>OX101815.2:44312199-44898199 GCA_944452925.2 Chrysolina oricalcia | reverse complement strand
GAAAAGAACATGTAATAGACCGGAATCCCACGCCAGGCTAAATCTTCCTGAGTAGCTTCATTTTTCCGAGACGCCCAACTTTTTTGTCTACGAAAATTCTCGATAGTGGTAGCTAATAAAATGCGTAGGCGTCAATCATGTCGATTTGGTGAGTGCAAAAAATTCATTAATAACAGATAGTTTTTCAGTTGAACCTCGAGATGATTCGATAAAGTAATCGAGAAAACTTTTGTCCTACAGAATGGATGGTAGGACTGAAGAGTCCCCCACTCCCAACATGTACCAATGACGCGGTCATAAAAATAATTAATAACCAGCGGATTTTTTTACTGTTGTTTGGTTAATATTTATATAATTGAATGGTCATATTGTCCTACAAATTGAATGGTAGGTGTTCCCAGTCCTACGCATCGAAATTGTCAATTCCATTCTAAACAAAATTCATTAGTAACTGTAGGACAGCGATAACACATGGAAGGTTAGTGTATTCTTCACCTAAATAATACAGTGTCCTACAAAAAAATGGGTATGTATCGCTAGTCCTACAAAAATTATTCAAAATACCGAATTATCTTGAAATTGTGGTTTAGCTAATTTAATATACTTTTATTAGTAAAGTAATGTTACTTTCGATGTTTAATTATTGTTCAATTCAAAAATATTATAATTTACGTGAAAAGTTTATGAAAAAAGTGGGAAATTTTGTTTAGTGTTCATAATTTTTATAAACATATTGAAAACAACAATAACAAAGTAAAAACATTGAAATAATCAATCTGCCTTCCGGGGCGTCGCAGATGATGTTGCATTCGCTTTCACAGACGCAGGGAAACCCGGAAAAACCTGCAACACCACATCGTTGTCTGAAGAGCTGAAATTTATAATTGAAAACTTTCAAAGAGGTCAGACAAATTGTGAAAATCTATTCTACGCTAAAATAGGATGTTTGGTGTCTCCAGAGGCCTCAAAAAGCCCAGTTCGAAAGAAGATATTATATTTTACGAGGGTCAAGTAGTTAAAGTACCGATTTTTTATCCACTCTGGTCGCCTGTCGTGGGTTCGAAGCCTAGCGACTGCAGATATTTCTCTGATGGCCCGAGAATGTGGAATAGCACGTAAAAAGTAAGAAGTCTCGTCATTTGAGGGCTGTCGTTCGTAAGGGAACGAAATCTGGTCAACGGAAAAATTAATTCTAAACAACAATTTATGCAACTATCATCAAAGGACCCCGCACACATTTAATGAAAAAAGTCTTACTGCAAAAATGGCTGAATTTTTTTAATGTTGTAGCTGAAGCTATTCTGAGTAAAAGTCTCCATTGGTTCTACTCGATCGTATGACCAGATTCGGCGCTAGAAGACGTCACATCATGAATTTTGAGATTTTTGGAAAAATTTTACTTTATAAAAAATATCAATATACCTTTCATATCCAATACTAGTGAGCGACTGGTCATTACTAACATTCGTGAGAAATATGTTTCATAATACAGAAAAAACGAAACTGTTTTTCTACAAGGTAGTCAATAATATAATCAATTCTCCTGTGTATGAATTCGCCTACGAGTGTATGAGTTGATTGAGTTTATCATTGACGATCAATCATAATGGAAGCTGATCGATCAAAATATAATACAGCTAAGCAGACGGGATGTTTCAAGTAATAAGGGGTTCAACATTATATATACAGGCCGTCTTTTTAGCTGATGACATACTATTGCTATCTCGGAAACGGAGAAACCTACAAGGTCGGTTAAATCGGACAAAAGTTTTCTATTTTGGGGAGCAATAATAAGGTTTTTTTCAGATCTTGAATATCAGCATTCCACACGTTCTTCAAAAATGCTTGTCGCTTTGTACATTCAACTTCATTCAAAGCAATAAAGGAAATATCTGCATATTTCTTTGTATCAATGTTTATCAGAATATTGAACGTGAGAGGAGTAATAGGTTGACAAAAAACAACGTATTGCTCGTAGATTGTGCGCAACTCGCACAAAATGACAATTTTGCATCCGTATGGATTTCACACATTCTCACGTGCAAAATAGCCTCATGTTGCGCATATTGCATAATATACTAATTTATAAACTCTCTGCGAAGTTAAATATCTTAAGCTAATTCAAATAATTTCTGGTTTGAACCTAAAATCCGTCAGAATTGAGAATTTCAAACGAAATCCAAAATCGAAAACAATTATAATAAAAAAAGGTTCTTTTGCAATTATGCCAATGCTCTTGCCGCCACTGCACATCCATGTCACTTATTGAAAAAAACAATCGAATATTGCATGTAATTACTCGTATTGTTTCAATCAACTACGGGATTGTTTCAAATCTGTCTTCAAACAGAAGATAAGTCTAAATTAAAATCGAGCAAATATGTGATTTGGGTGGGGTCATTTTATTTGATATGGAAAATGTATAATTCAATATATATATGAGATGCGAAAAAACTTTTTCATTTCTAATTGTATCTTTTTGGTGATTAGATCTACTTTTCTGGTTCATAATGACATTTTTCAAAGTGAGTATGTACACCATTCAGTAAGCTTCGTGCATATGATACAAGTCAATGTCCATTCTGATTTTTTGCATAGTTTACAATATATACAGGGTGTCCCATAATGAACACTCATCGTAAATTGATAAGCGGTTCAGTTTTATACCTCACTACCAGTAAACCTTCGATAAGTACCAATATATTACAGATTTTATTTGATCTAGCTTTTCCAGGAAATCATATTAAGTAGGGGTGAATGATTCAGTTCGAGTTGGTCATGGAGAAGGTTCTGAGAATGTTTCCATTTATTATTCTCCATACTTACAAAAAGATTCAGCCTCATGGCCCTTGTTTTGAACATGAAGGATTTCAAAATCATGTCGAAAGTATGTTTTTTTAATAAATAGGTAGCAGAATTTTGAATTTGTTTACAAAGCTGTTTCTATGTTTGGTTAGACGCTTTTTGAAGGTTCTACCATCAGTTTGACCAAGATAAAACTTGGTTGATTTATAGACTCCACACTTTTCTTGTTTTTCCACTTTATCTTTGTTGTTTTTGATATGTTTACCCAGAGTATCGTCTGTCTTGAAAGCAATATTTAAACCTTGCTTTTTCAAGAAATTAACTATTTTATTGCTTCGTTCACCAATATAAGTAATTGTTTTGAACCTTTGGAGGTCTTTCAAGGGGGATACGTCTTGAATTGCTTTCATATATGGCTTCTTAGACAGAAGGTTATCTATCAAAGATGATTAATAAGAATTGTTGACTGCAATCTGTTTGATAATTTCTAATTCTTTGTTAAAATTTGATGTACTGAGAGGAATGTTAAGTAATCTTTGTCCCATACTATTATAAGCTGCTACTTTAAATTGATATGGTTGTGATTAGCTAATGTGAGTTGTGACATCTCTATAAAAAAAATTGTCATTTGTATTGAAAATCGGGTAATTTACAAACATTTCAAATGGATTGTGTCCACAATGTCTCACTGAATTCCAGAATTGCTGAGAAATTAGTTTTCAGTTTCAATTTATTTCAATTCGAAAATATGACACATTTCATAGTCCATTTGAGCCGTTCGAAGAAAAATGGTTCGCAAACTAAGCGCTTGTGGCTCGTTTTGTGCTTTCTATTTTTCTCTTCACGGTAGCACTTTCAATAATTTTTTATTATAGATACGAAAACGGAGAGAAAAAAAAACAAGTAACTTTAAAGAAGAGAAGAAAAAAAACGATAGACATGAAAAACAGAGAATGTTGGTGAATATTTTTTTTTTTTGAATAGTGTGGTATTTTATTAAATTCAATATGTAATGCGATAAAACCAAGATAGTTACTTATTGATATACAGTATTTAGATATATCTCATAAGATTGGTCCTGTGAATTGTATATCTTTTTTATAATGCTGCATTTTTCAGTAAAGTCATAATAAGTTCAACGTTTGTAGTGACGAATGTTTCAATATTCATTTTATACATTTTGAAGTTTGGGTTACCCCTTGATTCTTTTGGCAGTATATTATACAATTTCGGTACGAAATCAAATATTGTCCTTTAATTGTGTTTGGCATTTCTTGAAAAGGGCTAAAGGGGAAAAAAATTGTGCATAACTAGTATTTTGGATCTTGCCGTACAATAGTTCAATTTACTAGAATATATGGAAACTAAGGGCATCGCAATTTTTTTTTCTTGGGGGGGGATGAAGTCTTTAATTTTTTAATGGGGGGTAAAGGCTTTTTGGTTTAGTTCTAATGAAATTATCATTTTATAATTATTCTTGGAAGGGGAGGGAGGGGGGGGTAATTACCCCCATTACCTCCCATATCGACGCCCTGGATGCAAACAAGACAATGGTACGCTTACAGGCTTCTGATGTCAAGTAATTTGGTTTCATTATACGACTGTTTCATATCAAACCGTCTGATTTTATAAAATAATTTAAATTGAAGAATTTTGAATAACTCTAATATTATTCAGTATATTCTCGAATGACCCCCCCTCCCATACCGTGATGCACTATCTAATGACTGCTCAACCAGTGAATTATATATTATTAACAAGTTTTGTTTTGTTGAAATACATCTTAGACTATATATTCTAGATGTTAATTGCCTGAGTCTTTTGATCAAATGCGAAACAAGTTCCCCATCTCATAGGCTGGTCCAAAACCTCGAAGAGATATTTAATTTTCTCAACCTTTTCAATATTTGGCATTTAAAAAATGTTTTTGGACAAGTAGGTTTATGAATGTACCTAAATCACTTGCATATCGGGTTGTTGGTTACTGTGTAGAGAAAATGCTACAAATTTCGATTTTGAGACATTAAGCTTAAGGAGATTGTCATTTAAGCCATATTTCTATTTTTCTAAACTTTTTTCCGCTTCGTTGTATACTTGCCTCATCTTTATAAACAATCAGTGTTTGAGATGAGATGGCCTTTGAAGTTTCTAATTTCAGCTATACTGTTGATATACACTAAACATAATTTTGGTCCCAAAACTGTGCTCTGCGGTACCCCGATAGAGATCGTAATGAAAGCGCTACTTAGGAATAGCCATTCATTAACTTGTGTGTTTTTCTTAAACGCAACACCCATCGAATTATTGAAGTAGTCCTTATGCTTATTGAATTCATTAGACGAATGGACAAATTATGAAGTAATTAAGTACTGCTCGAGAGAGGCTTTCAATTTTTTGTTTCCGGTTTTTCGATATATGGCATTGATCAAAACTGAGCGAAATACATTCCAAATGTCATCAAAATCTCCCAATTTCTGAAAAAAATTTATAACTGATAATAATAAATTAACCAACTGAGAGTTTTCATAACATACACATTCTGTGGCACATTTCTGGTATGTATAATGGCAGAGTTTTCAGCTTCTGTTAACTTTGCCGATTACTTCAAGGTGAATGAGAGCGAGAATTTTTCAGCTGAATTTTTTAGCAATTTTTAGCACGCTATTAGAAGTACCTATAGAATATTTGAAGAATGGCGTCAACCAAATACATATTCTACTCAACTCTCGACGCGCAAACAACTCTGGCCATTTTGTGTCACGATGGTGGTGTTATGCTCAATTTTGTTACCAACCTATTCCTTCTATACCGACAAAATCGTAATGAAACCAAAATGCATGTTAATGTGAGCTTTGCAATTTTTTTCACATTTTGTGCCTCAAAGCGACTCTAACGAGAAGAAAATTGTGAATAATTCATAACTTTTGGCACCTCTAAGTGGTTACAGTGATGTCTAAATGCAACTCATTTTGTTACCATAATAATCAAGAAAGCAACATCTAGATGTTTGTGTTAACTGGGATCACTTTCTGATTTCCTGTCGAATTAGAGAAGATGTCAGCTTTCCTTGGTGACAAACTCGCTAGCTTTTTCGCTTGTCTTTGTCCTGACACTTTACTCCAGTGAGCTTTCATTTAATCGATTACTCAGCGTCGAAATTCTTGGTAAGAATAAAATCGACAAAGTCGAAGTACCCTTCTCTCCAAATATTTCCACAAAGTGGAAAATATGAGGCAAAAATCTGACAGAAAACAACTACTTCCCTGGCTAATGCCACGACGGATATTGAACTACATCTGACAGATGTTTGTGCAACGTTCTTCAAAGAAGACTCAATTGCAAGTGCTTAATGTAAACAAACAAAAGATTATTATCCTTAATTTGGCTGGGGATGACCACCTGCAGACATGTTTCGAGGTTGTTGCCTCTCATCAGTGCAAGGGTAGGTCCGACAACTTTGAGTTGTCTTGTCCCTGCCAAATGAATCATAACCCATTGTTTATCTAATAATTCCCTACGGATGAAGCAGCGACGAAATATCTGTCAGATGTAGTTCAATCTACCTCGTGGCATCAGCCAGGGAAGTAGTTGTTTTCTGTCAGATTTTTGCCTCATATTTTCACTTTGTGGAAATATTTGGAGAGAAGGGTACTTCGACTTTGTCGATTTTATTTTTATCATGTATTTGTACTCTCCGGCAAAACATTCGAACTTGTTCTAATTTTCAAAATTCTTGTTTCAAGTGAACTACAGAAGGGTTCTGTGTCGGGAAATTGTGTATTTGTCCCTTCATTGACAAGGCAGTCTGCTTCCTCATTGCCACTAATACCTCTGTGACGTGGCACCCACATGAAAGTGACCGATTTGTTTTCTGTTAATTGTCTCAGGGATTGTTTGCAGTCCCAAATCAGCTAAGGTTCACAAGTGTATGACTCCAGAGCTTCAAGTGCTGCTTGGCTATCTAACAGTGCATAGATTTTTTCCCTACTGGTGTCTTTTTCGTGGTACTCTTGGGCACATATCTCTACAGCCTGTACTTCTTCTTAAAAGATGGTTGGGGTGTTATCAACGGTTTTTGAGAGCCTGAAACTAGGCCCTGCAAGGCCTACTCCACCTCTTTCATCCATCTTGGATCCATCAGTATATCACACTGATGCATCCCTTTCCAGTTAAGAGCTACCATCAACAAGAAGTCGAATTTCTTCCTCATCCCTTCCAGCTAAGGTTTGTTGGGATACTTATCAAGAATGGGGGTGAAGATAATGAACTCGATGAACACTGGCAACACAGCACCTGTCCATTCTCGATTACAGCGCCAGTCAGATATAAATTTTCCGATCGTAGAATTCGTTTCTTGCAAAATTCATTGATTTCATTAAAGAGATATTTTTTGTATGGGATCGGTGGTCTCGTAAGAATTCCGGAACCTATCAATTTTTTTAATTCACCATTTCATTTAATTTTTTTTTTCTTAAAAATTATCATAACCAAAAATCACTGAAGTTCCGGAATTAACAAAAAAACATTGGGTAATGCAAAAAAATTCGTCGTCTCAAAACTGATTCCCGTTTTACCAAGGTAGTGTTTGCTCTTAAGGCCCGTTTGCTGTGCAAATTTGGCTTCTATTTTCGATCAGATTTCCTGCTTATAAGTTTACTGTCTGGCAGCTGGCTCATTCTGAAGGCACTGATTTTCTTTCATTACACATAAGTGCAATGTGAAACGTTTAACATTCTCTATTGCTGCTGTAACACTGGAGTTTGTTTACTTAATATAAAAAAAATTAAATATGTGAAAAGATTGAGTTGAATAAAAGGTCATTGAAATCTGTTTTAATAAAAAGGTTGAATTAAATTGAGCATTTGTCGTTGAAATTTTTCTGATTAAAAGTTGAGTTGAATTTCATAATAATAATAATGATTTTTAAAAATTCAAAAAGTTGAATTGATTAAGTCATTGAAATCTGTTTTAATAAAAAAGTTGAGTTGAATTGAGTATTAGTCGTTGAAAATTTTTCAATTAAAAGTTGAATTGAATTTCACTAAATAATAATAATAATGATTTTTTAAATAATTGATAAGTTGTTGAATATTACTTAGTAGCTGAAATTTGTATTATTCAAAAGTTAAGTTGACTTTGTTATTTTACAACCTTCAGATTTGAAATCAAAGTGAATTAATTACGAACTTGAAATACGAAGTTGAATTTATTCGATAGTGTTTTAGAATGAGAAGCTGAGTTGAATTTTGAGTGATATAAAAAATACTTTTATTGAATTTTCTGAAGCAAAAGATTTTTGGTAGCTGTTATTTATCGTAAGATAATTATTCAAGGCGATTTGATGATCAAGTAGGGCTTTCAGAGTAGGTGCGATGGAGAAGAAGCCAAACGAACAGGTTTGGTAAACGTTTTTATCGTACTTTTTTATTGCATGATTGTTCACCCACTTGTAATAACATAGGGCAGAACCAGATGAAATGGCGAGATTAAAGAAGAAAATCAAAGAAATTTTGATGAACAGATGAACCAATTCAAATTAGGACTACGCAAGGATCTGCTGAAAGAAGTTGGGATATTATTGTTGAAAGAGACAGATTTGGATTTACATAAGGCGGAAAAACTAGTGAAACTACAAGAAACTACCCTAATGATGATCCATGAAAGACGAAATTTTTCTAAAGTATCTCAAGTAAACTCGGAAAAAACATGCCTTTGGAAAACCAGGAAACTCTGAGCAGAATTTCGAGTTGTTTTAAATGTGGAAAAATTGGGCATTGTTGATTAGAGTTTTATATACGGGTTGAAATTTTCGCACTCCCCCCTTTTTCTCGAATAAAGTTGGAAAACTCGCGAAATTAGAATCGGAAAAATCCGTAAAAATAGTGAAAAATATCTGAACGTCGAATATTATGGTTTAAAAATGGAAATTGTCCTCCCCTGTCCTCCGAGAGCTAGATAGAGAACGCGTAGGGTTTCAGAAGTTTTCTTGACGGATTTGGATGTCATAAATTAAAGCGAAAAAGAGATAAGGTAGGTGGGCTCTCCCCCTTCCTTTTCTCGAAAAAAGTTGGAACACTAACGGAATTAAAATCGGAAAAATCCGTAAAAATAGTGAAAAATATCTGACGCTAGAATATGAGGGTTTGAAAAAATTTCACCCTCCCAAAAAGCTAGATAGAGAACGCAAAGGAGTTTGGAAAATGTTTCAACAGTTTCGGACATGGAAAATAATGATAGGAAAACTCGCGAAATAGAAATCGAAAAAATCTATTAAAATAGGGAAAATTATCTGACCATTAAATAATACGGTTTCAAAAAAAATTAATTCTCTTCCCCCTTCGAATCCTAGATAGGAAACGCGTAGAATTTCGGAAAAATTTCCAACTCTAAATTTCCGTTCAACGCATTAATTGAAATGAATAGACTAAGAAATATATCCACAGCAAACTAAAAAAGAAATAAATAAATAAACTTAAGAAAAACCTTTTTAGATAGATAAAAGCTTTTATTTGAATGCACTAAAAATAAGAAAATAAACTTTGAAATTAATCAAACCGACCATTTTGTCACATTATAAAATTTTGAATGATAAAGCTTGAGAAGTTATTTTTAGTGTTGAAGTATAGAACGTTCTTGCCAAACCACCCTAGGTTGAGTATAACACTGCTGTAGTGCACGTAAATATCGCCCATGTGATTCCCAGGCAAGCTAGCCGCTGCACTTTCTGTAGCTTGACTTTTGCCTAAGTTTGTTGCACCTTTGGCCATCATATCAGTGAAGCATAGGTGGCCGTGAGTTTTATGACCGTTTAGTATGACCAGTAGATCATTTCTGAACTAAATCGTTGAGTTCTGTATGTTGAAGATATCATGACTGAATCGTAACATTTTAATAGAAATATGAGGTATATGGTCAAATTTAATTTACTCTACTTTTGAAGTGACAAATTTCCAACTCACCTTTTTCCTATTGTCAAGGTATTAAGGAAACGGTTATTTTGAAAGACGATTCCATCATTAGGTTCCATTTTGTAGACTCCGGTTCTTCTTTTCCGCAAATGACTGAAAAAAATAAAAACAGTTTTGATTGTGAACAATATGGTTTTGGTAGAAGTAACCCAAAATATTCAGAAACCGTCTATGGAATGGAAAATCACTACATGGTGGTGTGATCGCAAAGATAAATATATTTCTGAATGTTACCTAGTATATCATTTTATATTTCTATAAATTTTATTCCGATTTGACAGTTACTTTTGTTTTAAAACAGTTTGAAAGTGAATGGAGGAAACATGTTTGCATTAAAATGAAAAAAATTCACTCTGTTGATTAAAATCATTACTTTCTGAATGAAAAAAAAACATCTCACAAATGGAAAAGATTTAGGGAATGTATTACGGAGAGTTTACTCTTCCCCAATTAATGGTTTACGGAGTTTACAGTGACTCGAAAGTATCGTCCATTTATCCTCATGTTCCGATATTACTGAACAGTACTGGCCACAGTAGGTAATTTCGGAACGCATCACAGTAACCTGAAACCAAGGAGACTAAACGTTATTTGACTAGGAGAGTGTCCATAGTTGGATATGTCATAGCCGCCGTTCTATATAGACAGTGGCGGACTAGCTCTTGGTATATGAGAGTTACTGCTGACAGTTTTGTTGCTTGGTTCGAGTTCGACTCTGTACTCATGGCCAAGTACGTCACTATGAAGCGTTGATGCTACAAGATTCTGATTGGCTAGAGCTTATCAAACCCTCCTGTTAGTTTAGTCTCTTTGACAGTGACGGACTAGTGCACTCCGCACTCTTGGTATATGAGAGTTACAGGTGACAGTTTTGTTCTTTGGTTCGAGTTCGACTCATGTCCAAGTACGTCACTATGACGCGTTGATGCTACAAGATTCTGATTGGCTAGAGCTTATTAAACTCTCTTGTTAGTATAGTCTCTTTGGTGGCACCTATTAAATTATTAGCTTCTAACAAGGTTTCATGAAAAGTGGCACGAAATGTGTACCAGACAATTTCAGTAAAATCCGAACGACCAAAATATGGAATATTTTCTGATTGAGAACTTTCGGTATAGGTACACCAATCAATGGAGCATAAAATGAGTGATTTTTAAAACAAAAACACTAGTACGAAACCGACTGTGTCATCACATGGAAGACAGTCCGTAGTTATATTATTAGTCTTGGACTAAATAAAGGATTAATACGAGGATATATTGAAAAATTCTTAGCCTACTATAGAACCAAACAAAATTTCAATGTCAAAATATTTTATTACTCAACATATTCTCCTCTTAATTGGATACATTTATTACAGCGAACCTGCAACGTCTCTAGACCTTTCAAAAAAAATGTTTCTTCTTGCTCTGCAAACCAGACCTCCACAGCTTTTATTACCTCCTCGTTGGAAGAAAATTTACGACCTTTCAAACTTTTTTTCAGTTGAGTAAAGAGATGATAGTCGGACGGAGCCAAATCTGGTGAATAAGGGGGGTGTTCTAGTAATTCAAACCCTAAATCACGAATTTTTTGCATGGCAACATGAGATTTGTGTGCAGGGGCGTTGTCCTGCAAAAACAAAACACCTTTGGATAGCTTTCCGCGTCTTTTCTCTTTAATTTTTTCCCGTAGAGTGGTCAGTAATGTCGAATAGTAATCTCCAGTTATTGTTCTTTCCTTATCCAAAAAATCAATCATGATTACTCCATGGCAATCCCAAAAAACTGAAGCAAGAACTTTTCAAGCAGATTTTTGGACACGAAATTTCTTTGGTATTGGAGAACCGGAGTGTCGCCATTCCATAGATTGTTGCTTTGTTTCTGGATCGTAGAAATGTACCCAAGTCTCATCCATAGTAACAATTCGGTTTAAGAAGTCTACATCGTTTTCAAATCGAGCACAGATCGAACCCGATGCTACTACCCTTGCACGCTTTTGGTCAACATTCAAACATTTGGGGATCCATTTTGCAGCAATTTTTCTCATGTCCAAATTGACATGAACTATATGATGAACGCGTTCGTATGAAATATTCAGTGTTTCAGATATCCGTTTTAGCCCAATTCACCTTTTTGACGTCAAACTTTACACTGACACTTCTAATAAGTTATTATTCATTGCTATGATAACGCAATATTTTGTTTATGCAGGGAACTGGTCTAGGCTAACTAGATATCAATACATCCTCGTATATATTCTGTTTTCGACTCGCACCTGTCATTTTTTATTAATTTGTTATAATTGTTTTCTTTTATTTTTTGCTTATAAAATGAAAACTGATATAGGTAGCAATGTGGTTGCTCCAATGAGAAAAATTGTAGAGAATTGAAATACGAACAATATGGGATATTTTACTACCCGATCAGATCATTACTAACGGAGTAGGGTTTTTCCAAGAAGTAGGGTTGGCCTTCTCATGACAGTATTGAATCATGTGTACTTTATGTATGAAAAAATCAGGGGGTGTTGTAGCTTTAGTTTTGGCACAATTGCAATTTGAATTTTTTTTGCACTATCTTGCAGCGTGTCTGGATGCTCCGGTGATGGTCCGTTTTCAATTTCTCAAACAGACTTTGAAAGTAGAAGTATAGTACCTACCCGAAAACGTATATTCTCATTTTGCGCCACAATGCTGCGAAATGGGTGAAATATTATTTGAAACATGACTGAAAACGGGAGATGAGGGGAATTCTTCTAATGAACGGGTTACGTGATAATACGCTTCCCCTCATCTCCTGGTCACTTCTTCTACTCGACCGCTAACGCGGGCTCGGCTGTTTTCAGTTATGTTTGCAATAATAATAATAATTTATAAACAAAACAATGAAAAAACACGTTGTTTGTATTTGAATGTTTATAACAAATTAATAAATGACAGTTGCAAGTCAAAAACATAACAGAATATAGACTGTCTTTCATGTGATGGCACAGTCAGTTTTTTACTAGTATTTTTGTTACGAAAAATTCCTCTATTGATTGGCCTATAGTAGTCATAGTTTGTGAACAGGAATTGCATTTTATCCACAAAGTGTCATGGCGACTGACCAAAAACTATCGTCTGAAAGATCAAAGAAGTGAATTCAATTTTCACTACTGGTTTATACAATAAGGCTGCACACAATAGATCTGCAAAGGTTGCCGTGGACCAGGCCGAATAGCTTACTCCAAGTTTTAACTATTCTAGGTATACCTAAGGTTTCGTTAATATCGACTAATTGAAAATGGGAAAAATGATCACAAGCGAGTATTATATGACATTTAAGAAAAAACAATCCATTTGGTGACAAAATTGCTGTTCCACCACGCCCGTTCGTCTGCCCATGAAACGCCAAAAATGAAAAATTACTAGCTGGAAAAATTATTGAGACAATTGAGAATTAATAAAAAAATATCAAACCATGGAAAACTTGTCTTTTCGAGAATATAAAAAAGTTAGAATTCCGGTAGACGAAGTGTATAGAGCTAAAAGTGGAGTAATGTTGAGAATTGCAAAATTTAAAGTCGTCTAGTCTTGAAGCGAATAGTCATTTTGAACATGACATGATCAAGAAATATTGATTCAAATCAAGTTTCAAATTTCAAATCCTCCAAACTAGAACAACTATACAGGGTGTTTCAAAATTCAGAGTTTAGGAGCGTACTGTCATGGTATTATTGAAAACCTCTTTCTTGTATTCAACTATAATAACCATACCTAAAGTACTGAATAACAATGTAGTTGAACATTTACGACCAGTGAACATGCTTACTTTTTGTGAAAAACTAATTGAACTGATGTTTGTCTATAACTAAATTACTGAATACGTGAACTCGAATAAAATATGTTCATATCAATCAGGTTTCAGAAATTCCCATTCATGTGAAACATCTTAGCAATTAGTTATATATGAAATGAAACCGATTTTGGAAAAGCTAGATGTGAGAATTATTGGAGTTTTCATTGACCTGAAGAGAGCATTAGAGACAATAGACCGAAATATTTCAATTATGAAGTTGAAAAAATATGCTTTAATAGGAACCATTCTAAAACGATTGGAAAATTATTGAATAACGATAGTTAACAATTGAGTATCTGTCCCACAACCAATGATTTCGGAGTTCCCGAAGGCAGTTGTACTTGGGCCCTTACTTGTTAATTTCTACTTCAACGACTTATCTTAATGCTATATGTATTTGTTTCCAGGTGATACTCTGATCTTTTATCATGGTAAAGATTTCAAACACATGTTTAACACGGTAAATAAAGTGAAAAAAACGCTATTTTTTCTACACCTGATAAATAATGAAGAACTATAAATATTTTATTTAGGTATACAGGCTGATTCACGGTGGATGGCACATTAGACGTTTCTGGTGAACCAGACAACGGATCGCTTTGAAAATTTAATGGAGGGCATATTCGGACATTCTCTAGCCAACTAAAATATTTTCGACAATGCGGTGTTGCAGCTTCTATTAGAAAGCAGTAGCAACTTTGATTTTTCAAATGGAACACTCTGTATCTATATAATATTATTTTTGGAATCTCCAACAATTGCCCGACAACTTTTCCTGATATTTCCCTATACCTATCTGTTACCGTTTTCGAAATAAAAATTAATTTCAATTTTTTTCTTCGAAAATCATGACTTCTAAAAATGCCGATATCTTTTAGTTAAGGAGTACTATGGCATCGAAATTTGGTTTAGAGTTAGGTGATACTTGGACACTTCCCACACGTCAGCCTAATCTCCGTTACTTCAATACAGGGTGGTAAAAAAATACAGTTTTTTCGTTTGCTTGAAAAAGTTGCTGAAATTTGGTTATTTTAAATGGAACACCCTGTATATTATTGAAAATTCGGAAAGCTGCTGAAATTTGTTTTCTTTCTATGTATATCATACCTATACCTAACTAGTCAAGTTTCGGACTTATGAGCATTTATTTGTGAAAATGTCCCTTCAGAATGGTATTTCCATTCGGTATTTGGTAAGCAGGCCATGATTACTATTTGACAGTAGCGTTGTGACATTCTCCTAATAATATCGACATTTTCGTCACTTCAGAAGTTGCAAATACCTTCAAAACGATGGAACAAAACTATTCAAACGAAGTTCTTATGAATTTGTTTATTATTTTTGGACAGTGTGACAAAATTATCAGCAGAACATGTAGAAACTTCAATGAAATGTATCCGAATCTACCGCCAATGAACCTCAAGAAATTTATACGAATTCAGAACAATTTCAATATGTTTGGATAAACTTTAAAAAAGCACCAAGAAACTTGAAATTGGAAATATTGATATGAATAATTATAAAAAAGTAAAACAATCATGTGGAATATTTCAAAATATGTTCGAATCGCTGGCCGTTCACTTCCAAGCACTTTAAAATGCGGGTGTTGACTGCTTTCGTGGTGGCAGATCTGATTTCATTGGGATCCAAATCTTCAAATGTTTGGGCAATCCTTTCTAACAATTCATCTCTCGAACGCACGGGTATTTTGTAAACTTTTTCTTTAAACATTCCCCACAAATAAAAATCTAATGGATTAAGGTCGGGTGATCTCGCTGGCCAATTCCATGGTCCCAAGCGCCTTATCCACCGATCGTCAAAAAGTCTTTCCAGTTCTGCGCTCACTTCTCTTGTGCAATGTGCAGGAGCTCCGTCTAGTTGGTACCAACAGTTTCGGTATTCTTCGAGTGGCAGATTATCCACGAAACTCTCTACAGTATTCTCCAAAATATTCAGCTAGCTTCTGGTATTGGCGGTAGATTCGGATACATTTCATTGAACTTTCTACATGTTCTGCTGGTAATTTTATCACACTGTCCAAAAATAATAAACAAATTCATAAGAACTTCGTTTGAATAGTTTTGTTCCATCGTTTTGAAGGTATTTGCAACTTCTGAAGTGACGAAACTGTCGATATTATTAGGAGAATGTCACAACGCTACTGTCAAATAGTAATCATGGCCTGCTTACCAAATACCGAATGGAAATACCATTCTGAAGGGACATTTTCACAAATAAATGCTCATAAGTCCGAAACTTGACTAGTTAGGTATAGGTATGATATACATAGAAAGAAAACAAATTTCAGCAGCTTTCCGAATTTTCAATAATATACAGGGTGTTCCATTTAAAATAATCAAATTTCAGCAACTTTTTCAAGCAAACGAAAAAACTGTATTTTTTTACCACCCTGTATTGAAGTAACGGAGATTAGGCTGACGTGTGGGAAGTGTCCAAGTATCACCTAACTCCAAACCAAATTTCGATATCATAGTACTTCTTAACTAAAAGATATCGGCATTTTTAGAAGTCATGATTTTCGAAGAAAAAAATTGAAATTAATTTTTATTTCGAAAACGGTAACAGATAGGTATAGGGAAATATCAAGAAAAGTTGTCGGGCAATTGTTGGAGATTCCAAAAATAATATTATATACAGAGTGTTCCATTTGAAAAATCAAAGTTGCTACTGCTTTCTAATAGAAGCGGCAACACCGCATTGTCGAAAATATTTTAGTTGGCTAGAGAATGTCCGAATATGCCCTCCATTAAATTTTCAAAGCGATCCGTTGTCTGGTTCACCAGAAACGTCTAATATGCCATCCACCGTGAATCAGCCTGTATTTGTATTGAACACCATAACAGTAATTACTCGTATTTCTATAAAAAAATTTACAAAATTGTAATTAATTGCATAACCTCGGGTATTACCATGGATATAGGAAACATATAAACATTCCATTTATATTGAACATAATAATTGTAATTAATCCTATTTCTTAAAAATATTAAGATTATTTATTGTGCAGTTTGAAAAGTTTATTCCAGCAGTGGGACTCTGTGTCTAATAGAATTCTACCTCTCGTTTTCTACAGTCGATTACTACTATGGTAAGAGACGATCACGTTATTATACGGAAGCCCGGTCGGGCAATTCAGACTTCAGAGTTCAGACATCCTCCGAATTCAGAGTTCAGACGCCCTCTGAATTCAGACATCCTCTGAAATTGTTCTAATATAAATATAGTGTCCTGTTTATAACCCCGTTAACGTAAATCTTGTAACAACTCTGATGTGACGAGTAATTCACTTTTGTTTTTAATTTTTTAAGACAATCGAGGACTAGGTAGTTTCATATATAATGACAGGCTGACAAATCCGTTGAAGGAACAGTACACTGTTATAATAAAACGACACCGACACTAGGCGAATATAGCGCGGTGTTCAGATGTCTCCTGTTTTATTCCAAAGCTTCTCAAGTAAAACTCCATACACCAGACGATTTGTATATTAGGTACCGAATTCCTCCACTTCAAATGCGTCATGAAGATAGTGTGACGTGAGGATTTCGCGTGAAGCTTTTCCTTGTGATTTTTCTCCCCTATTTCGTATACGCCGCATTTTATCATAAAAATATTAGAGCACCACTTCTCAAGTGTAACGTGTGGCAACAAATATTTTTATGTATATTCATTCGACATATTAATAATATTAACTAATCATTAATAATTTATGGAATGGAAAAAATAATAACCAAATCACATTAGTAGGTTTTAACAAATTCAAAGTTGTCGGTAGGTAGTGAAATATGTGGTATTTTGCATCATATTGATCTTGAATTGTGATTGGTGTTGAAACATTTCTGAAAAAGCTGGGAAGTATGAAAATATTAGAATAAGTTATGGTTATTTTTTTATTAAATAAAAACAATGAGAAAACAAACTGAACATGAGAAAGAACGCACTTGGAAAATGTTCGTCTGCTTATTCTTTATTTAATTTTCTTTATTTTTCTGTTGAAATGAGGTTTCAAAATTTTGTTTCATTGAATAATTTTCTTATCAAAATATTTATTTTCGTATCGTGTTTTGGGCAACCGCTGCAGAAAATTATTTGACATTTTAATGAGAAATTTTTCCAATGAAAATGTTTATTTCACCCATATCAAACAGAGTTTTTTCTGTAAAACGTAACATGTGGTATCGACAACTTTAAATAATAAGACGATCAGAAGATGAATTCGTTGTGGGAAACCAATTAAAATCATGGTTTTCTCGAATGCAAAGAATGAAACATTGAACAAGCTAGAAAACAGAGCTATATTCAAATTTAAAAAAATAACAAGGAAAACCTAATAAATACATATATCCTGATCCCTGATAGACATATAATAATCACGACAAAATAAGCTTATAAAAACGGCTTTGGAGGCTTCATATGATTGCGTGCCCCCAGTGCGAAATCTTGACGTCACCCTCTTTATGACCCATTTGGCCGAAAAGCAAGATCCACGTCAGTGTGCTTCTAGACACGGCCTTTCAGCTTTTAAAACAGAGTGTTCTGATTTTATATTAAATATTAAATTGTACATTTTATTTCTTATTGGTTTATTGAATTTGCTCAATATGGCAAAAAAAAATTCTTGTGGAGATTGCTGAATGTTTTTCCTCTTCAATCTCAAACTTCGCAAACTAAACTAAACTAAAGCGACTGCCTGTCGCAAATGTGGTCAAAAATTCACAAATTTCATGATAGATTAAAATAATGAATTATCAGTTCATCACCAGTACCTAGATGATGCTGAGCATGTAGAAATGAATGTAAATGTTAATAATATGCAGAATAAGCATAATATATATATATATATATATATATATATATATATATATATATATATATATATATGCAGGGTTTTTAGGAACCCTGGTTTATTGTAACAACTGGCCTCACTTCATTTGAAGGAACTCAAGGTTTCCAAATGAATGTATTTGGAAATCTTTCGGGTTTCACAACACAAGATTAAATAAAAGTAGGCTCCACTATTTTTATTACAATCTGTTAGAATGAAATTGATATCTACAGAGTGTTTGAGTTTCGTAAAAAGTCTTTTACAGTGTTTTTATGGTATACATCTACCTCGTATATCAAACGAAGGCAAATGACTTTTTGTTGAAGGACATATCTACACTTCAATAACTCGGTTCAATTTCAAATTCAAAGTATAAAAAAAATCAAATTTGTCACAAACTTCTCCAACCGCACTGTATAAATACCTGTTTTGCATTCAAAATTACAAGATAAAAAATAATTACCTACCTAATAATTAAACAATGCTAACAAAACGAATTTTAGATTTCAGAGAATGTCTGAATTCAGAGGACGTCTGAATACGGAGGATGTTTGAACTCTGAAATCTGAATTGCCCGACTGGGCTTCCGTATTATTTGGCACTCTGTGCATTAGTCGCCTGCACATCGAGTTTGTTCGGCAACGTACTACCTGATTTAAAAGCATTTGCCAAAATTTGGTAATATTCTAGTGACATTTCATATTCTTGTTTCCAAAATCACTGTCACTGTCACGCATTTCTATTTTCAACGGCTGGTAGTTTCCTGTGCTTTTTAATAAATTTTAAATAAAATGTGATATTATTGCATCATTTTGCCTATAAACGGATTAAATTCATTAGTTCTGAAGGAAAAAGAAATGCTAGAAGACATGTGTTCAGAAAATATTGGGAGAAAACTCATGAGAGAAGAGTCACATCCATTTTCAATAGAAGATACGAGTTTTAAAGAACTCTTTAGAGTAAGTAAGGATATGGTTCAATATATTTTTAACAGTATTAAGTAATTTTTAAGCAACAGGATCATACCAAAGAGTAGGTAATAGGTAAAAGTGATGCTTTTTCTATAGCTCAGCAGTCTGTATCGAGATCATTGCTGTTGTAAATACTTTGTGAGAACATGAAAATGACCGGAAAAAAAATCTAAATTGAAATTAATCATGGAGAAAAGAAACTTCTCTGAAGAACATAATTATTTCAATAGGAAGGGATACCATATTCCAAAAACAATCAAATTTTAAGTAAGTTACGTGAAAATATTTATATAAATATTATATTAATGTAATATTTTGTAGGTTTGTGATCAAGACTCACGAATTGTAAATATGAATGGGAGATTTATATTGAGCATTATTTGCCAGTGTTCACTACCTTCAATATTTCATATTATTTGCATATTTGCTTTTGAAATTGTACCATAAATATGTTTGACTCACATGAAAACAGAAAACGACATGTCTCGACGTCTTGCTTTCTTGCTACCGCGATAGTCGAGTTTAGGCGATAATTTCTGTGCACAGAGTACAAGTCATGTCGAATTCAGTCGATAAGTAGAATTCAATATGACACAGAGTCCCACTGCAGGTACCACTGATCAGGAAGAGGAAGGAATATTTACATTTATTTCATTATTGCTAGTCTCAATAGAGTTCAATATTGAATTGGTAATGCTGATTTGATTCTGAACCGAATTATCAATGTAGCCTTCCGCCACTGAATTGGATTTTCACCGGCATCAACTAATACGGTTGCAGATGTCCGTCGAAAACGCCCTGTATATAAATTCGGATCGGGCAGATTTAAATATGTTGCTATTTGCTTCCCTAAATTACCAAATTTACTAATAGCAATGAAAAATTATGGGTTTCTCTTGATTAAAAATCTCTATCGTTATAAAAAACCTTTATCATTATGAAACGGATTATTGGCATATAAGTGTATTATTATAGTAGGTACGGGTATAGAAAAATGTCGTAATGAATGATGAAATAGGGGAAAATGTTGAGGAAATTATGTTACTAGGGCTCTTGATGAATCAAGAACTCAAATACAATAAACAAGTTGAACATACGAGGATATATTGAAAAATTCTTAGCCTACTATAGAACCAAACAAAATTTCAATGTCAAATTATTTTGTCACTCAACATGTTCTCCTCTTAATTGGATACATTTATTATAACGAACCTGCAACGTCTCTAGACCTTTCAAAAAAAATGTTTCTTCCTGCTCTGCAAACTTGACCTCCACAGCTTTTATTACCTCCTCGTTGGAAGAAAATTTACGACCTTTTAAACTTTTTTTCAGTTGAGGAAAGCGATGATAGTCGGACGAAGCCAAATCTGGTGAATAAGGGGGGTGTTCTAGTAATTCAAACCCTGAATTACGAATTTTTTGCATGGCAACATGAGATTTGTGTGCAGGGGCGTTGTCCTGCAAAAACAAAACACCTTTGGATAGCTTTCCGCATCTTTCCTCTTTAATTTTTTTCTGTAGAGTGGTCAGTAATGTCGAATAGTAATCTCCAGTTATTGTTCTACCCTTATCCAAAAAATCAATCATGATTACTCCAAGGCAATCCCAAAAAACTGAACCAAGAACTCTTCCAGCAGATTTTTGGACACGAAACTTCTTAGGTCTTGGATAACCGGAGTGTCGCCATTCCATCGATTTTTGCTTTGTTTCTGGATCGTAGAAATGTAACCAAGTCTCATCCATAGTAACAATTCGGTTTAAGAAGTCTACATCGTTTTCAAATCGAGCACAGATCGAACGCGATGCTACTACCCTTGCACGCTTTTGGTCAACATTCAAACATTTGGGGATCCATTTTGCAGCAATTTTTCTCATGTCCAAATTGACGTGAACTATATGATGAACGCGTTCGTATGAAATATTCAGTGCTTCAGATATCCGTTTTAGCCCAATTCGACAGTCTGTTAAAATCATGTCATGAACTGCATCGATATTTTCGGGGACTGGCACAGAAACTGGCCTTCCCGATCGGTCATCATCTTCAATGGAAAATTTACCTCTTTTGAAGCTTGCAGTCCAATTTTTCACGGTCGCATACGAAGGACATTGATAACTAAGGGTATTAAGCATATCTTCGTAAATCTGCTTACCTCTTAACCCTTTTGAATACAGGTACTTGTTGATGGCTCGATACTCAAATTTTTCGATTTTCACAATTTCGATGGACATATTTTTTCTTTTAATTTATTGCGTAACTCTGGTTTACTTTTTTGACGTCAAACTTTACACTGACACTTCTAATAAGTTATTGTTCGTTGCCATGGTAACGCAATATTTTGTTTATGCAGGGAACTGGTCTAGGCTAACTAGATCTCAATACATCCTCGTAATGTCCAGAAAGACAAAGTCTCCTATGTAACTAGGCAACAGCTTTCCTACTTGGTTAATTGAAGCATGTCAACATTGAATACTACACATCAATTTAGTCGTTGAAACCTTGTATCTGAAATAGCTAATTATAAATTGAAGAAGAAATTCTGTATCTCGAAAACGAAGCAAGTTAGGACACACGATTATAAGAAACCAAAATCTCATTTTTGCCTAAAAAACCGATTCTTAACGTTTGGCGGTTTAGCCCTGGATCACCCTGTATATTATGTTGCATTGACACACGGTCAGAACGTAAGAATCATTCTACTCTAACGATTCCCTAAGGCAAAAGTTGAATTCTACGAACTTTTGTTAGGGTAAAAGAAAAAGTAAAGATAAAAGTATGTTGTAAGAATGCTACTACTGAAACCAACTGCGTCAATTTTCTTGAAATGATAGTAGAAGATAAGGTAAAAGTAAAAGTTTGGTCTATGAACCAGTAATTACAGTTCAAAGTGACAATTGTCATTTCAAAGTGGCAATTGCCAGTTCAAAATGACTCAAATTCCAATTGTTATGAAAAATATTTTGTCTTTGGCCCTTCTACGCCTTCGTACCCAAAGCTTACAACCTGCAAAAATTATAAAATAAATTCAATTCCTACCTCCCTTCTCTTGTTCCTCACGATGTTCTCTGACGAATATTTAAAAAATTTCCTTTTCGTGTAAAACTGATAAAGAATGAAATGGTCTGCAGCAAAAATAACAAGAACGGACGCTAATACTGAGATTCAATTAAGAAATAAATAGAATAATCAAAATCAGAAATCGAGAAGCTAAAGGTTATTGAAAGGAGTATTATTGTAGGAGTGTTCCATAGTGGCGGATGGTTAAAATTGTCCCACTCAGAATGGATCTAATCTAATCTCATAAATATTATTGCAAATTTTTGTAGGCGGTATTATTTTTTGCAGGCAAGCTTTGAAAATCCTGAACATTTGTAGTGGTTAAATATTAAAAGAACGAAATGAAAGGATATTATTATTTTGATCTTCAAGCTTAGTTCAAAGTAATTCATTCACTCATTATACAGTAATTTCTAGAACCTCAAACAATTCTGATTGTTTCTTCAAGATTGAATTATCCTAACAAATCATGCACTCTGAAAGTTCCTACAGGAAATGGAATGGATAGTTAATCAGGCCATTTTCTCGCCTTGCTCTTGGGGGTATCACATTCATTTATTAAAGTAAATAAACAAGCGCTGATGGCGTTCTAAATATATCAGAGAAGAAATATTTAATAACAAATTGCTATAAATAGCAACGAGATCTTATATGGTAATGTTCTTTAAGGTCAAATTCATCTCGAACCTTGCGAACTGAATTATTGTATGTTTTAATAAACTAAAGGTGTGAAATATGCATTTAATGACCATAATAAGTCAGTTATCGTTAACGGAAATAGATTTTGAAAAATGGAAGTTAATTAGTAATAATGAGATTATCTAGGTCCAACGTTTGTAACAAACTAGTGCGAAGTGAATTAATTTTTAGTTTTCAGGAGTACTTATCAGACAATTCACTTACTCATATACTTATCTGCTCGTATCTTATATTATGTTGTTGAGAGACAATTCAAATTAAGTTTTTTCGAAGCCTATTGAACTATCTTTGGTACAAAATTGAAACGTATGTAGGTGGGTAGAAGGGAAACGATAAGCCCTAGTGATAGTAGCGAGTGTGAACTGGTTTTTTGAGGATCTTTGATAAAGTTTTCCAGACAAACATCAACAAATAGAATATCCACAACATCGAATACCAAGTGGCTTTCGGTGACAGTACGAATAATTCTAAGTAGGTATTTCACACCTGCAAATGGTTTACCACCACGCACTCATTCAATCACATTACGATTGTTGCCTGGGGTGGAGTGACTTTAAACCATCATATTCTAATAAAGTGGAAACATTACTGAACTGGGTAATACAAATTATTATCGAGGACAAATACACATTTTCAAGTCATTTCAAATAATATTTCGGAATTGTGGTCAAAGTTTGATGCCGGCTTCATTACTAAATATATAAACCTCATGTCATATAAATTCTTTGAAAAACTCTTTCAGGTGAATCAGTCACTCTCAAGTCGATCTTCTTACCTTTCCTTTCATTATTTTCTCACCGACCACAGATTCAACCAGAATATTCTAGACCTCAAGGTTCCAATTCAACTCAAAAGAATTTGTACAAATTTGGCTGAGTAGCAAAGGAGCACATTTCCTACGTAAAATGCCTTTCCGCTAATATTGCTAAAATTTTGATATCTTGTAGATTTTGTCATTCTAATCAATTTGCAGATCGATCGTTGACTAGTTTTCGAGCTACAGGGTGTCAAAAATTCGATTTTTGCTGTTTTGGGTATTAGGCATCGATTTTATTTTTGTACTGTAATTCGAAATTGAACGTTTTTAGAAATAAACTCATTTCATCTAAGTTGTAGCTCAAGAGTCCCTCCAATCGAATAAAAAAATAATATATCACAAAGAGTTTTGCATTACGGCAAGGAAAGACAATGTTCTAAGAAATAGCTAAATATAATTAAATAATGGAAAGACAATGTTTTAAGAAATAGTTAAATATAAATACCACAATCGTTTTGATTTTGACTCAATTCATTAAAACTAGAAAAGAATATAGCAGTTTCTTTTCTAATTCGCCAATTTTTTTTTAAATTTATCAACTATATGTGGATTCATATGATTGCCTGTCCAACAGTACCTATATAGTTTTCCAAGTACAGGGTGACAATTTAAATGCTTACAAATGCTATATCTCATGAACAAAATTATATAATTATTACGAACTATCCATAACCGTTACTAGGATATGAAAGTTGAACTGAAATGACTGATTCACAGCCACCTGCATTGAAATAATTTCAATAGAAATCTCTACCTGTGATATCTCAATGAATAGCTGGTGGGAAATGCTCTCCCGTCCCACTCCTTATCATACAAGTCATTGAGTATTATTTTTTGAACACCTTTGAGAATGGGAATGAAGTAAAAAAATGCATCATGAATATTT
This sequence comes from Chrysolina oricalcia, assembly GCA_944452925.2. Lineage (NCBI taxonomy): Eukaryota > Metazoa > Arthropoda > Insecta > Coleoptera > Chrysomelidae > Chrysolina > Chrysolina oricalcia. Next base: position 44,873,334 of record OX101815.2, on the reverse strand, counting down.
TCGAAGAAAACAGAAATCTTTGGGAGATCGTTTGCTAACGAACAGTCGTTACCGACCGATGATGAACCCTTTACTCCCATAAACACCTACTGCGTAGGCTTATTATGGCAAGTACCTGTCAGAAAACAACTACTCCCCTGGCTAAGACCACGACGGGTATTGAATTAAATCTAACAGCTACTTGTGCAACGTTCCTCAAAGCATCAGAATATTTTATTTACCTGAATAGCTATTTTCAAATGTAGTTAGTTACAAAAAATATAATAGGCTAATGAATTATAAAAATCTGCAAAACACTGGTTTTTGAACTCTATATACAATACCACTTTTTAAAATAAAATACATTACGATTGCCCGATATGGGCCGCGAAGGATCAATTTAAATTTCTCAAATGGCATAGAGGTCAAATTACACATCGTTGTAAAGAGAATTCGATTCTCTTTCCAACTACATCCATTTTTCAAAAAATTTCGTATTTTCACAATATCTCACAATATTCTCTTTCCCATTCGAAATTTTCAAGTTGAGATACCCCCAGCGCCACCTGTTTAGTAACTTCAGTGGATATTTTCTCAAAAAGTAGTATGGGTAATTCCATTCAAAATATTTTCGTCTCATTGCTCCACATCGAACGGTTCAAGTTTATCGAGATAAAGATCCGCACTTGTAATCGATATTTCTAGTGCATATTATGGTAAAGAAAATATTGTCCAAATAGGAAAAAATGTAGGTGGTTGAAAAGAGAATTTAATTCACTTGACCTCCCATGCCATTTTAAATTTTTAAATTTATGTACCCCCTCAATCAAGTTATCACAATGTTTTTTATTTCAGAAAGTAGTATCGGTGACTCCATTCAAAATTGTTTTTGTTTCGTGTTTGACCGACGAACCGTTCAGAGTTATTTGTGGGGGGGGGGGCTAAAAAAAGCCGCTATGTACAATGTAAAAACCTTCGTTTCGTATATTTTGAAAATGTATCCATCAATGCTATTTCGAATAGGTAGCTCTGAAAATTTTGAACTGAATTCCATCGATCAATATTTCTTGTTACTAACTACTTAGAATTTTAAAATACCTATTCAGGTAAATAAAATTGTGATGATGCGTTTTTTCATTTCATTCTCGTACGTAGAGGTGTTCACAAAAATAATATTGAATTACTTGTTTGATAAGGAGGGGGGAGTTTTCACCAGTTATTCAATGAGGTAACACAACTACAACTTAGATGCGATGAGTTCATTTCTAAGAAAGTTCAATTTCGAATTAGAGCACAAAAATCAAATCGATGCATAATACTTACTCAAAATAGCAAAAATCGATTTTTTGACACCCTGTAGCTCGAAAACTCGTAATAGGATCAACCTGTGAACATATATCTATTAACTACGAATATGGATAATAAAGACAGCCTATGTGATGCCAAAAAAAATGAGCATCGACTTCGAATTGGACGCTGCTAAATTAATGCGCTTGCGCTAGAGATTTCTATTCAAAGACACGATTTTGTTTTTTCATCTCTTTCTAACGTGCATGGTTCGGCAGCAACAATTATCAAAGATATGAGAAGCAAATCTTATGTGGTTCTAAATCGGCAAATTCCAACATAACCTCATAATATGGATAAGTTCACAGAGAGCAAGTGTAGATTGTGCTAATTATAAGCGGACAGCACTATATGGGTTTTATTCCTGAGAATATTACCATTTTATAAATTTCTAGATTCATTCCTGAAAGACTTTAAGATCTCCGCGTTTTACTTTGAGTTCGTGTTCAGGAGGCGAAAAGTACATCACTACCAGCAAACTATTTTTCTCGGCGTTTTTGAGGCAGGTGTGGAACGAGATTTACCTTTTCAAACAATTGTCCGTCACATACCCAATCCATATTTCTTCAAGTATAATGAGTTGTTATCCGCTTTTGGCAGAAAATTGATTGATGCAACTCTGGTAGCAGGTAACAATCAGACATTTTATTATTAGAGTTACAAATGGATCAATGTTTCGGTTTTTTAATGACACGAAGTTTAATTGACCGTCTTGCATAATTCTCATTCTTCATTTATCCACATTATAGAAAAATGTTAGCCCATTTTCAATGTGGGACGGTTGAAAATGTCAAAAGAAGCATAACCTTAAAAATGTATGACATTTCTCGTGATTCAGAATTCGGTATTCGCAATAGTTTCCCAGCGGCCGTTTGAGAAAAGGTAAGATAGATATTTTTGGCTTCAATTTGATTACATTGCGTCTTATGGCGTGTTATCAATATTTGTAGTTAATATTCCTGTGAATTGGACTACGTATTGAGGATACCAGGATCAACAACATATCAACAGTTGAGCAAAATTAGTCGAAAGCCATTTTACGTAGTAAATGTGCGGGGTCCTTATTGAAATTCACTTTGAATGGATTCACTAATATAATAGATCCAAGAAAAGTACGATCTGCAATTTGAATACATTTAGTTTGAGTGTTTAATAATCGGTTTCATGTCACTACGAATTCTGAATCTCTATCCATTTCCAACAACATGATTTTTTCCTATAAAATATCACTCCGAATATTGCCAGAGTCACTGCCAATTAGGTCTAGAATATCTTGAAAGTTCCTTCATTTGTTATCAACGAAGAGTTTTACAATTATCCAATGTTCAATCTTTTGAATATTTTTTTCCTTTTACTTTTTTGTACTGCAGGTTCTCTCTCCACTACTTAAATTTTTTTATAGTGCCAGTAATTACAAAACCAAGTTTTCTGTGTGTTTTTACGAATATTCCAGGTATTCTTAGAAAACTCTGCAAAAGCAAGGCTTGTGCAAGCAAAAGAGATCCGGGACCTAGAGCTTACGTTAAAGTGGATTTTAAACCACTTTAGCTCAGTGACAGGCGTTGGAAGAAACCGGACCGTCTGGGTGAGAGGCAAACGCTCTAACACCACGACCACTTCAAAAACTGAACTTGTTTCCTCTTTTCAAAATGAACTCGAAAAAAATATATACTGGAACATCCCGGAAATTCACACACTTGATATTTTCAGTAAAAGAATAATCCATAAGAAAAGTACTAACATTATTATTAAGTTTCTCTTAAATTCGTAACAGATCTCAGAGACCTCCAGAAAGAAAATATCTAATTCACTCGAAAAAATGCATCGATTTGTACCTACTATATTTGTTATCCTCAATTTATAGCAATAACTCTATTTTTATCCACCACTTAAGCTGTATACTCTTATTCAATTTTGCTGGTGAATAAATATTATTTTTACAATATGAAAATATTGCTACAAAAACACTGGAAAATTTGTTTATTTACATCTCAACAGTCAACAATAAATTTCAATAAATCAATTATACAACTTGAATACGCTGCTACAAAATAATCTGCTTATTTTAATGGATACTGATTCATACTTCTAACTTAACTTGATTCGTATTTTTCCAATTTCTACATCAACTTATCCTTCTGCTTAAATCGCCACACTTAGATAGCCCCTTAGAAACATCGAGAAGTCCTGTGGCATCTTCAACACCTATAATCGTCCATTTCATAATTAAAAAAAAAAAATGAAAAATACAACTTTCTATGTTTTATAAATTTCAATAAATCAATTATACAACTTGAATACGCTGCTACAAAATAATCTGCTTATTTTAATGGATACTGATTCATACTTCTAACTTAACTTGATTCGTATTTTTCCAATTTCTACATCAACTTATCCTTCTGCTTAAATCGCCACACTTAGATAGCCCCTTAGAAACATCGAGAAGTCCTGTGGCATCTTCAACACCTATAATCGTCCATTTCATAATTAAAAAAAAAAATGAAAAATACAACTTTCTATGTTTTTTTATAGCAATTCTATTCGTAACTGACGTTACCACAGTTTAGTTCTATATGGTCATTATCAAACGATAACTTTTTTATATATAGGACGGAACAAAAACGTTCGTTGCAAATAGAAGTAGTATTAAAACATAGAAAGCTTTAATTCTAATTTTTAATTATGATCTCCTGCTACGTAGAAACTGATACATCGATCAATTAATTTCATAATTCATCAGCTGGTTGTTAGCATACACTTCGAGATCGCGTCTGTGTTCACTTAATCTAGTTTTCACTGACAATTGTCGTTTGTTTACATTAACTGAGTTCTTGTAATTGTACGCCGCTTCGCCAGATTGTTATGATTGCCACGCGGTGGCGTAGAGTATTTCGTAACAATATTGTTCAACTAGACTCGAAAACTGTAGAATATTTGCTGATGCTGCCATTTCTCTACAATTATCTATTTACGGTGCACAGCACAAATACTATGAGGTTCCCCAAAAATTCAGTAGTATCTTGTGGCAGATCACTGTCTCATTCAATAAAATGTTCATTCCATCTTTGGTATAATTGTGGTAGATCCACTGTGTCAAGTATAAAATGCTATGTTGTACATAGGTATAATTATGAAGTATTTGATATGAAATAAATACAAAATCTAATAAATAAATTAAATATGAAATTATACGGGTGGGTCAATGTGTTACATTACAGACGAATCACGACACAATGTGAAATACAATTTCGAAATGAAAAAGTAATGATACAGATGAACTAAGTTAATTGCCAAAAATATATTCCTGCAGGTCATAATATGATTTTGGCATAAGAAAGTCTTTTATTGCCTTTCTAAAGTGATTATGATTTTTTATTACTTTGAGATATTCCGAAAAATTGTTATATATTTTTTTGTTCCCGTATTTTATTAAATTTTATAAATTAAGTTATGTCTTTGGAATTGGCAGGCAGAGGTTGTTCCATAGAGAGGTGGCATAAGGCGGGTCGTATCTGCCCTGCGGGACTGTTTGCTATGAATCAAACAGAAAGTTTCCAAGATGAACATACTGGTTACAGTAAGAATTTTTGGGGTGAGAAACAGCGGCCTACAGTGGTCTCTTGCTTTAGCCATACATAAGTACCTTATGTCCCTTTTATGTTGGACTAATATGGAATGATGGTTACAAAAACCCCAGAATAATTTGCCATATCTGATATGACATTCGATGAGGAATTTATAGAAATTACTAGACCAAGTTCGTTTGCCACAACTCTAATCGCGGAGCATCCTGATGCTAATCTTCTTTCTTTAGTGATATACCTCTGAAATATCCACAGTGGAGGATATGTGACGGGCAGTTATATAAGTCAGATCTACCTGGAGAGGGTACTATACAAATCATCCCCTCACGTTTATTTTTACGATTGGAACTTGACCAAGATCAATCCAAATGGTATTTGGGGTATAACTTGGAGCCAGATCTACCTGGAGAGAGGACACAAAATCATCTCGTCACGCAAGTACCTCAATAAAAGGGTTGAAAACATACTTTATTTTGCGGCATATTTAGTAATGGATACGTAGAGAATATTGTCATTTTACTTATATTTATTTTTCTTTTTGGAAAGCGGAAATTACATCGTGGTATTACCAACTTTTATCGACCTGCGCCTGAGTTTAAGCTTAATCTCTGGGTTATAGTGGGGTTCCAATCCGCCCTTTATTTGGAAATTTCCGCTATTTATTTGAATATTTGTTAATGTTTTTATTTATACTCGCCAACCTTCCTACATTCTTATGTATGATTTAGTTATTTTGTTGGTTATCTGATTATTGGATTACTACGTTAATTCAAAGAAATTACATGATAGTGTTATCAGTTATATCGATTTACATGCACCTATATAGCTGATTTTTTGTTTGTTTCGTTGTTATTTCTACGGTTAATATACGGTATAAATTCTCTGTAGTGTTATCAGTTTTACTTTTATACCTCGGGCTTTACATTTCATGGTTTGGTGTAGGACTTGAAGGCCATCTTTTATTCTGGGCAGCTCGAATCATGTGGCGCCCTTGAACACCTTTTTTATGAACCACCCCGTCTTCGCTGTGCTAGTGGCAATTGTCCAGAATAAATATTTAATGAAATACTGATAGAGGAATTTGATTTATTTTTTTTATTATAATTTTTTTGTCATTCAAATTCCGTAACGGAAAATTTGAGCGCTACAATATGGTGTTCAGATTTAAGTTTATTATCAATGTAAAATTCCAGAAACTGGGTATTTTTATTCACTATATATTTTTCACTATATGTGTGTTAAGACTAATTCTATCTATATTGAATTTTAAGGTTGAGATGTTAGTTTTATTTATACTGAAACAGAGATAGTTAGTATTGCACCTATGGCAACTGAGGAGAATTGTAGGAAGCAATTGGGGCACCAATCCAGAAATCATGCGCTGGCTGTACACGGCAGTCGAAAGACCAAATATCCATTATGGGTCAGCCGTGTGGTGGTCAGGTGCACAGAGCAGCACAATAGGCCGAAAACTTCAGCAAGGTCCAGAGGTTGGCTTGTTTGGTGATAATGGGTGCAATTAGAACGACTCCAACCACAGTGTTGGAGGTACTGCTGAGGCTGTCACCGCTTCCAGTCTGGATCAAGAGGGAGGCAATGGCAGCCCATTTGAGGATGCGGGACTCGGCAGTCTGGGTAAACGAAGGAGCGACGATAGGTCATACGGAAATCGCGAAGTGGGCGGAGTAGGAGATCCCAATCTTTGCCCTCAGAGTGAAAAGTGCACAAGGTAGACTGCGATGGAATATACAGTTTACTCTTATCATTCCGAGCAGAGAACAATGGGAAGGAAACACGGTGGAGTTTAGCACAGGAATCGTAATATGATATAGGGACGGTTCGCTACGGGTGCAGAAATCTACCTGGGGGAAGAGAGATACGAGAGAGCTACGCTTTCGGTAGATATACAACAGTTTTTCAAGCTGAAGTATTCGCGATCCTAACCGTAGCTAAAAGAGGCAAGTGGTGAAAAGAGGGGCCGAACAGAGAATATAATACCTGTTTGGATAGTCAGGCAGCGCTCAGAGCCATCTGCCATCCTAAACCAAGCTCAACGCTTGTACAGAAATGCAGAGATGCGCTCGAGAAGCTAGCTGAAACGAAAGAAGTCTAGCTGGTATGGGTCACGAGTCACAGAGGGGTGCGCGGAAACGAGGTGGCAAACGGACTTGCCAGATCCGGATCCGCAACGCCGTTCTGTGGGCCGAAGCCTGTACTAGGTATCGCAAGAAGCCAATTATCTTCAGCCCTCGACGAGTGGGCTGAATAAACTTTGGAGGGATAACACCAGCTGTAGGCAGTCAAAAGACTTCGTGGCTCCTAGGCAGAAACCGCCAAGCACTACGCCTACTTGTAGGAGTACCAAAAGGACATAACAAGTTAGGCAGATACCTATCAGTTATAGGTATAGAAGACTTGCCGCAAATGCGAAGAAGACGAAGAAACTTCATCTCACATCCTCGGCGAGTGTGAGGCGTACTGGAGGCTAAGATTTGAAACCTTCGGAGTTGAGAAACTCCAACAAGAGGAACTAATCAACTTGGAGTGGTCGAACATACTGATCTTCATTAGGAGGCCACAAAGGTTCGAAAAGGAAGACTAGGAGGATAAATGTAAATAAGTGGAGAACAGGGAATGGCAAAAAGGTACGTGAGGGCCTACTTGCCTGACTGCGGTTGCGGCCTCCCCGAAGAACTGCTACTACTACTACTAGCATTGCACCAAGATATAACCTCCTGTAGATCTTGAGCTATGATTGTGTTTAAGCAATCCACATTTTTTTATCCACATGCTATAAAAGGGTGGCATCGTCAACAAATATCGTGAATTTTCCTGAGATTGGTAAGCTCGACAAGTCATTAAGGTACAGCAAAAATTATTTTTTTAACCTTTTTTTTTCTGCCAGTGAATCCATCCTAAAAAGTTAATTTAGTAGTCTCATATTTTTGTTTTTAGGAAATTTGTTTTTACGAAACTCCCAGGTTTTCGGGGAAAACCCCTCAAAAGCAGAGCTTGTGCGAGCAAGGGAGATCCGGGACCTACAGTTTAAATAAAAGTGGAATCCGAACCACTTCAGCTCAGTGACACACGACCGGGGATCGAACCCGGACCGTCTGGGTGGAAGCCAAACGCTCTAACACCTCGACCACTTCAATCCACACAATCGAATGCGTTTCAGAAAGTCACCCTCGTTAAGGCTCAAGTACACTTTTTCGAGAAACGAGAAGATAGCATCAGCTGTGCTCTTCGAGTTCTGGAATCCAAACTGTCATTGAGATAATATATTATGTGTTTTTAGGAACTGCTTGATTCTGCTTTTTACTAGTTTTTCTATAATTTCCGAAAGAGTGCAGAGGAGTGAAATCGATCTATAATTTGTGGGATAATCTGTTAAACCACCCTTGTGTAGAAGAATTATGATGGCTGAAGAATTTATTGATATATACATTCCAATACAACATGTATGGATGTGTCTGGTAAATATAGAAAGATATTCATAAATATTTATTTTCATCTGCACCAGCAGATTTTTTATTCTTTATTTCTTTGAACACAGCTTTTAGTTCTAATATATCGGTTTGTACCTGGAAATCTCTGGATCCGTTTGACTCTCTTCCGTAACTGAGCAATAAAACTGATTAAGCACATCTGGGTCAATATCTATAAATAGTTTTAAGTGATTTCGTATTTCCCCCCCTTAGATCATTAGTTACTTGCCAGTGTTCGCTTGTTAAATTATTTGCGTTTTTGCATCTAGCCTGGTTATAACTATTTTTCGCACTTTCTACTCCTCTGTAGACATTCCTGTAGGTATTTGTAAAAGTATTTTTCCCGCTGCCGACACTGTAAATAGTCCATACATGCTTAGCAACAAAACAGGTAAATGGCCTATATCATTCGTTTACTAATTCATCTTGACAACGGAACTTAATAGTGTCATTTACATGCCTAGGGTAATAATGACTTTGACTTTGACAAGTAATACCTTCAGCTTCATTCATATCAATTTTTAGGTTATGAGACCTTTTGAATATTATTGTTGTCTGCTTATTCGGTAACTTAGTTACACGCACAAGCAACTTAGAATGAAATAGCGAACGAATAATCATGAAGGAAGGGTAAGAAAACAAACTTCAATTCAGGCAAATTTTGAGAAATGTCAACAAGCAGCGGGAAAAACGTAATAAGTAACACGGAATGTATCGACTGTTATCATCCTCGGCAAGCGACAAGCCTCGGCTTTGCCTCGGCTCGTACTCGCTCACCTCGAATGTTAACACGTCTTTACATTCCTTGTTACTTAAATAACTATTAAGAATAATGTATTATAACATGTATGATGATACTCGTGTCATCAGCAAATAGTGAAAAGCGGACTGAAGGAAAATTAGCACAGATAATTCAAAATGATTGTCTTATTTCTTACAAATACACTGAAAGGTGGGAAGTTTGGTAAACTGGCAAGACTGCATCTATTATTGTCAAGGAAGACCTGTTAAACCTCCGTTTCTCCAGATACTAGCTACAATTACTGCTTTATAAACATCCCACCGTATAAGATCTTGAGGTATTTGTAATTGTAAACTATGTTATATTTGATCACTCAATGGAATATTTGTTTACTCGACTCGTTACGCTGGTTTTACTGTGCTTATTCTTGTTGATCAACCCTGTAGATATTTATTGTAAACAAGGCTTCGAGCTAGTTGTTACATTAAATTGTTATCAGTAATCAGTAATAACTTCACACGCAGCAGAGGTATACTTTTCCTGTCGATGATCGTTATTTATCGTATCTGTTTGTCTTGATTATGAACAACATACGACGTTAAGGTATATAACCTAGTTCGTACGACAAATGAATCAACAAATAAATGAAGTAATGACCTTATTTGCATTACGGTGATTCACAGCAATTTTCGAAAATTATGCATTGTGCTTATATGTAGCGGTAATGTTGGTGATTATCCTGACTGAAACTACGATGCGATTGTACCAAAAAATCCCCTTCATACATCATTTGTGCCTCTTGAACAATTCAAATATTTTTATCATATTCACCAAAAATGCCGTGAACAATAAAGATCCATAGGATTTATGGAAAATATATATGTGGTGTATGTAACCATCCAACCCAACTGAAATAATTTAAAATTGAGACTTGGCCAACTGAATTGATCTGTTACTATTAAGGCTCGGGCCTACTGTGCAAGTTTGACACAAATTTAACCCTTAACTGCATAGTGTTGTAGTTTTACAACACTATAATTTCTATTCATATTTTCTTATCATACAATAACAGGAGTTCATTTCATATACCGTTGTATTGATACAACATACTTATTTACCTAGAGAGCATTAGACCAAATAAAACCGGCATCGTCGCTTCCATGACCTAACCATCGTCCATAGATGTAATTCTATGGACGATGACCTAACGTAATTAGTCAATGCGGTGTGCACAGTCGGTGGATATTTTTTATGTGTAAAAATAGTGTGAATTTCGTATTAAAGCATTAAATAATTATTAACTAAAGTAAGAATCGTGTAACTATTTACTCTGTTACTGAAACAAATTATAGTTTTTTTTATAACAAGCAACATTTACTTTTGTGGTAAATTTACAACATCATGCAAATGATATGATTGTGTTATTTTTGCAGATGAGTAAATAGAATAGGGGTAAAGGTAAATTTATCAGGCTTTTTCTCAAAACAAAAAGGAAAGTGGTGTTACTTACGTAGTTTTATCTCCTGAACACGAATCCGGAAATTTCGTAGGGATATCTTATACTTTTCGAGTTATGACCATTGAATTTTGAAAAAAGGCCATTTTCAAACTTGATTTTCTAAAAGGTAAATCGCACAAAATGCCTCCTTCTTTTTGTTGACACTGTTTTGAAATCGTTTTACACCAAATATCAACTTTGTTATAAAGTATACATAACCCTTCCAATACCTCTAGAATGAACGCTAATGAAGAGTGAGGTAAGTATATTGAAATATTATAGTTTATTATTATTATTATTATTTTCCCTTAGGAGTGTACCAGTCAGGTCCTTTCTTCTGTGCTCCGACCCATTCGGAGGACGCGATGGTGTCGTTTACCCCAATATCCACTCCCTACGTCCGTAGGGTGAGTGATTATTGGGTCCGAGAGTCATGTGTTCTGAGCAGACGAAGTGAACCAAGGATGACGGTCTTCTGCATTCGAGCGGCTAAGATTTCTGCCATATTACTGCAGGCTGGTATTAACTTCCAGTTAGAGAGCAGACTGTCCATCATTCCACCAAGGTCTCCTATAATCAGAACCACCATTTTGACCGAATGGTCCGGATACAACCTCCTGAGTTCAAAGAGAAGATCTCGATATTTAGTCCATTTTTCCTACTCTTTCCGAACGATATTCATCTCGCCTGGAGCGGAAAACTCCACGACGAATATCATTTTATTTTGGTGGTCGAGGAGGACAACGTCAGGCTTATTGGCTTGTATTTGCCTGAGGGTGTGGAATGAGTAGTTCCAATAGATTCGGCACCTCTCATTATCCATCACGGACTCAATATCCCCCGGAACATAAGGCAACTACGGTGTCTCGTCTATACCGTACGAGTGTCGTAGATGGTAGTACAAAACTCGTAGCGCCGCGTTATGCCTGTGGATATAGGCTGAAGCCGCATAAGCTAGGCATGCTGATAGCAAATGCATTACGGTCTCAGGTGACCCACGACACGCCCTGCATCGGGTGTCAGGGACGTCTATACCCATCACGCGACTACGGTAGACAAGGGTGTTGAAGACACCATCCTGGTAGGCCATTATGAATCGCTCGGTCTCCGACTATAGCTCACTCGACCTGAGGAAGGCAAAGGTCAAGCTTTTGGATAAGCCAAGGTCTTCGATGTTGTTAAAGAAGACACCATGCATTGGCTTATCCGTATGTAGCTGTAGGAGGACCTCTGTCTCCGCAGCTGTGAGCTTTTAGCTGAACGGGTCCCAACTTGGTGACAAAGTTTGGGTTAGCCCGTTCAGTGTCGAATACGAGACCAAGTTCATCGGCTGCACGGGTTGCTGCCTTGAAAAGAAATGCTCCAATCCCTGCTTTTTCATGGTCGCGGACCATGCAGAGAAGGGAATCTGAACTCCTGATGACTTTACAGGCCTCATCCAGCACCATTCTGTTATGCAGACACTCCAAACTCAAAAGTCCCCGTTGTCTGAGAAAGTATAACCGTGGAACGGACGATTTAGGATGCAAGCTCCTATTAAGATACATCATTTTACGAGTTTTAACATCGAGTTGTCGCAGCTCTTCCTGAGTCCACTTCATCACTCCGAAGGAGTAGAGAAGGATCGGAATGGCAAGCATATTAGTTGCAGCAACTTTGTTCTTCCCCGACAGTTCTGACGACCAGATCTGTCGGAGTTTATGCTGATACTTGCCGCGGAGAGAGTTTTCAACTGTGATCACCTCTTGGGAGCGGCGTTGCTCCACCCCTAGGTAGGTATAAGTCTCTCCGGCATCCAGATGATGTAGAATGCTTCCGTCTACGAGCTGGACATCCTCTCCGTATTCCTCCTTTTGAGATGAACCGTGGCACATTTGTCGATCCCAAATTCCATTCCGACAGCATGCGTATATTCCACCACCCTAAGGGACTGATGTAGGTTCCTTTCTCCAGAGGCATATCATTTTAGGTCATCCATGTAAAACAGATGGGTGACTTTATGCCTTTGGTTGCTGGGGGTGCCGCAGCTGTACTCTCGGGTATTCCTGAGTGCAACGGACAATGGCAATAGTGAGATGCTTAAGAGAAGAGGCCTGAGGGAGTCTCCCTGAAACACGCCTCTTCTAATAATGACCTGCTCTGTTTGGACTATGTCTCCACCAGATCTTATGGTGAAGCGAGTCGTCCAGAGCGGCATCAGTTGTTCAATGCATCCCACTATTCGATCGGGTACCTCAATGCATCTGAGCAAATGCATGATTAACTAATGCGATGTTGTATCAAATGCCTTGCGATAATCGATCCAGGCCATCGAAAGATTACGCTTATACTGCACGGAGTCCTGCGGGATACATCTATCGATGAGCAGGTTCTCCTTGCAGCCTTTCTTTGACCCTCTTTGCTCATATATCCGTTCATACACCGGATCAACTGCTGAGAGAATGCGCGTGTACCTATAAGATGCGCGCGAACACCTTATAACACGCATTCAAGCATCTTATCGGCCTGTAATTTTTTGGATCAGACAAATCTCCGTTTTTGGGAATGAGCACGGTTCGCCCCTCGACGAACCATTCCGGAATATGTTGCTCCCCATCAAGCCAAGAGTTGAAAACTCTAGCTAGATGTCGGTGGGTGGTTGAAAACTTTTTCCACCAATAGTTATTCAACCCATCAGGGTCTGGAGCAACAAAGTTCTTTGAGCCTTTGAGGGCTCTTTGAACTTCTTCCGGGGTTATCGGATTGCGCAGATCATTGAGCTCAGGCTGCCGAAACCTCCTGCAGAAATTATTATATTACTTGGTTTGAATTAAAATTCTTCAGTCTCCCATGCTCCGATACATTTGGAGGGCGTGCTGGCAACATCATTACCCCAACAACCACTCCCCAAACTATGGGGTAAACAGCTATTGGGTCCAGGAATTGTGTTTCTTGAGCAGACGTAATGAACCGAGGATGATATTATTATTATATAAGAAGGTTAATTTTTTCCGTAAAACGTTTGGTTTAGGTGCTTGTAATTGTGAAATAAGAGTTGATTTACCGAAAAAAACGTTTTTGAAAATGGTCGATTTTCAAGATTAAAAACTCATAACTCAAAAAGTATAAGAGACTTCCATGAAATTCTTTCAGATTCGTGTTCAGGGGATAAAACTACGTAACGCCCCTTTTCCTTTTGTTTCGAGAAAAAGCCTGATGAACTTACCTATACCGTGATAAAATACCCCTTAATTATGCCGAATATCCTGAATGTGCTGGATATTCCCAAATTGTTTGTGCCAAATGTTGTGTATCCCTTTGTTTCAACAAGAAAAAGGATTGTTCTCGAAGTTTCCATCAATAGTAATTCCCAATATTTGGTTATATTTTATATGTTCAGATGCATGATGATGAAAATATACAACAGTAAGTACCTACTTATATTATTTTTAAATAAATTTGAAAAATTAATTTTTTTATCATTTTTCCAAATATAATTCACCAATACAAGAACAAAAATTTTTTTTGTTAAAAATGAAATATCATGCAGTTCAACAATCAACGCTTTCCACAAACCATCTAAATCCGCGGATAATGTGGACAACACTGTAAGACTCATCGCCGAACAGTTGCTCTAATGTTTTTATTCTTCCTATGTTACGTTCACTGTGAGAACTACTGTATAGCAAGTTGAAGTACAGTTGCTCGAAGAGAGTGAATAATTTCGCAGTTGTAGAAGTGTAGGAGATGTATTTTAGGTTTTCGTATTTTCATGTCTTTTGCAAATATTTGTGATATTTGACTCCTCTAAACACCACTGTGTATCGCCTAACAATTTTCCGAAAGGCATTTTGCTTTTTCTCTCTGCGATTTCGTGAAGTCTTTGGGTTCAACCAGTTTTTCATCAGGACAACAAGACAGTTTCGAATTTTTGGGATAACTTCAGGGCATTCAAGAATATTGATGGATATTCTTGAATGCCCTGAAGGTGCCCTGAAGGTGATGAATCACGGCCTATCGCTTCTTCAATAAAAAAATATTTTGGAAGGAAAATCCTTACAGTTTTATGTTGCAGCAAATGCAGAATGAATTGCAGATTTTTTAGTGACTTTCAATTCAACTCTATCGCCGACTATGCGCCAAAAAAGGTATAGGTAAAATTCCGTTAACCGCTACAAGCTACAAATATTTGTTTTTCTACATTCATGTAAAAAGCAAAACTTTATTGAACTATATTCAGTGGAAAAAGAAGTTCTTTATTGCACTAGTGCAATAAAGTTTTTATTGCACTCATCTGTCATTCTACTTCAACGTGCTGTCATCATGACAAACATAAACGTTTAAACCTACTACATATTTAGCAGATATTCTGTGAGATTGGCAATAGGTTTCAAACAGTTACATATTTTATATTATTTTGTATTATTGTTAGCAGCAAGAGTTAAACAAACAATGCCTTCCCGAGAATAACTCCATAATCAAATCCGATCCGCTTTGTTCTAAACCGTCTACCTGCATAGAGCACACTGTCTGTACTATGACCACACCTAGTGATAACATACGCGCTCACGGCTACTATGATTTTGATTATTATAATGCAATTGTTGTTATAGAAACGTCAGTCAAAAATTAATTCTGACAATTAACAGAATTGAAAGTTTCAAAATGAGTAATATTAATGGGAAAATACCGCACCTCAATAAATCATTTTTTGCTTTTTGCATGAACGTAGAAAAAATGTTGTATGCAACTCGTGCAAAAATTGTTTATTGCACTCGACGTGTTGTCCAACTCGGCCTAACGGCCTCGTCGGACAATTTCACGTCGAGTGCAATAAACATTCACTTTTTGCACTTGTTGCATAAATAACTATTTTGGGACTTACGTATAGTTTGAACTCCTGAACAAAAAATGCCTCCTTATTTTCACTAGCACAATATACACACCCTAATTCACCAGTTTTACACTTTTTTTTTCGTTGAAAACAGTTTTTTTATCAACAAATTGTAGCTTTTTCTAGCAAATACAAAATCAACAAATTCATGCTGTTTTGTTTAGTGAATATCTATCATTTCAGATGTCAGGATGGTAACAATGGAATTGACGGAAGGGCGAAACTAATTTTGAGACATTGCCAGTGTGATTTCAGAAATATTCAACTCACGTATCACATGGAATAATTTAGTGAATGAGTATGAAAAATGAGTTGATATAACCACAACATTTTCCCATCAACACTCTGACTGCAAATTTGAAACAATGGTACTCATACTGTTTTTAAATGACTAGCAAAAATCAAAGGACGAGACTGATCACGGAAATGTGCGCAAACAAATATGAATATAAATGCGCACAAAAAATAAAGAAACTTTTCACATAAAATAACCTACTTTAATGACTATAAATCAACCCGACAGACCCGATCTTATGCAAACCTAACCGAGCTTACCCGACTATACGATACGGATAGGTTGAGTCTTTTCTATCTGTTTGCGCATGCGCATATACCAAAAATGAATGTTTGTGATCCGACACGTTTATTTAGGTAATTATTTGTACGCAAAAAATGCCTGCTGCTACATGCTCTGTCTATTTAAAAATATCTTGTGCGCATTCAAAATATTAATACCAAGCTTTTTTTCCAATCCAGTTATCTGACAACGATATAGCTTCTTTCATAACAAAGTAGCCAGTATCAATATATTTTACTGACTCAACAACAACAATGAGTCTCAATAACTTTTAGCCGCGTTTCATTGACCACTAGAGTTTACATCTACTAGTAGAAGAAGTAGAGTATCATAAAAACGTAATTTCAGGGTTTCCAATAGAAGTCAGATAATTCTAAAATTCCCTAAATCTCTGTAAAGAGTTTGAAACTTATTGTTTTTATTATTATAAATGATGCATTCAATGTGAATAATTTGCTTGCATTAACAACTGCTACAGCCCGAATAGACAATGAAAGAAGGCGCGAGCAGTATTATATTTTTTCGAAGATAAGATCTAGGCGGGAATGTTTCAAGTGCAATAATAAACTTATCACATATGTGAATTCCTTGAATAATTTTAAATCAAAAAACGTTTTCAGAATGTAAACATTATTATGGAGAAGTGATTCCTAAATCTTCACACCTTCCACTTTCGAGGCAGATTTTTTAAGAGAACTAGAAAATAGGCCGGAATTAATATTATTAAAATTAGAGCATATTTGTATGTTGGGAACAAATATGAACTGAATATTAATATATTTTTGATAATTACCTGGACAATTTTTCTCTATTCATCATACATAAATCGATTTGACATAATGTGTTACTAAATCATCCCACTGATGTTTTTGAACTTTTGCTACTTTCGGTGTCATCATCTTCTTTTTTGGTACCCATTTGTATATTTGTTTAGGATATGATTTTGAAATGAAGGTTCAACAGAAGTTTTCAATGAATTGAGAATCAATATTGTACTGTTGTTCAGTATATGTTGTTTGATTAAAACGAGTTTGTAGAAAACTTCCAACGACTTTATTCAACTCAATGATATTCACTAATTTGACAACTTGTCATCCCCTATCTCCATATCGGGTGAACACTACATTTCCTCCACACTTCAAATATATGCTATGCTGGGTTAACTCACAAAAATCAAAACTTTATTCAATTGTGAAAATAAAGAAAAATATGTATCTTCATTCTGTAACAAAATCCTTTAGATAATCAGGACGTCGTCGTAATCTTTTATTTTCAGTTGTTTCAGAGCGTCTCTCTTCCTGTTCTTCAACCTCAATTCGGTCATGTGTCTCATTCTCTTCGATATCTTCGATTTCTCCCATGTCTTCTATATAAGGTAAAGCGGGTTTTGATGGCATGTACTTTTGCAAGTTCCTATTTGGCAGCTGGTTCCTTTCATCCGCAACTGGACATGTCACATTAGTTTGAGAAAAATAGAACTTCTTGAAAAATGAGCTGTTCCTAACTAACTGTTTTCCTTCTCTCTCTGCAGTTATCTGGTTTCCTAATATCCTTACAACCTTATATGGTTTAGGGTCATAGGGTGTACTGAATTTATTAGTTTTTGGCTGTTTGCATAAAACTGTATCTCCTATATTCAAAAAATGGTTTTTAACTGATCTTCTTCTGTCGGCGTCGCTCTTCTGTTTCAGTTTATTTTTATCATTAATTACTTTTATCTTCCCTGGATTAGTATTTTGGTTGAATAACATTGGTAGAGTAGTCTTGATTGGCCTTCCAAAAATTACCTCAAATGGTGTCATTTCGGTAACTGAGTGTTTCGTAGCTCTGTAATTGAGTAAGAAATTGTCAAGTTCCTCTCTCAAGTTTTTGTTTTCCAATTTCGAGCTTAAAACAATCTTCTTGAAGGTCTTGACGGTACGCTCTGCGAGTCCATTTGCTTCAGGCCAATAGGGTGTCACTTCATGGTGGTGAAAGTTCATTTCTGCGCAGAATTCTTCAAATTCATGACTATTAAAAGGAGCGCCATTGTCGCTTTTCAATTTTTCAGGAATGCCAAACTGTGCAAAAATGTATCTCAACTTTCTTGTTACTATCTTCGAATTCAAGCTAGTAATAATTTCCACAATTATCGACTAACAGAAGTAGATATTCTCCTGATGGGTATGGGCCGGCAAAATCTATGTCGAGTGCTTGCCAAGGTCTCATCGGTAATTCAGTCATCACTAGTGGATCTCGTGTCTTATTGTCAGCAACGATTTGACAAGTGGTACAGTGTTTCACTTTTTCTTCAACTAATTGGTCAATTCGTGGAAACCAAATTTTACTTCTCAGAAGCTGTTTAGTTTTAACAATGCCCATATGCCCACGGTGAGCTAGCTGTATGCATCTTGTAACAAGCGATTGCGGAATTACTATACGATTACTCCTCAGTAAAATTCCATTGTTTACTGTCAGTTCAGAAATTATCCTCTTGTACTGATGGACATCTTCTTCTTTCCAGTAAGACTGATTAAGTTTATTTTCTTTCAACAAGCAAATCACTTTTTGCAAAGTTATGTCCTCTTTTGTTACTTCTCTGACTTCATCGAGTGAAAGTGCTTTAGGTACACTCGATTCCGTAGTGAAGTTGATGTATTCTTCAACAACCGCTGACTTTTTTTCATCCAATGAAGTTTGTTTGAGAGGATGACGGGACAAATAATCTGCTGGATTGTTGATACCTTTTTGATGTTCTACGGAGATCTCATAATGCTGTATTCTCAGCCTGAGACCTTCAAGGCGTGGTGAAGGTATCAAAGTGGGTTTTTGTAGGATGCTCACTAAAGGCTTGTGGCCAGTGTGCAAAATGAATTTGGTTCCAAACAAATATATATGGAAATGTTCCATAGCCCAAGTCACAGCAATCATTTCCTTTTCAATTTGACTCCATCTCTGTTCTACTTCAGTGAGGCTTCTACTTCCAAATGCTACTATTTGAGTTGGATTGTCTCCTTGTGTTAAAATTGCACCCAATCCACATGGACCTGCATCTACATACAGATGTATTGTTTTTGAAACATCGAAGTAAACTAATTTGTGTGCTTCTTTAATTTGCCGTTTCAAATTTTCGAAAATTTCATCGTGCTGTTTCTTCCATTTCCAAGGTGTTTCTTTCTTCAGTAGGTTTCTCAAAATCTGGGTATTGCTGGCTAAATGTGGTAAAAATTTGCCTAGATAATTCAACATTCCAAGAGCACTTCTGAGTTCTGTGATGTTGGTGGGTGGTTTCAGTTCAGTTAATGCTTCGATTTTACATGGATCCGGAAATATACCCTCATCAGAAAATATGTATCAAAAAAACTTTATTTTGTTTTGTTTGAAAGAACATTTTCGTTTGCTCAGAGTTAGGCCTGATTCGGAAATACGTTTCGATACTTCGTGAAGTAGACAGAAATCTTTGGGAGATCGTTTGCTAACGAACAGTCGTTACCGACCGATGATGAACCCTTTACTCCCATAAACACCTAACTACGTAGGCTTATTATGGCAAGAACCTGTCAGAAAACAACTACTCCCCTGGCTAAGACCACGACGGGTATTGATGGTCATAGAGGGCACTTGCAATTGCGTCCTCTGATGTTTTGAGGAACGTTGCACAAGTAGCTGTTAGATTTAATTCAATACCCGTCGTGGTCTTAGCCAGGGGAGTAGTTGTTTTCTGACAGGTTCTTGCCATAATAAGCCTACGTAGTTAGGTGTTTATGGGAGTAAAGGGTTCATCATCGGTCGGTAACGACTGTTCGTTAACTTCGTGAAGTGTTGCATCATGATCAATTTCCGTTTTTCCAAACACCAAAATGTCGTCGCTAACATAGAATACTCCAGGTATATTGACTAATACCTGACGTATCGTATCTTGGAAAATTTCAGCCGCTGCGTTAACTCCAAAATTCAATCGTTTGTATCGGAAGAGTCCCAAATGTGTTGAAAATGTTGTAAGAGCTCTAGAATCTTCGTCCAACACCAACTGATGATAACCATCGTTAAGATCAAGCTTACTGAAGAACTTTGCACCGTTTAGTGAAGTTATGATATCATCTATGGTTGGGGTTACATGTCAGATACGTTTGATGGCTTTGTTTGGGCAACCCATGTCAATACAAAGTCGGATTGCTTTCGAGTTATGGGGTTTTGGTACAATAACTACCGGAGATACCCAAGGTGTAGGTGTATTCACTTTTTCTATGATGTCTGCCTGTTCCAATCTATTCAATTCCATTTCTACCAAGTCTCTGAAATGGAATGGTATACGCCTATGTTTTTGAGCAACTGGTGTTATTGATTTATCTTGATAAAGATGCACTTGCAAGTTTTTCAATTCACCAATACCTTCAAATAGTTCTGGATATTGTTTTTCCATCGTTTCTGTTTCAATGGTTTATGGAATGTTCAACAAACCCAAATCGATAGCAGTGTTGAATGATAAAAGTGATGCTGCTTGTCCATCAATTACAAATACTTTTGCTTCAACTACACGATCCTTGTACGACATTGTACTTGAGAATTCTCCTGATATTGGTAAACATTTGTTGGAATTATATGGAAATATTCTCGTTTCACAATCATTTAGTGGAGGTTTGTTAATAAGACCTTCATAAGTTTTTCTGCTAATGATATTGACTGTTGATCCGGAATCAATGGTGAAAATGAATGAATTTTTTTCCACTATAATATTGACTTTTGGAGAGCTTATTCCATCAAAATTTTGGATGTTGAAACATTCTTCATCACTGCTGTTATTTTCTACGGCATGTACTCTCTGTTTTGTTGTTCTATGATGGCCTGATGTACCTGCTTTATTCTCATAATGTTGTTTTGGTATGTTTGAAGCTCCCAAGTTTTTATTAGCTGGTTTTGACATACAAACTTTGAAAAAATGACCTGTTTTTCCGCAATTTCTGCATACTGATGATTTTGCAGGGCATGAAAGTTTTCCATTTTTGTGCCACGGGTTACCACTGTTGATTTGTATTTGAATGTTTCTTATTATAGTTTCTGTGTTGATAGTCTTTCACAAATTGTACGGGTTGTGACACAAAACTTTGTTCTATCGAAACTATCCTTTTGTTAGTAGCTTCAATGGTTCTGCCATGTTCAAGAAGTTTCCCAAGTAAAGGCTGTTCTCTCAAACCAAATTTTCTCAATTCGCTATCAGTGGTGCTGAGTATGATTTGACTCTTTATCTCGTTCTCCTGGTCAGTGAATTTGCATGTTTTACTCAACTTCAGCAAACGGGCATAAAATTGATCAATGGTCTCATTGGTTTCCTGCCTCGAATTTCTGAATGTGAAAATTTCGAAGTCGGTGTTCGTTCTTGGGGTGAAATATGCTGCCAGTTTTTCTTTAGCAATCTCGTATGGGCTTGGTTGTATACCTGCAGCAGTTTGGGAAGCGGGAGCAGGAATGTCTGGCAATGAGTTATACAGATCAAAAGCATCATCTCCGATCAAATGTAAAAGTTGAGCTTTCTTGCGTTCTGGTGATGTGATGTTAGCAGCTATGATATAGTTTTCGAATCTTGCTATCCATTTGTTCCAGCGAATGCCAATGTTCTGTACATCATTATTGATGTCCAGCGGTTTGATGCCTGCTGACTCCATGCTGTAGTTGTTGTGACAATTCTCGTCGCCAAAATGTACTGTTGTTCAGTATATGTTGTTTGATTAAAACGAGTTTGTAGCAAACTTCCAACGACTTTATTCAACTCAATGATATTCACTAATTTGACAACTTTTCATCCCCTATCTCCATATCGGGTGAATACTACAAATATGAACCTACCTTCTTTATTGTATAATTAAAACTCGTTGTAAAACCTATACGTACTTAAATATTTTCTTCTATAACTTTACTCACGTCCATAACACTCATATTTATTTTAACTAGAGGCTGTTCACTACCAAAATCGTTTCAATATGAGTAAATGAAGTTTTTTGAGCTTCAAAATACAACCAAATTAAATTAACAGAAATGAAGTCCATAGTTTCAAACTACTTTCAATGTCATTAGTGTCAATTTCTGTTACGATTTAGGAATTTTCATTTTTCAACCAATTATCTACTTTTGCTACACTCAAATTTGATCGTAGCGAAGGTAGAAAAGGTAGATATATTTGGTGTCAAAAAAAACAGACATGTCAAATTGTACTTCTACGAGTAGAACATTTCTGCCTACAATAAAACGCTCCAATAAGAGTACAATGCGACGTTGTCAGATTACCTAAAATTCCTGCATACTGAATACTCATGAATAAGAAATTTTTGTAGTGAATAGTTTTCGGAAGTATTTTTCATCAATAATAATAATAATAGTTCCTAATGAACACTCGAAGAGTGAACCATTCTTAGTGAAGATATTCAGCAAGAAATACGCAAGCAAAGCGAGCACGCGCATTCCTATTACTACTTTTGTAACTTATCTCTTACTTCTTGGTGAAGATATCTGCAAGAAAGACGCGAGCGAAGCGAGCGCGCGCATTCCCATCACTACTTAATCGATTTCTGACAACTTTGAGTAGAAATTTTCATCCATTATTCGTTAGTGAACAAGATCAGAAAAATGCGAGCGCGCGCATTCCCATCACTACTTTGTCGATTTCTGTCAACTTTGAAGAGAATGCGCGCGCTCGCCCGACATTTCGCAAATCCGCGCGCGCGGATTTGCGAAACGTCGGGTGTTCTTGGGAACACCATGTGCCAACTCCATTACCAAAAGTGCTTATTAAAAACTTGGTTTTCTGCTTCGTGCCAAGAGCTATTTCATTTGGTTTATAAGGCACAGATCCAAACTGCCCAGGAATACTGTTTGCTTATATGGAGTGCAGCCCCTAACACATACTAAAACTTTTAGATTCTGTCCAAAAAAAAGAGTTATTCAACTTGTTGCTTATGCTTCGCGCTGGCTCACTCCTCTGGAGCACCGCTTAAAGGTTTGCGATCTGTTTTCTATTCATAGAAATTTTCATGGAAGAAACTCTTCTGAAATATCATCACTTTATCCACTCATAGATCAGATAAAAAAGATAAATTTTTAACAGCATGAGACCTACTGGAAGAATAGCAAAATATTGTTCGAATGACAGGACAAATGAATTCGAGTCAAAAAAATGGAGAAGGGTGGAACGGGGTGAATTTTTATGGGTTGAAAGCGATATTTCACGGTTTTTCGAGAATTGCAACGAAAGTTGACCTCCTATCGAAAAAAGTTAAATAGCAAAGATGATGATAATGAATAGATATAGAACTTTTATATTCAACATTTTTTCACATAACCTTTAATTTCTAGGGAAAACGGGAAAAACCAATTAGATATTAATTTTATTCTCGCTTGAAAATCAATTTTTTTTTCACGAAATTTGGTGGAATTATGACTTATTATGTTTCAAGTAAGCTGTAATTATTCTGTAGCGAAATACAGAATACATTTTGAACTGAAAAGTTTCACCGATAAAGTTCATCTTTTCAAGCTCGCCAACAGCCAGTTTTTTTGTTGAAGCGTCTAATGTTAAATTATAGAATAAAAGAGTAGCACTACTGTAGAAATTTTTTCCAAAAAACGCGAAAAAAATTAAAAAACAGATTTTCAAATATCAATTTTTTTATTTTTTGTTGAATTTGTTGAAATTATTGAAATTATCAGTTGAAACCTTTCGAGAATACTAATTTCATGTTACCTCAATAGGTACAAAAAATAAACAAGGACATAAATAAGGATTTGAGCATGATAGAAGGGCGAAAGGAGGTGAACTTTTGGAGGTAAAAATAGTTTCTCACGATTTGCAGCAAAAATTAACCTCTTATAAAAAAGAAAGTGTTGAATACAAAAGTTTTCGATTTCTTTATTATCCACAACTTTTCCATCGAACATTTTCCGCCAAGAAGTCACATTTCGCCGCAAATCGCAAAAAAAAACGTTTTCAGCCCCTACACTGCATCCCAATTTCACCATTTTGTGTGTTTTCGAGTTTAAATATTTTTTTTCGTCAAAGTTGGAACCTCTACAACATTCTCCACCTGATCCTTGCCTGTTACTTTCTTTCTTATTTTGGGCGTTTCAAATTCGTTTTGGCAAAGAGGTTCGATAAAAATAAATATTTTGCTGCAAAAAAACATCTAATTCAGAACATAAAAAGGTATATTTCCACTAGATTTTGCGACAAACAAAAGTTGTAGATCATTTTATTGCCAACAACTTTTTCCTTTAACTTTTTTTGTAGGAGGTTCATTTTCGCTGCAAATCGAGAGAATCCATGTTTACCCCCAAAAGTCCACCTTCGTTCGCTCTTCTATCATATTCAAATCCTTATTTATGTCCTTGTTTATTTTTTGTGCCTATTAAGGTAACATGAACTTTCTATTCTCGGAAGGTTTCAACTATTAATTTCAATAATTTTAATAAATAAATATTAGTTTAGAACAAAAATTTAAAAAATTTATTTTTGAAAATCTGTCTTAATTTTTTTGCGTTTTCTGGAAAAAATTTCCTAAGTAGAGCTTTTATTACATAATCAGAAAGTCGATGCTTCAACGAAAAATTGGCGGCTGGCGAGCTTGAAATGACGAACTTTGTCGGTGAAACTTTTCAGTTGATAATGGGGTTGTTTTGTCGAAAAAAAGGGAAAAATCTGTATTCCGCTACAAAAAAATTACAGCTTACTTGAAACATGTTAAATTATATTTCCACCATATTTCGAGGAATAAAATAGATTTTTGCGCGAGAAAAAAATTAAAAACTGAAAAATTGGTTTTTCCGATTTGTCCGGAAAATTTGAGGTGATGTGGAAAAGTGTTGAAACAAAAGTTGTAGATCTTTTTATTTTCAACAACTTTGCGATTCAACTTTTTTCGATAGGAGGTCGGTCCACTTTCGTTGTCAATCGCGAAAAAGCGTGAAATATCGCTTTCAACCCCTAAAAGTTCACCCCGTTCCACCCGAGGCTTTTTTTGGACTCCAATTAATTTTTCCCGCTCTTCTTCCAATAGGTCTCATGCTGTTAATAATTTTTCCCGATTTTATATTTTTTGTCGTCTATCAGCACTGGTCTCTCAGTCCTCACGTCCCTTTTTCGTCACTTTGGGAACATGTAGAACATATTTTTCACAAGGCTCGTAAAACTATTGATCTCAGTCAAGTGCCCAGGGAACTGTTCCTTGAAGCGCACAGCTTACAGATATTAAAATAAAAAAATTTCTCACCTACTTTCCCTCGGCTATTACGATGTTCTATAAACATGACAGGATTTTCCTTTTCGTTGGAACTAGAAAATCAACAAAAAAAGAAATCCTGACTGTGTCGCTCGCTGGTATTTTATTTTTGTTTTTACGAAACTCCCAGGTTTTCGGAGAAAACCCCTCAAAAGCAGAGCTTGTGCGAGTAAGGCAGATCTGGGACCTACAGCTTAGATAAAAGTGGAATCCGAACCACTTCAGCTCAGTGACACGCAACTGGGGATCGAAACCGGACGGCCTGGGTAGAAGCCAAACGCCACTCGCCCACGGCCACTTCGTTGGTATGTTATTATTATTGCTCGGCGGAGCAGGTAGTTCTGGGTAGAAACTTTCTGCTCCTCACTGTCAGGTCTATTTAGTGAGTACTCCGAATCTTCTGATGAACTCCTGGAGATTGCTTACGAGGTTTCCCTGTGAGATGATATATTCTGCACTGCAATGTCCAAAGATATCCATCCCCATGTGAGCCAGGGCTTCGCATTCGATCAGTATGTGGGAGGCTTTTTCTTCTTCCTCATCACAGAACCTGCAGTCTTGGTATATCTTCAGTATACGAAGGTGTTTTCTCAGGTGGCAGTGTCATGTTAAAAGTCCTACCACCGCTGGTATGTACTCCGCATAAGCACACGCACACTGAAGAGGTTACTAAAGCAATGGGCCAAGAAGGGTCAAGAAAATACTGGAAAATCTCATTAGATGAAGAAACAGTCTTTGCAGAATCGTGAAAAAACGAATCAACACCAGTAGATAGCTCTGAGGTCCACGGTTGTCACTGATGGATATGCTTCTCTGAAACAATACATGTACAAAATTGAAGTATCTCAAAACATCATACCACATTGTGATACATTGAAGCGCTGTTTCGTGAACCTGACCTCCAATAGCGTGTAAATAAATGATCAGGGGGTGCACACCAAGCCTTCTTGGCTGCAGTGGCTGAGGGGAAACCAGAGGCGTTTTATCCATAAGGCTGGTTAGGCTAAAGCCTCAGGCGCCGCAGATTTTAGGAAAAAGCCGAAAGTTGGCAGCGCTGGAAACGAAATCGGAGGATTCTATATTTGACGGTCAGATATTTTTCATTATTTTTACGGATTTTTTCCGATTTTAATTTCGCGAGTTTTCCAACTTTTTTCGAGAAAAGGGGGGGCGAGCCCTCCCTCCTCTACCAATTTTTTCCGCAGTAATTTTTGACGTCAAAATTCTTCAAAATCCTTCCGTTTTCTATCTTTCTTTCGGTGTATAGAGGGAACAATTTCTTCGACATTAATGTTTTACGTATCATCGGTACTGAACCAAGTAAAATTCAGTTCCATAGGATAAAAGGAAGTGGTTCTAATTCAGCTTGCAGGATTTGTGCCCATGTAACACACACAGAGCAAGCTTTTAACTTTTAATTGAAAAGGGTGAAAAAAAATTTATGAGCTCATTAGAAGATTCCAAAAATAGCAAACTCTGTCTGTTATCAATTAAGTCAGAGATTTTAGATAAAATGGATTTCTCACATATAATTGTGAAGTGCTGCGAGTATATAAGTGAAGAAAAATGTCTCTTTGAAATCGATGAGAGTAAATACCTTTCCATTGCTACTAACCAAAGAATTCGTATGATTTCCTTTGTTATTTTTTTTATTCTGCATGTACCTGTATTGTTTTATTCAGATTAGGTTGTATGTTTATCAACTTAGTATGTTTATTTTCGCCAACTCAAAGATATGTGTTTATGTGAATTTTTTATTATTTTATCTGGGATCATGTTATATGTTTTTGATTCATTCTGTATTACATTACCTATTAACATGGTTTTTCTGTGTTTCTATTTATAATTATAAATAAGATAATAGCTACCATTGCATTTGCTTGTATTAACCTAGTAATATTTCATGCCATTTTACTTATATTGGGAAAAAATTTAATTCAAACTGACTGATTTTCGAACATGGATTGAACACGACTATGTTGTGATACAAAAATTTCACTGGCTACATGCGCCGATTAATTTTAACCTTCAGGCGCCTGTAACCCTTAAAACGTCCCTGGGAAACACCATTCGTGCGAATTGAGAAATCACATTTTAATGTTATTTTTCGTAAACAAAAACATTGTGGGAAGGTTATCAGATTAGATTAAACCATTTGAAAACAAAAGCAATCAGAATTATTCTTCAGTATTTACTAACCATAAGCACATCATGCATTTTAACAATAAATTGAATTCGCATTGAAATTAATCAGCCTGGAAAATGACCACTTTCACTAAAAAATGCCCCGACTAATAGTAGATGAAGTGTTTATTCTAATATAAAGCATTAAATTGGAAGACATGATCTTGGTTTGTTGATTTTATTGAAAATATGAACAGAATGTTCATAAAGTCAGTTGTGGAATCATCTGCTGAAAGACTAACTTTGGCAGCTATTTTCCATCTTACAAGATAACCTCTCTTGGAAGGATTTCATGTTGAAAAGGGAAACATTCTCAATTAAAAATTGTACCAAAACATGACTCCTCTGGAAATGGAAAAAACCTGCGATGAATGGAAGTAACTTTTTTGCAATATCTAACAGAAAACAACTAATTCCCCGGCTAAAGCCACGCTGGACATTGAACTACCTCTGATATATATTGTGAAAAGACCCTTTATAACTTGAGAGAAAAATTCTGAAAGTGAAAATTTGCATTTTTATTCAGACAGTTAAAATGAAAAGAAGCTATTTTTTGTCTAACAGAAAACAACTGAATGAAAATGCAAATTTTCACTTTAAGATTTTTTCATTCAAGTTAGGTTCTTTTCACAATATCTATCAGATGTGGTTCAATATTCAGCGTGGCTTTTATTATTTGCCGTGGCGCTTCGGGGCGACTTACTGATTTTGCAGGCGTATTCACTATTTAGCTGCAGGAAAACCCGGTAAACCTATAGCATCACCCCGGATGGTCGGTTGCACACTTCAAGCCAACACGAGACGTCGGGATTGGCATCCAGGTAACTCACTTCGCACTTGCTCAACAACAAGGAATGGGGACGCCTAGAGATACCGATATGCTTGAGAAAAATTCCCTCATACTCCGGACTCGAACCGGGTCAGATGAAAGCGGAAGATTCCAGGGGCCAACACATCGAATATACGTCCAATGCTTCGAACCACTGAGCTACCGGCCACAACTAAGAATTCTGACAACCTCTTGCAACTTGCCGACCCTATCATTAGAACAACAATTTTTTACGGAATGGTCTGGAGTTCAAAGAGTGAATCTCGATATTTCGTCCGTTTTTCCTCCTCTTTTTGGACGATGCTCGTTTCATCGGGAGCTAAAAACTCTATGACGAAAATTGTGTTATTTTCTTGGATGAGTAGGATTACATCAGGCTTATTGGCGTGTATTTGCCTGAGGATGGGGAATGAGTAGTTCCACTAGATCTGGCACTTTCATTCTCCACTACCTACTTAATATCACCCAGAACGTAAGGCAACACCGATGTCTCGTCTATACCGTACGAGTGTCGTAGATGGTAATGTAACACTCGTAGAGCCGCGTTGTGTCTGTGGATATAGGCTGATACCGCATATGCAGGACATGCTGACAGCAAATGCATAATGGTCTCAGAGGCCTCACGGTAGACCAAGCTGTTGAATACACCATCCTGGCAGGACATAATGAATCCCTCGATCTCCGACTTCAGCCCACCTAAGAAAGGAGTAGGTCAAGTTTTTGGATAAGCCGAGGTCTTCGACGTTCCTGAAGAAGACACCATGCATATACTTATCCCTGAGCAGCTGCATCAGAACTACATTTTTTTCGATCTTGATAATGGCTGAACGAGTTCCAACTCGGTGACAGAGTTCGAACCACGTCGTTTTGTGTCGAAAATGAGACCAAATTCATCAGCCTTGAGGAGAAACGCTCCAAATCCCTGCGTTTTCGTGGTCACGGACCATGCAAAAAAGGGGATACAAACTCTTTTTACAGGCTGCATCCAATACCAATCTGTTGTGAACACTCTCCAAACTCAAAAGTCCTCGGCCTCTTTGTTGTCGGAGAAGATAAAAAACGGACGATTTTGGATACACACTCCTATATAGGTGCAGCATCTTGCGCGTCTTCACGTCGAGTTGTCGCAGCACATTCTGACTCCATTTCATCACTCTGAAGGAGTAGAGTAAGACCAAACGGCAAGTATATATTTGTGGCAGCAACTTTGTTTTTACCGATAGTTCTGATGACTAGATCTGTCGGAGTTTGTGCTGATACTTGCCGCGCAGAGAGTTTTTGCCGTTTCTAACTTCTTGAGAGTGGTGTCGTCTCACTTCCAAGTAGGTACACGTATCTCCGGCATAGGATGCTTCCGTCTACGAGCTGGACATCTTCTCCGTAATTCGTCCTCTTTCGAGATGAACCGTTGCACATTTGTCGATCCATGCCGATTACTTGCGTGTGCTCTTCCACCACCCTTCAAGACTGACGTAGGTCCTTTTCACCGGAGGCATAAAGTTTAGGGTCGTCCATGAAAAATAGATGGGTGACCTTATGCCTCCGGTTGCTGGGGGTGCCGCACTTGTATCCACTCGTTTTTCTGGAGCGCAACGGGTAATGGTGAAAGTGAGATGAAAAAGAGAAAGGTGCTGAGAAAATCTCCCTGAAACACCCACCTTCTAAACAGGGCCGGATCACCACCAATTTACGCCCTAGGTCAAACCTTGAAAGTACGCCCTACGGAGGAAGGTCTGGGGAGTGTGGAAGGTAATTCCCAAACATTGTCAAAGTAGGGCTATTCAACTATCATATACTCGTGATGTAACTTGGATAGATCCAATAATTATCTTTCTTAATGATGAATAGATGACAATAAAGAAAGGATGTTGAGCAATAATTTGAAAAGACCTATTGCCTACTTGTTAAAATTAGTTTTATATTTATAAATATTACAGTCAAAATATGTAATATGTACAGAAACACTTTCAAAACTTTCTGGCCCCAGCCCAAGCAAATAACTGTTTCGTATTATCAAAGTCCAAAGATCTAGTAATATCACTTTGAATGT
The DNA here is from genome assembly GCA_944452925.2 of Chrysolina oricalcia. Lineage (NCBI taxonomy): Eukaryota > Metazoa > Arthropoda > Insecta > Coleoptera > Chrysomelidae > Chrysolina > Chrysolina oricalcia. The sequence continues at coordinate 44,842,938 of OX101815.2, read as the reverse complement.
TCAGAAGAGCAAGAGCGTTGAGTTTCGTTTAATGCATGTTTGATCTATGGTATAAGTGGTTTGGTCATTTTCAAACAGGAAAATGACCTTAAATTAAAATAAAACGAAAATAATTATTACAAACAAAAAAACACAATGAATAATCAATTATATATAAAGCAGACTTGGGAAAGTTAATGAAAAAAGTGTGAGATAAAAATAAATGAAAATTATGAAAAATAATTTTAAAAAATGAAAAGTGGAAAATGAAAATAATAATAATGAAAAATACGAATGAAAAATAGTGAAAGTAAAAAAATAGTGAAAAATTAAAAATAAAGAATGAAAAATAATAAAATTTTCACTCATGTATATGAAAATGATCATTTTCAATCGGATACCCTACATGAAAGTGATAGTTTTTCAATCTAGAGATGAAAATGATACAAATGAATATTGTCATGCGACCCGATGGGAATATACTAAAAACAAATTGATGGATTTTTGACACTAATGACAGTTAATCTCACTACTTGCCATTTCAATCAGCAAACGAACGTCACTTCGTTTGACAGTTCATAAACGTGTTCTAAAAATTGTAATCCAGTATTTTATAAATAACATCTATCGTAGAAAAAATAGCATTTCCTACTCGAAAGGAAAAACGTTTTTTTTTCGTTCATGAGATTGCCATGCACACTCGCTCCGCTCCGCTTCGCTCGTGGACAAACTGTCACCAGTCTCATCTCACGAAAAAACATCATTTTCATCTCTTGTTGAAAAATATACTATTGAATGATTCGTGAGACCATAGAGAGAAAACGTAACAATACTAACTGAGGCCGAAAAGAGGGGACGGCGTGGACATGGATGTTTCAGGTGAGTGATTGCTCCGTCTTAAGCGCGTCGTGTTTTCGGTTTTATCATGGAATTATTGAAAAAAACTTATCAATTTTTCTTCGTTACCTGCGCCCCCTCTAGCCTGAGACCTAGGCCATGGCCTAGGTTGGCCTTATTGGTAATCCGGGCCTGCTTCTAAAGATAACCGTATCTGTATGGACTCTAGCTTGACCTGATGTTATAGTAAAGCGAGTCCTCCAGAGCGGCATCAGTTGTTCAATGCATCTCACTATTTGCTTGGGTATCGCAAGCATTTGAGAACATGGATAATTAGTTAATGCGATGTTGTATCAAAAACCTTGCGATAGTCGATCCAGGCCATTATTTCCACTAGTAGTTTCCCAGTCCATCTGGACCCGGATCAGCCGAGTTCTTCGAGCCACCAAGGGCTTATCAAACTTCTTCCGGGGTTATCGGGTTGCACAGTTCATTGAGCTCTGGCTGTCGAAGCCTTCCGCAGAATGCTTCAAGCTGCGCTAGGGTTGGAGTATCTACATTCAGTGGTTGTGAATGTTCATAAATATCATTCCAGAAGGATTCCACCCGATCAGCGATCGGCAGCTTGTCAATAACACGATGAGGCTTTTGGAATAATTGAGAAGGATTTTTGCGGAATTTTAACTTCTCCACGATGCTCCTCAATCGCCTCACTAGTGACTTTTTTGCAGCCACTAGCATTAGTATCCAGTCAAGGCATTGCTGTATGGTGCTCAACAGAACTCCTTGATTCAGTGTATGATGAGATCTTCTTACTTTTATACTTACTGCTAATTATCTTTCAATGAGGTATCAGAAGTAACGGATTTATGTTGAAATCATTATTTGAGTGGGGGTTGCTGTAAATCCGGGGGTGGATTATTTCATGACTCATTTCAGTTTTCTTTTCTTCTCCTAGAAACAGTTATGGACAATTCGTAGTTATATCATTTTGTTCATGAGATACAGCAGTTGAATTGCAACCAAAAATTGTCACCCTTTTTATGGAAAACTATATACTATTGGACAGGCAATCATATGGATTCTCATGTTTGATGAAGACCCATATTTTTTCAGAAAATTGCCAAATTCTAGTAGTTTGTTTACCAGTTCAACGGATTTAGTGAAAATTGAAACGAATAGAATCGATCTCATCAGACTATATCATAATAGACCGTCAGATAGTGACAGATTTAGGTGCCCCATTTTCGCATACAAGCCTCAAATAGGGTTGAAAATTACATCGATGTTGAGGAAAATTGGGGAAAATTTACGAGTGGCTCCTGGGGAGAACATATGGAAAAATCAAAAAGAATTTCCATTAAATTTTCCGAAGTTAAAATCTACTTATCCATTCGCGCCACTCAAGCCATTATGTTTTTCGGTCTAGTGATGTAGGTTGTCATAGTTCCGATGGGATTGTGTGGGAAAATCTGTTAAAATCTCGATTTTTATTTACAAGATTACGCCCTCATTTTAACCCTTTAGCCACCTGCACTCAAACCTTTGGTATTCATAAGCCAGGTTCTATTAATTATTGATTAAGTGAGCATGGGCAACATACTCCTTTTATTTTTGTTCTGGAAAATCGAATTTTTCATATGTTCTTCCCAGTTGCCACTCGTAAATTTCCCTCCATTTTACTCAACATCGATGTACTTTTCAACCCTAAATCTGTCACTATCTAACGGTCTATAAGGATGCCAGAGTCTACGAAATATAAAAATTTCAGAAAAATTGCCGAAAGCCATTTTACATATACCTAAAATGTGCGGGATTCTTTATAAACATCAAAAATCACGGAAAAGTCTAGTAAATGTACAAGAAGTGAATGCTTTGTTATACCACCGGCAACTTCATTAATAAATCGAGTGAAATATGCATCGCTAAAAATCTGCCAATCTTACCTTTTACTTTCCACACCACTTCCAGTTTTTTTCATATCTTCCGATGGGGTTAACATTATCATGTCTCGTAATCAAAACCCTCAGAGCAAATAACAATCCCACTAGATGCAAGGAGTCCCATTCAGACGAAACAATTAACACTGATACTGATACCCAAATATTCCGACTTTATGATAACAATAAAGTTTATTTTGAAGAAACGCACTACCTGGTCTTGTCAAACATCGACCACAATGATTCAACCAAAACACGATCGTTTATAATAAACAAACTCTCAACTGAGATAATGGTATTGAACGATGACTTATCTGTGCACTTTTCAATATCGTTCTTCGAACAGAATTATTATTATTGCTATTTTTCTTCGCGTCAGTGCGGCCTCTAAACCGTTCAGATGCAGGGGCCACTCAGTCACTCTGGTTAATACTCTAATTTATCTATTAAAGTCAATTAGTAAGTTGGACGTAGGTGACATGAATGCTTGTGCAAGACTTATGAACTGGTGTTTGATCTTGGGTACGGTAGCGTACAGGGTGCAGCATACAAAAGTTTAGTTTGAAATGAAAATTCTTACTCTATCAGGGAAACAGAATGAGGTGATACTTCACAATAAAATATTAAGAACTATTTTAGAAATAAATACCTAATCCCAAAACAGTTGTATCCCCAGTACTCCAGTCAGTAGCGGTCAGGGCCGGATTAACACCACGTGACGCCCGGGGCACAATATATTTTTTCGCCCCCCACACATTACAAAAATTTTCACAAAATAAAAATAAAATTGCCATATCTTCATAACGGTTTTTTATTAAAAAAGTAACAGCTAACAAAAATTACGAATAGAAATAAAATCCAGTACAAACAGGAAAGAAGTAGGTACTGATGAATTTACGGCAATATTTGAAAACATAGGGACATATGATTTAGTCAGTTGGATGGAAAAAAGGGAATAAACAACACCAGATCTGTGAAGTTCAATGAGATTATCATAATACTTATCAATATATTCAACAAACAGTAAATAAAGGAACACAACAAAAATCCATACGTAAAAGGTAAAAGTAGGAACGCAACAAATATAAATATTCAAATACATAATGATAAACAGGTACTCACTCAGTCAGGAAAAATCCAAATAAAATAAACTAAATGATGTCATTGATTTCAGGTGGTGATTCCTTATCATATTTTATGAAGAAAAGTTCATATACACGTATGTCCTAACTTGATTTGTTTTCAAGTGACGGAGTGTCAAAGTTTAAATAAATAATCGGTTATTTATCAATTACTCAAAAGTATTATCGCCGATTTCCATGAAACCTGGTGTGTTCATTAACAGTTAGAAAATGCTTGTTTCCAAGAGGTTAGATCTAAAATTATAAGCAGCGAATGGTCACCTGATTGATAAATATGGTAAAAATTATTGTACGCCACTGTTTTTCTCTAAGTTTCATATTTTTATCAAATTAAACATTTAAAAATACAACGCTCTTATAATGTCGTAAATTTGAAATATCAACACTTTATCAATCGATAGGTTTCCTTAATTAATTTATTTCTACCTGAACACTTTTATTGGTTTCGTCGTTGATGGACTGGTTGTTTTTGTGTTCCTGGGCCTATTATTGTCAGCTGTTATTATCAAAACTTAACAATATATTTGTGCATATAATTAAATAAAATTTCAAGGAAATATGGAATAACTGAAAAAAAGATCAGTCACATAACATTCTGAATTTCTATGGTGCGTAACCACCATTTTTACGCCAATGACTTTGATTTGACAAAGTTCAGTTATTTCAAATTCACAGGATTGTAAAAAAGTTGTATTTTTAATTATTTATTCTGAAACAATATGAAACTTATTGAAAAACAGTGGCTTACAATGATTTTTATTACTATAAATATCAATCAGGTTATATCAGATTATATTTAAAATATAATTTCATGAAAAGAAGCCTCTTGCTACTGCTAATAACCATAACAGGTTCCATAAAACTTAAGGAATTACCACCTGAAATTAATGACAACATATCTGAAAACTGTTTTGAAAAATATTCTTTCTGGTCTTAAATGATATCAATATATCAATATTGCATCATTCAACAAGGGTATTCAGCATATCATGTTCGATGGGAAAGGTCGTTTAATTTTTCGTTTCCAATCGAGTTTCTCAAATAACTTTCATTCTCTTCAGGCTTGAGAATGTCATTTCACCCGAAGCATTTGTAGATGGCATATAGAAATATGTTCTCAGAATGGTATCTCTTTTTGGAAACGTTGAGATAATATTTTCGGTTCGTATCATTTTAAATATTGTATTCATATTTAAATTTTCTATTTCCCGGTTTAGGTTCTTCTCATCCCTGAATGTTGTTTTCCTCGTCGATCACTTCTGGATCTTCCGACTCTTTCTAGATGCCCTGGATAAAACATTTAAATTGAATGCATTCCTCTATGGAAAATCAGTAAATTCGAAAACATTTTGCCTTGTTTCACCACTAGCTAGTTTGATATTTTTCTTTTGATTTCGCTTTCATACACCAAGCATTTTGCAAAAAAAAAATTCCAAGAATTTCATAGGATTCGAAGTTGTTCCTAATACTAATGATATTTATTATATTATGATACTTATTGACCAAATTTTCGCCCCCAATTCTGAATTCGCCCGGGGCAATTGCCACTCTTGCCCTTTGGTTAATCCGGCCCTGGCAGCGATGAAAAACTATAAAACCGTGGAATCTTGAGAATCAACACCGATTTTAATAAAAATTTGGATTTAAGCTATACTGACCCTCTTCTTCAAAATCTACCCTGTGCCGAACCGTTACTTGTACTGGGCTGGTCCATAGTATTTTTAAATTAACACACTATGATATGATGCAAGAAATACCCCTAAAAGAAGCGCGATGCATAAATATTATTGCAAAATTTATTTACACATTTATTAGCATTATATTTATATTTATAGTTGGTTTTTCGACGATAACTCCTTAATTTTTTGGGAAAACAACTTTTTAAAGAAACCATTTTGTAGAGACTTTCAAGAGCTTACACGTCATATTAATTGAAAATGAGTGCAACCTTTATTTTTGAAAAGGGGTGAGTGAGTTCAAAGGGGTTGGGTAAGCCACAGTTAGTGCATGAATGCAAACTTTGAACCTACATATCTCCTTTAATTTTTATGATACAATAATTTAAAAAAAAACAGTATTTTCAGTAAAAAAAAACCTACAATAATTATTTGAAACATTTTTCATATTATGAATACTTTTTGGTTTATTTAAGAAATATGCACTTTTTTTCAAAATCATAAAAATTGTCGTTTTCAATTTAATCAATAATTTTTTCTAAACTAAGCATTCTAAACCGGTCAAATCACATGGATCATATCAATTATACCTGAATAAAGTTAATTGCAAGTGGGGAACCATTAATTTATATTAGGGTTGCAATGACGAGAGTTTAATTGTTACAATAAAAAAAAAAGAGAGTGACATTATTTTGGTCATAAGTCAGTCAATTCTTGTACACAAGACTTTCGTCTGAGCTCATTTGGAAGGTTATTCAATGTACTTTAAAAAATGTCTCTTGAGTTTTTCTCAAAAATTTCACCGTATTCGAGTTATTTGAGATTGAAGGTTTTCAATTTCGGGGTTCTTCCAAAATAACCATCCTTCAAAGAGCAATAACTCCGCCATTATTGGGTTTACATAGGTAGATCAGACAGGAATCTCTTTGTTTTTTTATTAGCTACAATTTTGTTTGAAATAATTTTTTTGATAAAGTTATTTTTCTTAAGTTATTGATGAAAACGGTTAAAAAACATGGGTTTTTTTCAATGAGAAATGCAATATCTCGGAAAGTATCAAATTTACAAAAAAAATTTATAGAACGAGAGTTGCCTAGTATTGGTCAATCTATCAACTGTCGTAGTTATTTCGATTGGGAAAATTTTCATCCCCTAGATGGGGTTGTTTTCAACCCCAGGGCAACAAAAGTCCGCTTCGGCGTAAGGTACATTTTTTAAAAAGGTTATAAATACTACCTGAATCCAAATTTTCAAGGAAATCGATATCAATTCTCAAAATTCCACTGGAAAATTACTGGAATACAGGTTTATGAGATGTCCCACGTTCATTCTCAAATATTCCTACTGGTTATAAGTGCGTCAACTTACCTGAAATTGATGTTTATGAGTAATCCGGCAGAAGGATCAGCGGACTAATTTTACCCTTTTCGTTTTGAAATTGTACAAATTTAACGTTTTTTTTATACTTTTTTAAAACTTGTTTATTCTTTTCAACATTCAAGTATCTTTTTTTTTAACATGACAGCAAAAAAAGTAAGAAAAATATACAGTAAGATTCAATAGAAAACAATATACAATATGAAACATCAAATCTAAACATTCTTCCCCCAATGAAACCTCCAACTGAAGGTCTTCCTTCATTCAACTCCAATAGATCCAACTTGCAGATCTTTGTAGTGGGTCTTCGTAAATACCAAACTTCGTTTTGACGTCGACGACTCTAACTTGGCCATGTTTTCCTGGATATGTAGCAGTTATTTTACCAAGAGATCAATTGTTTTGAGTCAATTTATTGTCATACATGATGACAACATCATGTACCTGTAGAGTAGATTTATTTTTCTCAAACCATTTGGTTATTTTGGGTAAAGTAGGTACGTATTGATTTCATTGAAAATATGAACAGAATGTTCATAAAGTCAGTTGTGGAATCATCTGCTACTGAAAGACAAAGCTCTAGTTGCTATTTTCCATCGTACAAGATAACCTTTCTTTTCAATTGAGAATGTTTCTCTTTACAATGGGTACATATTCTTTTATCTACCTATTCCAAAAATTTTCAGCTAGGTCTTCTGCCGTTCCCCATTGTTTCCTCAAGTTTTCTTTTTTGGTTCCACCATGCCTGTCAGGTTACACTTCGGACCAATCAAGAAATGATGAGGTGTTATACTTTCTTCGTCCTATCAGATGAGACATAAAGTTAGAGTTCGGTTATTAACAATTTGCTCGGCATTACATAAGAGTGTATATAGTACTTCTGGTCTGGGTGCTCTTTCCTTCAAAGTTATTTTCTATGATTTCTTGATTTCTCCCCATGTGTGGGCTCCCAGGTTCGATAAATTTCCACTCTGTCTCGGAATTTAGAAACTTTTCTTAGTTTTTTTGATGAGATTAGTCGCATTGTCTCTAATCATCATCATTGCAAGAATGGCAGAATCTGTTGTCAAAGATTATGTTAACTCAATGTGGATGGCACTCATGGATGAGCAAATGAATAATACTCTATACCTTTCCTCCTTTCGGTGACCAATTGTGACATCATATGTCCCAAAATAGTCCCAGTCTACATATGAAAAAGAACGAGGCGGTCTTCTCATACGGAATTCTGGAACCTGCTCCATTTCTGGTATCATAGATCTTGCTCTTTGAATTCCACACTGCATGCATCTCTGTGATATAGTTAGTACAGCCTTTTTTTCCTTGTATTATCCAAAACTTCTGCCTGAATTGATTCAACACTAGTTCGTTACCTTTATAATGGAAATGACAGTGTGATAATGGTGAATCAAAACTTTGGTATAAGAGTGTTTTCCATCCAAAATGTTTCATTTAACAAGGTAGAAGCTTTGTCACTTCTACCATACAACTTCATCTTGATCGATAGCTGGTGATAACTGTAACAAACGGCTATTTCTCTGTACTTCTTTCAAAAGTTTCCTTTTATCCTCTCCGAATGTTTCTTCTTGTACTTTTCTTATCCAAAACGGTTCAGCTTCTTTCAAATCTTTTCTTGTCAGTTATTTTGTATTCAAATCTGTTTTCTGCATATCTTGATGAATTTCAATACATATGCTGTCGATCTTATCAGGTATGACCATTTCGAATATTTACCTATGTCTGGTAAATGAGGGTACTTTTCAATGTGATGTACCAAAACAGTTTTCAATTCCAGAATATCTTCATTAATTTTTTCAAACCTAATTTTTTCTTCCGGTCATAATTACGGATCAGACTATATAAAATCAGGTCCAACATACCATCGACTATTACAGTTTAATTCTGTCTCCTTTTCAAACCTTGTAGCATCAGCTGCTACGTTCAGTTTGGTTGGTACCCATTTCCAGTCCTCGACCTTAGTTCTTTCCTAAATTTCTTCCACTCTATGTGCTACAAGAATCTTGGAATATCTTCTTTTAATCTTATCCAACAGAAAACAGTTTTTAAAACCGTCAAAAAAAAGGTTCGTCCACTTTCAACCGCAGCTTGCAATTCCAGTCGAGGTTTACTCATCTGTTTTATTGGAGCAACTTGTGTTCATAACATTACTAAAACAAACATAATTGCCAGTTTCACAATGATAATAGCTTGCTGCTGCCAAAGCTTGTTCACTATAATCACAAAAATTATGCATGTCTGAAATCATAACATCTGGGTATTTTGAGGATTTCCGCATTCTTCGGATTTCCTAATCATGTTCTCCAATTATTTTCAATATCTTCGGTGATTTCATCATCCCATGTTGTTCCAGTTTGAAGAATTGTTGCAAAATATTTTTTCCTTCCATGACGAAGTGTCCTATTAGTCCCAAGGGATCAAATGAGGACATAACTACTGTCTTTTCACTTGTCAATATTATTCCATCTACTTTGTGGAAACTCATTGGGAAAGTAAAAGTATCCTCTTCAGGATTAAAAAAAAATATTTGTGTGTTCATCATGTCCTTATCACCCACCACTTTGTCTCCATTTTTCAACACATAGGGTATTTTGGAAAATAAATTTGGAGAATTGCTTACTCAATTCCGTAATTGAAAACCTCCTGCCTTATCAATCATCACTTCTTGAGCACGTTGAATTGCATCTTCTTCTGTTTCCAAACTTTCCAAATAGTCATCCATGTTGTGTTAGAAACAATAGCCTCTACAGCTGAGGGGTACTTATCTTGAAAATCCGTTGCATTCCTATCCTTCACATACTGTGCTGAATATGGAAGATACAGCTCCGAATATCATAAACTGCATGGCATAGATTGAAGTTTCGTCTCTATCATTATTTTCTCTCCAAAAATATCGTTGTGCAGGCTGATCTTCTCTCCTTATCCGAACCTGATGGAACATTTCTTATATATTAGATGAAAATGCTATTTTATGTTGTCGAAACTTAAACATAAATTCCTACCAGAGAATTATAAAGATCCGGGCGTTTGATGAGCAAATCATTTAATTCTTGAGTTTTGGCCGCTCCTTCAAAAACAAATCCCAACTTTCCAGGTTTATTTTCATTAACGACACCAAAATGCGGAAGGTCCCATTTGTTCCATGTCTCTTCTTTTGTATCTTCAGATAATCGTTTGGCGTATATCCCTCCGTCAGATAGTTTTTTATTTTCTTCTCATATATTTCCTTGAACTGTTCATCTGGCTTCATTCTTCGTTCCATAGATCCTAACCTTTGTAACGCAACCAATTTACTATCTGAGATTCCTGAAATATTTTCCTTGTGTGAAAGTCCAGTTTCCCACTGACCATCCACTCTGCATGTAACCTCTTGCATGATATTTTCAGCTTCTCTGGATATCATTTTCTTGTCTGTAATTTGACACCAAAAGACTCTGTTGAGAAAATATATTCAACCTGATTATGAACATCTTCATTTTTGTCACACTCGGTATGTTTGATATGTAAAACAATATTATCGTCAACTCGCCCTTGGAATTAATTGTTATTTCCATGAATAATCCAGCCTAATTTGGTTTTTGATAAGCATGGAAATTTTTAGGACCTTCTATTATTTCTATTTCACGACTTGTTATCAGATCCCGGAAGTCTTCGGTTTAGCATCATACACAAATCTTCTTGAATAAAGAAAAACCAGTAATAAGTGCTAATACACTTGTTTCACGAATATATAAATACCTAATTAGAGAACACAATAAAATAGTTAAAATAAACACAGATGAGATGGAGCATAACAATAATGTATAAATAAAAATAGTAATATACAAATAAAACAATCACACATACTCACACCTAATAAAATATAAAATAGATCTATTAGAAAATTGAGACTTGTATCAAAGAGGACAAACGGAGAAAAGGTGGTTTAAATCATTTTAAAATTATTTGGTCTCATTAATAAAAACAATCAACTAACGAACAAGGTCATAAAGACATAAAAAACAAAAAATAGAAGAATACAGATAAACATATGAATTACTCGATGAGTGACTAAACAATTTTTTGGAGAAACGTAAGACTATTAAAAATGATAATAATTTATTTTAAATGATTTATATAAAAAGATTTAGAAAGGGTAGTCGTTGCTGACTAGTTAAGAATAAAACCAGTTGATATTGGGGATTGCAGCAAAGTCAAAAGTGTACTCTTTTGAGTTTATTCCAAGCTTTCGTAAATTTTATTTACATCTTCAGGGAACTACAAAGAATTATTATATCAATTTTACATGTTGATGTTATTAAATTTTACTTACAACTATAGTGAGGTTGTTTGACATGTTCTTATGCTTTGAATAGTGACATTACAGTTTAAAATTGTAAATAATTTGAAAAAAGACTTTACGAATATAAATAAACAGAAAATTTTAAAATTTCAGTCGAAAAACAAAAGACTTGTTGATTGTATCTAAGGGATATACATCAGGTGTCAACTGTCAATAGAAAAGAAATCCGTAATTTTCAAGTCAATGTTACCAACTGTAATCTTGTACCAACTGTTGAAAATTGAAATATACGACTGTTGTTTTGTAAGTTAGGAAAAAATTACATTTCCAATTGAGTAGTTATGAAGATATTATTATTCATAGGGAGAGTGTGGTCTAACGACAGTAAGAAGGAATAAATCTCACTCAAATGATTTATATCAGTTCTTTTATTCATACATTTTTTATCTTGAGATATGAAGGCCATTTCCAAAAAAGTTCTCTTAGTCATATGAGTCTCTTTAGCTAATATTTTAGTTGAATTATAATTTATTCGATGGTCAAATTTGTTAACATGATCAGCAAGAGCACATCTTCCAGGATGAAGTCTACAATTACTTTTATGTAAGGAAATTCTACTTTTCAGGCATCTAGAAGTCTGGCCAATTTAATTTTTATCACAGTCCTGACAAGGAATGCTATACACTACATTTGAAGTGGAAGTTAATGGAATTTTATCTTTTACTTTTGAATAAATTGATCTAATTGGCGTTTTGAAATGCCACCACAGAGATACAGACAGACGACAGACAGAATTTTCAAATAAAATTTTTTTTTCGATGGGGATCATTTTCCTAGAAGTAACTATGGGTCTAAAACGTCAAATAAAAAAGTTGATAAAATTCCAGACTTCTAGATGCCTGAAAAGTAAAATTTCCTCACATAAAAGTGATTGTTTCATCCTGAAAGATGTGCTCTTGCTGATCATGTTAACAAATTTGACCATCGAATAAATTATAATTCAACTAAAATATTAGCTAAAGAGACTCATATGACTAAGAGAACTTTTTTGGAAATGGCCTTCATATCTCAAGATAAAAATGTATGAATAAAAGAACTGATATAAATCATTTGAGTGAGATTTATTCCTCCTTACTTTCGTTAGACCACACTCTCCCTATGAATAATAATATCTCCAATACTACTCAATTGGAAATGTAATTTTTTCCTATCTTACAAAACAACAGTCGTATGTTTCAATTTTCAACAGTTGGTACAAGATTACAGTTGGTAACATTGACTTGAAAATTACAGATTTCTTTTCTATTGACAGTTGACACCTGATGTATATCCCTTAGATACAATCAACAAGTCTTTTGTTTTTCGACTGAAATTTTAAAATTTTCTGTTTATTTATATTCGTAAAGTCTTTTTTCAAATTATTTACAATTTTAAACTGTAATGTCAAAGCATAAGAACATGTCAAACAACCTCATTATAGTTGTAAGTAAAATTTAATAACATCAACATGTAAAATTGACCTAATAATTCTTTGTAGATCTAAATAAAATTTAAAAAGATTTATATTAAATGCCAACAATTATTGTTTTTCTTATTTTCATTATCCAGATATCATTTTATTTATTCTCAGTTCTCAAATAAAGAACGTATCATATGCCTAGGATTTTCTTTTATAAACTCTTTCAACCGTTGTTTGAATTTTCTGCTGATTCTTATACCTTTCAAATCATCTGGGATGCTATTGTATAACTTAGGTGCTAAGTGAGGGAACATTCTCTGTGTTGTAGATTTAATCATCAAGGGTGGTATATAATGAGTTTTTCTCCGAGTATTGTAGTTGTGGGTTGGGAGTTGGTTTTGATGCTTTATGTCATGAGATTTTATGCATGTGATGAAGAAGTGTAATTGTCTCAGGTCTAAGATTTTGGATTCAGTGTAGAGAGAGTCCGATGAGTATCTGGAGTTTTTAGAAAACATCAATTTAATAAATCTTCTCTGTATTACTTCCAACGGATTCAGATGAGTTTTCAGTACCCCACCCCATGCCAGAATTCCATACCGCAAATGACTTTCTACAAGAGAGTGATACAGAGTTTTCATTTGATTAAATGGTGAATTTTCTTTAAGTTTTTTGAATTTATACAATATGCATCTTAATTTTTTTACTACATACGTTATGTGTGAGTCCCATTTCAAGTGACAATCAATGATGACGTATTTAATTTCTTTGACAGATTTTATAAAAAAATGTTCATTGTTCTATTTATATCTAATTTGCTGAGACTAGGCAGACCACGAGAGTTACAGCTGAATGGTAAAAAAAATCGTTTTCTCTGTGTTGATCGTGAGTAGTTTATATTCAAACCACTTTTTCACTGAATGAAAGTCAGACTCGGCTTTTTGTTTCAGATTTTCCCAGTTATCAGACCTGAAGAAAATTGCAGTGTCATCAGCAAATCCAATAATTTCCCCGCTACTGTCGAGTGAGAACAGTCCGTTAATATAAATGTTGAATAGTATGGGTCCTAGGACTGTACCTTGTGGCACACCATAGTCAATTGCTTCGGCACCGCTAACTACGCCATTAACACTCACAGCCTGAGTTCTCTCGCTCAAGTATCTCTTGAAGAATTCTAAGCAATTGCCTCTAACACCAACGTCTTCCAATGACTGTAAGAGTAGGTCATGGCTAACGGTGTCAAACGCTTTTGACAAATCTACGAATATGCATAGACATGGACTGCTTTCATTCAGAGCTTACGTTAATGCAAGAATTGCATCCTGGGTTGCTGTAGTTTCCTTGAATCCAAATTGATTATTAGAAATTATTTTAAATTTGTTTAGAAAAAAAACTATATAATTTTCTCAAATATTTTCGAGAGGTGCGTTATCACAGATATCGGTCGGTAATTTCCTACTTTGTGTGTATTAATTTTTTATGGAGAGGAATGACTACTGTGTGTTTGAATGCAGATGGAAACTTTCCATCCTCCATACACAAGTTGAAAATGTACGTTAATGGCTCTGCGATATAACAAGAAATGATCTTTAGAGTTTCGGCTCTGATATTGTCAATACCGACTGCATTTTTATTTTTCAATTCATTGATTATGTTCTCTATTTCTACTGATTCTACTGGAGTAAGAACTAGAGAATTAGGAACACAAGAACGATTTGGAATAAAATTAGGGTACTTTTTTATTTTAGCTTTCTGTCCATTTCTGCAAACCTTGAATTGAGTTCTTTTGCTATTGGTTCTCTATCTACTAAAATTATGCCGTCTTCAATTTCAATAGAATCTATAGTACGAGTTCTACTTATTTCCTGTACCACTTCCCATAATTTTTTTGTATTGTTGTTATGATCAATTTGCTTTCTATAGTAGTTGTGTTTGGTTTGTTTAATGAGTTCGTTTAATGAGTTTGTTTACTCTGTTTCTATAATTTCTATATTCTATTCTCAATTGATTGTTATTCGGATAGTTCTGAAGAATTTTGTTCATTGAGTTTTTTTTATTTATTGACTTGATTAAGCCATTTGTTACCCAAGGTGCAATTTTCTCACGCCTTCTATTAATTTTTTTTACTTCTGTACATATATTCAATGCCTGTAAAGTGATATCGACAAACAAGTTTGTAGCAGTGTTAGGAACATTCGTTGATAATAATGTGGCCCAGGATATGTCACTGTAGGTTTCATGAAGTTTTTTTGTGTTAATAAAGTTTGTGGATTTGATTTTGGGTTGCTTGTAAGTTATGCTTTTCAACACAATTTGAAGAATGGTTGCGTAATGGTCTGTAATAGATGTTTCAAGGATTATTGGAATGATTCTTTCGTGAAGGTCAACTGCAGATTTCATGAAGATATGATCAATACAAGAGCGGCTGTTTGCTGGGACTCTCGTTGGGTAATTTATTGTTGAGATACGAGGATGTATTGATATCTAGTTAGCCTAGACCAGTTCCCTGCATAAACAAAATATTGCGTTACCATAGCAACGAACAATAACTTATTAGAAGTGTCATTGTAAAGTTTGACGTCAAAAAAGTAAACCAGAGTTACGCAATAAAGAGTGAAATGGGCAATTGACTCCTTCCAACCATTCAAGTCACCCGGAATTGATGGTATATTTCCGGCCCTTTTACAAAAAGGGCAAACGGAACTAATGCCATTCATTATCAAAGCAGCCAGATTCAGTCTGGCACTCGGGTACATACCGAGCGACTGGAAGAGAGCACGGGTAACCTTCATTCCCAAAGTAGGAAAGAAGGGCCCAACCCTCCCGAAGTCATTCAGACCAATCTGTCTCTCATCCTTCTTACTGAAGACAGTGGAGAAGACGGTAGATAACTACATCAGAACCGAGATACTGGAGAGGGTGACATTGCACCCCGGGCAGCATGCATACAGGGCGGGCAGATCAACGGAAACCGCTCTGTACGTGCTTACCGAAAGCATCCAGAGATCTCTCGAGTATAAAGAAATGGCCATATGCGCTTTCTTAGACATAGAGGGGGCATTCGACAACACCTCTCACGAAGCAATAAATAGGGCCCTAACGAACAAGGGAGTAGACAGAACCACATCCAGATGGATGTGCCAAATGCTGGCTACAAGAACTGCTGAAACGAAAGTGGGCGATACCAGCTTTCGGATCAGCACAAGCAGGGGATGCCCACAAGGAGGGGTACTATCACCTCTGATGTGGAGTCTCGTAGTAGACGAACTACTCGGAACACTTACCGGGAACGGAGTCACTTGCCTTGGATATGCTGACGACATAGTCATTATGGCCAAAGGCAAATTCGAAGGAACCCTCTGTGATCTAATAGAAAGGGAGCTAGAGACTACCAGAAGATGGTGCCTCTCTGTGGGATTGAGAATTAACTCATCAAAAACCACAATGGTAACATTTACTAGAAGAACAAAGATTCAGCACCTAAGGACTGTTCGCCTCGACGGATCAGATTTAGGATGGCAGCAAGAGGTGAAGTATCTAGGACAAACCCTAGACTCAAAACTACTCTGGAACAGACACGTAGAAAAGATCGCTAACAAGGCAAAATCATCACTGTTGGTGTGCAGGAACATTGCAGAAAAAACATGGGGCTGTAACCCATCAATACTGCGATGGATGTACACCATGATAGTGAGACCTATGATCACCTACGGAGCAGTAGTGTGGCACGGTAGAACCGAACTTGCCACAACAAAGAAAATCCTGGAGAAAGTACAAAGACTAGCATGTCTTTGCATAACAGGAGCAATGAGGTCAACTACAACAGCAGCAATAGAGGTCATTCTGGACCTCACTCCTCTCCATCTCATGGTGAGGAAAACTGCTTGGGGAGCAGACCTGAGGTTGGCCAAAGTCGGACTCAAAGGGACAGCACACAGTGTAAGGGGCTCAACCCCCACCGGAAGTGCACACCTTGCCGATCTCCCAACTGACGAAATTACCAGGAAATTTAGTTTCGAAAAATTTTTTCGAACGGAACTAAATACCAAGAAACAATGGAGCACAGAATCCATTCGAGCACTGGGTAAGAATACCATTACATGGTACACGGACGGGTCTAAAACTCACGACGGAAATGGAGCAGGAGTATTTGGACCTCGTACCAAGTACTCCGAACCCATGGGACACTTCCGAAGCATTTTTCAAGCGGAAATTCACGCCATAGCAAGATGCATTCATTTCAACCTCGACAGGAACTACCGGAACAAGGAAATTGCAATCCTCTCCGATAGTCAAGCAGCCATCAAAGCGTTGAGCTCATATAACATCAACTCGAAGGTGGTCTGGGAATGCCTAGAAAAACTTAATGATCTAGGCAGGAACAACAAGGTGATCCTCCTCTGGGTGCCTGGGCACGTCGGAGTAGAGGGCAATGAACAAGCAGACACCCTGGCACGAAAAGGGGCATCAACGCCACTGATCGGGCCAGAACCATTCTGCGGACTTGGAAAATCTCACTTCCAAGAAGAACTCAATAAAACTGAAGAAGAAATGAGAGCAACATACTGGCAAAGACTTCCAGGGCTAAGGCAGGCCAAAGATCTCCTCGGCAATTTCAACCGAGCAAGATCGAAAACACTGATTAACCTCAGCAAAATTAGTCTAAAGACAATCACAGGATTTCTAACGGGGCATTGCAGACTCAAAGAACACCTAAGGAAGCTAGGCTTGGAGGAGGACAATACCTGCAGATTCTGTGGGGAACATCCAGAAACACCTCACCACATATTGATGGAGTGTTATGCCGTACACCACAAAAGATTAAATATACTGGGATCACACCAGCTGACTGTGGAAGAAATACCACAAATGGACCCCCTCAAAATCCTAAAATTCCTGAAGGAATTGAAGCTTGAGGGGCTGCTGTAAACGAGAACACCTCGAGATAGCAGAAGAAGATGGGGCACAATAGATCTAACTAGGTCGCAGCGCATCAGTCACCATCCATACCTACCAATTCCAATACCAATACCAATACGCAATAAATTAAAAGAAAAAATGTGTCCACTGAAATTGCGAAAATCGAAAAATTGGAGTATCGAGCCATCATCAAGTACCTGTATTTAAAAGGGTTAAGAGGTAAGCAGATTTACGAAGATATGCTTAATACCCTTGGTAATCAATGTCCTTCGTATGAGACCGTGAAAAATTGGACAGCAAGCTTCAAAAGAGGTAAGTTTTCCATTGAAGATGATGACCGATCGGGAAGGCCAGTTTCTGTGTCAGTCCCCGAAAATATCGATGCAGTTCATGACATGATTTCAACAGACCGTCGAATTGGGCTAAAACGGATATCTGAAGCACTGAATATTTCATACGAACGCGTTCATCATATAGTTCACGTCAATTTGGACATGAGAAAAATTACTGCAAAATGGATCCCCAAATGTTTGAATGTTGACCAAAAGCGTGCAAGGGTAGTAGCATCGCGTTCGATCTGTGCTCGATTTGAAAACGATGTAGACTTCTTAAACCGAATTGATACTATGGATGAGACTTGGGTACATTTCTACCCAGAAACAAAGCAACAATCGATGGAATGGTGACACTCCGGTTCTCCACGAACTAAGAAGTTCTTGCTTCAGTTTTTTGGGATTGCCATGGAGTAATCATGATTGATTTTTTGAATAAGGGTAGAACAATAACTAGAGATTACTATTCGACATTACTGACCACTCTACGGGAAAAAATTAAATAGAAAAGACGCGGAAAGCTATCCAAAGGTGTTTTGTTTTTGCAGGACAACGCCCCTTCACACAAATCTCATGTTGCCATGCAAAAAATTCGTGCTTTAGGGTTTCAATTACTAGAACACCCCGGTTATTCACCAGATTTGGCTCCGTCCGACTATCATCTCTTTCCTTAACTGAAAAAAAGTTTAAAAGGTCGTAAATTTTCTTCCAACGAGGAGGTAATAAAAGCTGTGGAGGTCTGGTTTGCAGAGCAGGAAGAAACATTTTTTTTGAAAGGTCTAGAGACGTTGCAGGTTCGCTATAATAAATGTATCCAATTAAGAGGAGAATATGTTGAGTAATAAAATATTTTGACATTGAAATTTTGTTTGGTTCTATAGTAGGCTAAGAATTTTTAAATATATCTTCATTTAATACATTGAGATATTCGGAACAAACATTCTCGCTCGGGTCTAACAAATCAATATTAATGTCTCCTGTGAATAAACTTAAATCGACAGAATTTTCATTATTTATCGAGAAACTGATTCATGCTTTTGATAAATTCTTTGGGATCTGAATCAAGGGATCTATTGACAGCTGGTGACAAGTACACTTCTTTTATCATTGAAGTAAATTTTTATCTGTATGGTTTTGATTTTTTGGTAGATTTCTAATATTTTATAAGAGTATTTCAAAGATGATTTTATGTATGCAACAACGCCATAATTTTGATTGAATTTACTGTCGTTATATAACATATTATATCCATCAATGTTAAATAAGCTCTGGTCTATAATATTCCATGTTTTTGTAAGAATTAGACAGTAAATATTTACATTCAAATTTTGTAAAACGACCTTGAATTGATCCAGTTTTTTGTTTATGCTACGTATGTTCATATTTAATATTTGAAAATTATTCTGGTTATCATTAATTTTCAAGATCTCGTTGCATTCTGAATTGTGTGTGAGGGAGTAGGTTTCGATATTATTCGCTTATTTAAGTAATATATTCAAAGTGTATTCTATTTTTTGTTACAGACGATCTGCCTGAAAAATTATGGGTGGTTCATGAGATGGATTTTTGGCTTCTTAGTGCTCTAGTTTCTGCGGTTTCCTTGGTCTGTTGTCTGTTGATCACAGCTCTGGTGGTGGAACTTGCGTTGGTTTTTGTTTTTGTGTCGGTTGGAGTGTTTTTGGTTATCGTAGTTGAGATTATTTGTTTATTCTGAGTATCGTGATTCTGATCTAGATTGTTTTTTAGGATCGGATTCCTTCTTTTTAATGTCCGCATACGTTCAAAATCAATCATTTGTAAATATAACCATTTTGATTCGAGATTTTTAGTGTTTATAGTTTGCACAGGTAGATCCACATCTTTGAAAGCATAAACGATTTTCAAAGAATATGTTACTCCAGCTTGACCACAGACATCAAACGAAATTAATTTTGAAACATAATCATTTACTGTTTCTATCTGCCTATTTCAAAGAGAGATTCGTATTGATTCCCTTCAAATTCAATTGAAAAGCAACATGTTCATCTAATAAGGCAACATAATGCATATAGACCTTGATTTATTTTTTACCAGATTTCAAAGTTGAAGGAGCTAGACGTAATAAAACTTGCTTACCATAAGTCATCCTGGCATGTGCCAATAATTGTTCA
The DNA here is from genome assembly GCA_944452925.2 of Chrysolina oricalcia. Lineage (NCBI taxonomy): Eukaryota > Metazoa > Arthropoda > Insecta > Coleoptera > Chrysomelidae > Chrysolina > Chrysolina oricalcia. The sequence goes on along the minus strand of OX101815.2, from coordinate 44,822,826 downwards.
GGATTACCTGTAGATTCCTCGTTTTCTTGGACTTCCTGAACTCTTCGTTGTGTAGTAAAGGTTGGTGGAACTTTTGACATCCGTTGATAACACACCTCCTTGTACAGGAAAAAATTCTATGAGAATTCTTGATACAGGCAAAACAAATTCCATTTTTCTTAACAAAAGTCAATTTTTCGTCTGGGCTGAGCTTCTTGAAATCACCACACTCGTAGACTTCATGTTTTTCCCTGCAAAAAATACATTTCTTATTTATATTTTTATTCTTAACATGAGTTGTCACCAAAGAAATCTTATGTCTTTCTTTATTCGAACAACTCATAGCGTGTGTCATTTCTCGAAACTAATCCATATTATATGGCAATATTTGTAATCATTCTGCAAAGAATGGACAATTCAGATAGTTTTGCAAATTCGTATTCTCTAAAGTGAGTAGGTACCAAATTCGAAACTATGTCAGCAAAATGTGTTAGAGTTTAGAAATCATTTTGTTTCACTACAGGCAAATTATCAGCTGCGTAAATCAAACTCCTCACTATGAGGTCTGATGCCAAAATTTACTTTTGGGAATATGAATGATTTCACTCACCGATGATGTCGAGATCAATAGCCCTTCCATGGCTCTTCCAGCATTTCCTTTCAAACACTTCCTAAGGTGACAGATATTTTCTTCATCACATAAACCCAACAGACCTGTTGTCAAAGAAAATTGCATTCAAAAATTAGGCCATTCTTTAATGTCTCCATGAAATATTTAGAGATCCTTGGTTAGAGGTACTGTAATGTTTCTGAGGCCGGACCTGTCGTCTCATCCGCATATCTCACCTCACCATCTCTTTGGAATATCGGCCGACGATTAGACATCTAGAAGCGACTAATCGAACGGCCGACGAAGAGTCGCGGCTTTCTAGAAATCTGTGGTATTTATTACAGTTAGTTTATATGGCATTTTCTCGAAACACAAAAAGTAGTGTCACTTACGTAGTTTAATTTCCTGAACACGAATCCGAAAGAATTTCTTGAAGGTCTCTAATCGTTTTTCGACCATTTTCAAACTTGATTTTTTCATTGAAAAATCTCACAAAATGCGTCCTTCTCTTTGTTGGCTCTTTTTTCAGATTCTAATCAACTCCTATTTCACAATTACAAAGTGAGGTTAGGTATAGGTATTATAATATAAGAAGGTTGATTTTATTTGTGAAATGGGTGGTCTTGATTCTTGTATTTGTGAAATTTGAGTTGATTAGGGTATGAAAAAAGTGTCGACAAACAGGAGGCACTTTGTGCGATTTTTTACTGAAAAAATCGTGTTTGAAAATTATCGATTCAAGATTCAAAAGATCATAACTTGAAAAGTGGAAAATTCTTTCGGATTCGTGTCCAGGAGATTAAACTTCGTATAGGCCCAAGCTATAGAGGTTTTTAACCCACAAATCAAAGACGCAAATGGTCTATACTAATTTTAATGTTTTGTTTTTTTGGAAATATCTCAAAGAAAATCCGGGAAAACCTCGAAAAAGAGACCATTTTTTAAAAATTATAATTTTCATAAATCTGAAGGTGGACAAACAATATTGCGGAAACCGATAGATAATAACATGTGGTTCAACTGTGCGCAAGATGGATTCTGTCCGATGTGTAGTTTTTGCACAGTTCACTCATATCAATTAATTAGTAATAGTTAAAAACAAAAATCTGCTGAAAATAAAAAAAAATCAGGAAAACAATTACAGATCAACTTGAAAAAAACAAGCTGTTTTAATAAACTCAAGTAAACTTCAATTTTTTTCAATAAAAGGTCAAAAGGTCGACATAGTATCAACAAATTGATTAAATTACAGCAATTTTTTCTATTATTACTTGAGAATCAATCTTGTAAAGAAAAAAATATAGATTTCTCAATCATTTCTGAGTATTTTGGCTTCTAATCTTCATTGTCATTGTCGTTGAAATTAGACAATTCATCATCGAGCCAATTTTTATATTGAATATCTAAATCGTCGTCCATCAGCATTATATGATATTCTTCCACTGTAAAAAACAAGTCAAACAATTAAGATCTGAAAAACGAAAATAAATTACCTGATTGCTCCTCCAGTGACTGACTGACAGAATCGATAATTGTACGTACGTTGTAATGTACGTACTTCCCAGACTAGGCCGGGAAGTGCTCGAATTTTAATGCAAATATTAATATAAATAAGAATTAGAATGTTTCTGTTGGTACCTATCTTCTGTTCGAATTTCTATACATAATACAAATAAGAACTGAAATGTTCGAAATATTCAAATTTGGAATCGTTTCATCCTGTTAACAGATGGGTGAAAGTCGACCTCTCTTCGTCTATTAGACTAAATGCGTCTCATTGATTTGTTATTCTACATGATTGCCGAAAAATACTGTACGCAACACGTCCGAAAACAGTTTTTTTGGACTCGTAGACTTCCAGGACTCGCTGACGCTCGTTCTAGAATTTGGTCTACTCGTCCAAAACACAGTATTTTCCGGACTTGTTACGTAAATTACTATTACCATCTTCCAATGTTCAGCCATTGTTTTCGAGACTGAAAATATTCATCATCTTCGTACTTGCGTTCTTCCAAATACTAGCAATATAGTTAGCCCGTCGGAACTGTTGCCAAAGCTCACTCTCACAAGGTGGTAAATTGGTACCATCGAAGTTTTTCACATTCTTCCGATTGAATTCTTCATTAACATCAGATACCATATATGAATTATTGAACAGTTGGAGTCTGGCAGCATCTATTTCAATTAGTCCAGGAACGTTGTAAACATTACAGATAAATTTTTGAATTGTGTTGAATACACGTTTTCCTTCGTCAAGATCACCAACAAAATTCAACGTGCCAAAACTGTGAAATGCTTGTTGGTACTCTTCATTTTTCTTTAAGATATTAAACGGCCTTTGTTTGCCCTTTTTGAAATATGCTGGATTATAATCGCATCCAGTAATAGCATGGAACCCTGGTAGGCTTCGACACAACGACGGTCCTAATTGTTCGTAGCTAGCATTCAAGTCAACATATCTCTGCTTGTTGCCAGTGCCGGTCAATATCCAAACGTGGGAATCTTCATTTTTCAAATGGTGCATATTGCCCAGTATTATCAGTAGTAATATCCCGACAAAATGCTGAATTTTCACAAAAATACTTTCACCTTGCTGTCACGAAAACTGTGTTGCTTAGAAACACCACGAGAGCTTGCTCGAGTGGTGTTTTGTACAGCAACACAGTTTGAGCGACTGGCAAGGTGAAAGTATTTTGAAAATTCTGCATTTTGAAGGGATATTCGATCAGATAGTTTCACGAATACATTAAATTATTATGGACTGAATGCGTATTGCAGGAACGGTTCATCATGTGTCATTAATGTCAGTTGAAGAGTTGAACCGTCAAACTGACGTTTCTCTATTCACAGAAATTGTTGTAACTATGGAAACGTATAAATAAGGAAGAAGCGAAACACCTATTTGAAATAAATACCACGGGCTGGAGACAGTGTTTTCGAAAAGTCCTTTTCTCATTGGTTTGAATTCAAAAAATGATGGCATTTGGTTTGTTCATATAATATGAGGGAAATTGTCGCTGCAATATCAGTATCTGAACATCGTATCACAAATTTAGCCTGGGCATCGATGTTGCAAACATGGCATACAATTTTTGTATCAGCTTCCTCATGCTCGGAACACGATACATTTTCATGGATTTCAGACATAAGTTTATTGTTAATCACGGTGAAAGAGTGGCATTGCCAAAAATTAATAAAAACTCAATTGTTGCCAATGAATGGAATCATCTCATCAGTAGCCCAGTGAAGTATAAAGTCAACGAGAGACTGTTCAAAATGGACATTTTTTAACTCTTATGCGAAATCTGATGGACGAACTTGTTCTGGTCTACTAATGTTGAATTCTAGACTCTAGTCGTGATGATTCATGTTGACGACATCTTTCATTTTCTTTTATGGAAGGGGAAAAATACTGATCAAGTGACTTCATATCTCGTTGCATTCAATTGTGTCAACATTTGTAATAAAAAAATTGAGATACTCCCAAAAGTTTTAGGCACATTTTTCATGGTATGGTGCAAGAAAAACCCATGAATTATCAAAATATCAATGTGAGGAGGTAGATTGTGTTGTACACTTTTTTTTCCAAAGATTTCATCAATACAGATTTTTGAGTCTTACAAATGCCACCCTCGAAATGACACATGGATAATGGCATCGGAGTTATGGGGTATGATAATATTTTATACATATCCACTTTGTGGTCAATAAATATACCAAGCATTCGCCCAAGCAGATCTTTTTTCCCGGGTTCGGAAAAGTCTAGAAAAAAGTGAAATTTGCTTGTGACGTCACTTGGTCAATTTTCTCTCACTTCTACGTATGGGTTTATATACCCATCTTTCTCTTTCGTCGTGAATTGCATTAATATGATTTACATTATTTGGAAAAACAAATGATCAAAACATAGTTTCTGAATATCAGGGAATAATATACAGTGTAAAGGAAATCAATACTTTGATCTAAGAAACGAACCCATTGCGAAATGAACCCAATGACTGGCGGAATTATTTAGGAATAGAAGAAAAGACCTATGTTGGGTTGTTAAGGTTAGTTAGTTTAGGTCCTTTTTATTCATGTTGCAGAATTATTTGCTCTTAATGTGCCACAAGCAGGGAAAACTCCATTACATTAAAATTGGGTTTAGGGGATGATTGGTCCCTTGGATCAATCTGCCTTCTTCAGAATTTACGCGAGATTGAATAATTATTTTGAGATCTTTAAAGCGTCTGCAAAGCAATACCACCGACGGAAAGTGTCTGGGAGTATTGATGACTTATTTTTAACGATATTGTCTAACACATACGTATAATCAGCCCGGAGAATTTAAGTGAGGTTAGAAATGTTTTTACGTACCAATCACCTGATACTTAGAAAATGGCCGTCTGGCCAAGCTAGCAGGTAGACATACGATCATAGTTCATACTAAGACTACTCAATCGTACACATTTTGTCCGTCAGAAAATAAGGGAAGTCTGGTGGCCCGGGAATCTTGCTCTATAAGTAACGCACCATTTTTCTTTTTGTTTCGAGAGAAAGCGTGATAAACTCACCTTTACCATTAATTTTTATTGTCATTTTTTGATTTGACGGTTGATAACCAATTTTGAACTTTTCCTCTTCGGACCTTCCTCGTCTTCAAAACTAATGCTACTACCATCATCTTCCTCGATTCTTGCTAAAGACAGTTTGTTCAGAACCTTTTGTTTTTCATTTTCCAATATTTTCATCTCCATTTCTTCCTCCTGAGCTAACAGCTTTGCCATTTCTTCATCTGCTTTTATTTGTGCTTCTAAAATTCTGCGCCTTATCGAATTCGCTTTAGAAGAAATAAGCAATTTTCCATTGCTTTTTGAGCTTTGACTCCCTTTTTGCGACAGCTGCTTGCCTCCATCGTTTCTGACGAAGTTTCGGACTCATCTTGATTGAGTACTTTAGATTTACTTCTTGTCATGATTCTCTTAGTGACATCCATATTTTGGCTCTGTTAACGGCGAAGTATCAGCACATTTTTTATAAGTGCGTCAACTTACCTAAAATAGGTGTTTATCAGTAATCCGGCAGATAATCTTTGCCTTTTTCTTAAATTATACAAAGGACCCCGCACTTTTTATAGGTAAAATGGTTCTCGGTGAAATTGTCTGAATATTTAGTATATTGTAGTATCCGATGTACTGATTGAACGTGTAGAATCGCAAAGTTAGTTGATGGATAGATTTTGAAAGAGTTAAAAATCAGTAATTTTTATTTAATTATTTTCTCGGGATTTGAAAGTGCCAACTGCAATTTTTTTCGTTCTTATCATCAACGTACCTTCATATTAATAAATATCATTCAGATTGTGCAGATTACATCATTATGTACAGAGTGGAAAATAAAAACATTTTAGAAATGTCTGTCGATGTAATAATGAAATATTGATGAAATTAATTTGGCATGCAATATACTATTCCTGTTCCATCATTAATCACAATTCATGCATTTCGTACAGGGTGGTTTGAAAAATTGGTGAAAAATATTGCCGGTTTTTTCGTACATATCTTGTATATTCAAGTGAATTATCACCCTCCGAAGATAGCTGATACCGTATAAACATGATTTTGTTGGGATATATAGGGTGATCATGGAAATTTTTAATGATAAATATGACAAAATATCAACGTTTCAGAAATCACCCTGTAATTCACGATTAACTCTGTGAAATTCCTTTATTACTATTTAATATATTCATCATTCTGTCCTCAACACTGTCCCAAAAATTCAGTTTCCTACTATGACTAGTTTCATAGTTATTAATTGAGAAACTTATGACTATTTGCATGACGAGTTGAAGGAAGTTGTGCACGCGTACGTTCTACTAGTGGCCAAGATTTTTCACAAACAGTGAAACGTGAGAATGTGGAGATCAAAATAAATGTAGCATTATAGATATGCAAGGTGATGACGGTCCATCCAATTCCATCTACCTTTTAGGAACTGACTGAATATACGACACATCAGTTACAATGCTTGGATAGTTTGACTCGCCCAATCGTGTACGGGATATTATTTATCACTGAAGGTGACAAGGAACAGCCCTAACGGATTCCACCTTCCCCGTAGCAGCGCTACGGTCCTCATATAACAAGACAACCCTATCGGCTATCGGGTACATTTTGATTATGTCGTTGATGAAATATAATAGATGTCTATATGTTTCTACTGATAGCCAGCAAGTATAAGAATCATTTTCACTTTTCCCAGATCGTTCGTTTTTCATTCCGACAAAGCTTAAACCAACAAAATTCACTTATCTATCTGTACCTGACATTATTAAATTCATATATCTGATGTGATTGTTATCTCTAATCTTCACCCTCTTTTACATTTATTTTGATCTCCACCTTGTCACGTTTCACTATTTGTGAAAAATCTTGGCCACTAGTAGAATGTAAGTTCCTTCAACTCGTCATGCAAATGGTAATAAGTTTCTCAATTAATAACTATGAAACTAGTCAAAGTAGGAAACTGAATTTTTGGGACAGCGTTGAGGACAGAATGATGAATATATTAAATCATAATTAAGGAATTTCACCAAGTTAATCCTGAATTACAGGGTGATTTCTGAAACGTTGATATTTTGTAATTTTTATCATCAAAAATTTCCATGATCACCCTATATATCCCAACAAAATCATGTTTATGCGGTATCAGCTATCTTCGGAGGGTGATAATTCACTTGAATATACAGGATATGTACGAAAATACCGTCCATATTTTTCACCAATTTTTCAAATCACCCTGTACGAAATGTATGAATTATGATTAATGATTAAATGGAACAGGAATAGTATATTGCATGCCAAAATAATTTCATCAATATTTCATTATAACATCGAATTTTCAGACATTACTTAAATGTTTTTATTTTTCACTCTGTACATAATGATGTAATCTGCACTATCTGCATGATATTTAGTAATATGAAGGTACGTAGATGATAAGAACGAAAGAAAATGCAGTTGGCACTCTCAAAACCCGATAAAATAATTAAATAAAAACTTGAACTCCCTGTATTTGTATTTTAAAATCTATCCATCAACGAACTTTGCGATTCTGCACGTTCAATCAGTACATCGAATACTACAATATACTAAAAATTCATACAATTTCACCGAGAACCATTTTACCTATGAAAAGTGCGGGGTACTTTTACGTTATTTTCGTTCTTTATTCTTTTTCTAAACTTGTTTATTCTTTTCAAAATTCAACTATCTTTTTTAACATGACAGCTCAAAAAAGGACAAATGAAATAAATCTGAAAAATACTTCTCTTTTTCGAAATTTAAAAAGTTGAATAAATCGGATGATAAAATATTACGGAAGTTATTCGTTTTATTTTGTAAGCCAATAAGGCGAGAATACACATGCCATTAAAATAGCATGCCAGTGGTCAGTAACTTGTATGCTAACTACCTACTTGTCGTAGGGGTACACAACATACACAGGCTAGTTGTGAACATGTCAGTTTCTGAAATCGTCTCTTCAGCTTGGTAGCCATTATGCTCAGCATATAAAAGTGTTGGAGTGTGTTGAATTGATTTGTTGAAAATGGAAGTTTCTCAGTTGAGAAGTGAATTTGTGAATGTGTGAATATTGTGATTTTATTAGCAACACAATGCATAATCAAACTGATACGTTTAAGAAGTATGAAACGGAAAAGAAACAGAAGAATATGGGTAAAAGACTGGATTATTAAGGTATGGTTCCTTCCATGCGGCCGCCGCGCACGGCGGCCGCAGCGCGGCGGCCGTAACCTACTGCTACACGTGTTTTTGAATGTACATGTTTCCTTCCAAGCGGCGGCCGGACACGTCAGCCGTGAACGACTGCGATCGTTGCGACGGTACTGCTCCAGAAGCAGTGTAGTCGCAGCCGCAAGAGAGTTTTCGTATTCCTCTGGGGTTATAACGTATCAAACTCGGTTGTATGACTCTGATTTTACATAATCTTTCATCAAGTTGAAGATGTACTCAAACTGCACCTTGTTCAATCTGAAATATTCCCTAAATTTTACTTCATTCCCGAGTAGATGTCGATTAATTAATGTAATAGAACACCCCTCTTCACGCCTTTTTTTGAATATTGGATTTATATCCGCATTGCTCTTTTCCAAGTCGATTAACTGCAGAATTTCCTCATCGTCATTTACTTCCAATAACAAATAAGGTCGAAATGATCATCCATCTTCACTTCAACTACTGAGAACTAGCATTACTAGCACCATCGGCGAAAAACAGGCTCCGTCCGCCGTACACGACATCCGCATGGAAGAAACCATGAGATCGACCGGCTGAAGCATCCGGTCGACGCACTGCGGCCGCCGTGTACGACGGCCGCATGGAAGGAACCGTACCTTTAGACGTCACGTTTATGGAGCGAGTAACAGTTTGTTGAAGGAAATGCGACAAGAAGACATTGCTTTTTCCCCTCCACCTGCTTGATGAAATCGTGCTACTTGGAAAGAAAAATCAAACGTATTGCGATCTACTAGCGTGCTATCTTTTGGAATACTTTCATCAACAAGATTCACACATGCAAGTAGCACGCATCTTCCAGTGACTGGCATGCTTCTATGCGTGTAACAAGCGTGTATTCTCGCCTAATAATGATTTCTTCCCTGGATATATCGCTAACTTGTCATTCTCCGAAGCCTTATAGCCTCAGATACGTGAATATCCAGTTCATGAGATAAGATCCGAGAAATTACAATTTCTCATTGTATTTTGAGTATTTTCTTTGATAAAGGAAAGTGGGAATACTCGTTTTTTGGTTATAAACCCAGAATTTCAACGCAATCCCTCAGAAGCTTTAAAGAACTTATGCAAGCAGGGAAGATCGGTGGGATTTGAACACTCGTTTGTCAACGCTCTACCATCACTACTACCACGGCCACGGATACCAATGTTTATTACGATAATGATAAAAACAGAATATTTTGTTGGAAATACTTTATTAGAATGTTTTACTTTGTGAAAATATTCGTTATATGTATACTTTCATACATGTGTTTTTACGTAAAAACTTGAAAATGTGATTTTTCATTGATTTTCCATTCTTTGATCCAAATAAGTGCCAAAAATGCTTCTAATCTGTTAATTCGAACAACTTTGAATATAATAGAACTATCATATTGAACAGTTTTTGCCAAATAATAACTAAGACTAGTCGTCTTCACATCAGAAAAATTCCATTCGATTTATCATTTCAGCTGACTTTTCCAGACATAATGTCAATTTCGTTTCAGAATATAATGGTGGCAATTTTCTTCATCTACGCAACTGAAGCTTTCATCCACGTCACACCCAGTCCCAAGGAAAATAGTGATTACTGGAACAGCTTCGATACTGAAAACGATTCAGCTGAAAATGGTTCAGCTGAAAACGATCTCCTTTATCTTCTTTCCACAGACGAAATTTACGATGGCCAGAGAGTTTATCCTGATGTTTCAGAATTATTAGATTCTAGAAATAAGGTAAGATAATCATAACCATTATTTATTTTGCCCAGGTATAGGACTACCGACTGTGGAACTGCAACTTTTCTGAGACTATAAATATTTTCACAACATAAATATTGAAATACTAGCGGGTTAATTGTACGCAATAGGTGTTTTAGGGAATTCTTGTGAAATTATGTGAGTTGGGTTCAGATTTAGTCAACGTGGATGTTGGTGAAACTTCGAACTTGTTCTGTTTGAGTACAATTAAATGACATGAATAAAATCGACAAAGTCGAAGTACCTTCTCTACAAATATTTCCACCAAGTGGAAAATATGAGGCAAAAATCTGGCAGAGAACAACTACTTCCCTGGCTAATGCCATGACGGATATTGAACTACATCTGACAGATATTTGTGCAACGTTCTTCCAAGACGACTCAATTGCAAGTGCTTATTGTAGATAAACAAAAGATTATCTTTTATTCGGCTGGGGATGACTAACTGCAGACATGTTTCGAGGTTCTTGTCTCTCATCAGTGCAAGGGTAGGTCCGACAACTTCAGAGTTGCCCAATGAATTATAATATATTGTTCATCCATTAACTCTGTACGGATGAAGCAGCGACTTACAGTAAAGTCAGTATATGTTCAGACAGTTTCGAGTTTCTATCACTCAAATTGGACATTATTCAGAAAAACCTTCCTACTGCTGAAGTAATCACAATGAAAGATTTCAACTACATAACTCCATCTGGCTGAAACTCTGGAGACACAATGTTTGGAATCATATAATAAATAATGAGTTTGAATTGGATCTTCAAAATTACCATCACTCAAGAGATATATCAATGATAAAATAATTTTTATTGATTATTCTGGTCAATAATTTTATGTTTTTTGAGGCATCTAACTTACGTCTTGCAAAATATTCAAAAATTGGAAGTTATTTGGTCATAAATTGATTATATTGATTAAGATGTATTAACGATTATATTTAAAAAAATGGGAAATTTTCGTATTTATCTTAATGTTTGCAAATTATTGAAGAGATAATATTTGGAAAAGTATATAAAAAAATTTGTGTATAAGCAATCTTCAAATTTATCATCGTTCAATTGATATATTCATGATCATGCAGTTTTTATCGTTCAATTTGATGGAAAATTTCACATTTAACCAATAAGATGCCTTAATTTTGACTAGTTACCATGGCAAATAAAAAAAATTCCGGAAATTTTTTCGTGGCGCCACGACATTTAAGTGGAAATTTTTTGACATTTGAAAAGGTAAACATATGATCTACAACCATTAAATATTGTAGATATACCTGTGAATAATGCAAAATTTCTATAAGAATTAACATTATTATTTATTATTCGCTATAAAGTCTCATTAAACAGAATACACAAATTTGTTTAATTATTATACATAACAATTTATATTTCAAAAAACGTAGGATCTACAAACATAGTAAGATTTAAATGTTGCTTGAATTCTAACCCATCCTCTCTTCTTAATGGTGAATAGGAAGGTGACGAATTAATTAGATGTCTGTGTTTTAAGACATATATGTAATATTTTGAAACAATTTTATTCAAATCTCTTTTACGCAAAAGGCCTTATTTACTTGACATCTGCAGCAGACTTTCTTGGATTTTCGTAAACAAACCATTCGACTCTAACGCTTCCTGGTCGCAATCTTCCATTAAATTCGTTAAATATATTAATTTTGGATGACATGTTTGCACTTGATGACTCAACTCTTTGCAGTATTTACATAAATTGTACTTTTCAAAGCATTTCACTTTTTCAAATTGTTAAACGCAAATGCTTACAAGAAATCTTTTACATAAGAATATTTTTGTTTGCTGGTTTACTATACAGTAACTCAATGTAATTTACCAATATAAACCTCATCTGTCAAAAGCATGGCCGCCTATATCACGGCCGCCTATATCACGGCCGCCTATATCACGGCCGCCTATATCACGGCCGCCTATATCACGGCCGCCTATATCACGGCCACCTACTGCAACAAACCATGTTAATATTATATCTTTTACACTAGAAGTGCTATGGATTACATTAACAAAAAATATATTTCTACCACCTTTAGTAACCTAAAATTATGAAAGGTCGATGGACTGATCTAATACCCATCTGAGTTTTAGAATTTGGTGTAACTAAAGTTGGTAATATTTTTTATTTAACGAAACATGCTGGACTTGGCAAGCAGTGAAATTAATTTAAAATGTCAGATTGGATTAATAATTTTTTTCCAAATTATGGTGTGAAATTTTCTTACCGAATACCATGCAAGCTTAAATTATTCCTGGAAATTTCCTTTCGGGCACGAATATTTTGAGAAAAATTACCGGAAATAATTTAAGCTCTTATGATATTATAAGAGAAAATTCAACAAAATTGGAATGTGTTAAGGCGAACGTTTGACGGGAAATGGATTAATTTTGATAAATCATATAGTCATGATTGTGAACAATTTTGGAAGTACGTATCGGTTCAGAGTTCATTCAACATAATGCATGAGGCATCTGATGAAATCCATTACTTATATGACTTACAATCAAAAAGATGAATGTTTACTGGGTTGAAAGACATCCTGCATGGATATCTTCATATCCTTCAATTGATAACTTTTCTCAAATCCATGATTTACTGCTAAAGTTACAGATGCGAGCATTGAAAAGAAACCGTACTATGGTGTTGTGTATCATCGAATTTCTCATTTTATAAGTTTTTTCGTTTCAGAAAAGTCAAACCAGATGTAGAGTAAAGAAAATTCAGAAAACCCATAACGAAATTGGTGCCGAGTTTTATCCCAAACAGTATAATGAGTACGAATGTGTCCCTTTCGAGGGAGATCTTCTAGATGGAAACGCACATAACTTAGTAAGTATCGAAAACCATTTTATGTATTTTCTTCAAGTCATAGACTGAACTTTCAGCAAAGAAAAAATCGGATGAGAATTGAAAAATAGTTTTATTTTGTAATCATTATCAAGCTTTCGACTTTTTTTTGGAATTTAACATTATATGATATGGACAATTTCGGTCCCTTTAGGAGAGATAATATACTTTATTGTCGAAGAAACAATTTCTTATTGACAAAGCTTATGAGATATAAACTTTATAAATATTTATTGAAAATAAACAATTTGCAATTCAAACACAAGTTCACGAATACAATACAAAACGTTTAACTAACAATAAGCACATATATGTGTATAAAGCGGACAATGTACCAATGTAATGTGAAAGATTTTTTGTTAAAATTTAATTCACAAATTTTTTAATATGTCAAACAATTGAAATAAACTACTGCATATGTATGTAAAATGTAAAATAAACAAGTTAGGAATAAACTTTTGACAATTATACCACACAACAGATTTATATATATATATATATATATATATATATATATATATATATATATACAGGCCGTTTCTTTTATCATTGCTATATTCTAAACCGTAACAGATACGAAGACGATTAAATGGGAGAAAAGGTAACTATTGTGGAGAACATTACAATGGTCAAAGAAAATTTACAGGGAGTCTCGCCCTTCCCGAGTTATACAGGGAAAACTAAAAATGCTGTTATTTGTTTTTTACGAATAGAATTGTTATTTCTGAAAATATAAAAAAATGGAAAAGGAAAGTTTTAATGTATTCTAAATGTATTATAAAAATGTAACAATGAATCTTTGATTAAACGTTTCGTGTCAACACGGCCACCATCAACATTTCTTTTCAAATACGGACCTGTCTGTTTTAGTACAAATATTGATAAAGCGATAAAATCACAATTCAGTGGTACATCACACTTGATATTTTTATAACGTTTCATTTAAAATAAATAACATCATCAGTGACAACAATTTTTAATTACGGTCCTGTCGTTAGGTCGTTTATGGATTCCACAAAACCTAACTCTCCGATATAAAAATTATCAGTGACGCTTTGAATAAATGTATCTATTAAAATTATGTTTACACTATAATAAACGATATCTGGAAATAAACTTACTTAAGTGTAGAAGAAATCAAACAAACAGAAAACAATTTATTTCATATTGAATTTTTGAGTGAAAATAAAACCAATACAGAAAATGAATTCTTCATGATAACCTACATTAAATGCTCGAATTGCCGACCTCTTTGTTGAATGCACATAAGTTGTCTGTCCATACAATTTCTGTGGCAATTTTCTAGCATGATGGGTATAATGCTATTACATGCATCTCTTATTTTTTGTTTGAGATGGTTGATATCTGTACTAGTTGTCGAAAAAACTTTATCCTTTATGTATCCCCAGACAAAAAAATCTAAAGGAGTCAGGTCTGGGGATCGAGCTGGCCAGGCAATTGGTCCATTGTTTCCAATCCATTTTCTTGGGAATATTGCATCTAAATGTTCTCTTACTATTGCTGCATTATGGGGAGGGGCACCGTCTTGTTGAAAATATTGTATTTCACGGCGGATGTTCAGTGGCAATTCATCTAAGTAGCCATCAAACTCATTGGATAAAAATTGTAAATACATTCCACCATTCAAATGCTCGTCGTAAAAGAAAGGACCTAGTATGTTTGTTCCCAAAATTCCCAACCAAACATTTATTCCGAACCTTTCCTGGAAATTGGTTTCTCTATGTAAATGTTCATTTGTATTATTCCACCTATAATGGATGTTTCTGTTAAACCAACCATTGTTGGTGAATTTTGATTCGTCCGTCCATATTATTTTATTACAAATATTTCCAACTTCCCTATTTCTACGTCTCAACCACATCGCAAATCGTACTCTCCTTCCGTAATCCCTTTCATTGAGGTGATGAACTTTGCGTATCCTGTAGCATTTGTATTTGTTCTTTTTCAAAATATTTCTGGTAGATTTTACAGAAATCCCTAGTTCGTGGGCAATTTCTCGTAAAGAACAACCTTGATTAGAAATATTTTTGTAACTGACCAATCCTAAATTGAAAAAAATATTTTCGTCACTTTGTTAATCTTTATGAAGTAATATTTGCTTACCTAAAACATTTAATTGGTCCCGCATACTTCTAGTGACAACACATTTTCTAGTTTTATTTCTATCAAATGCACACTCTCAAATTTCTTTCTAATCGTCTAAACATTTGAATGTTTGGAATACGACGATTTGGGTATAGCTCACCATACATATTTTTTGCCAAAAGAGGATTTCTATTTGATTTTGCATAAGCAAATAGCATATCAGTCCTTTCGTCATTTGAATACATCTTTGATATGACTGAGTGTATAAACGACTGACAGTTCTTAACACGTATCAACAACTCATTTATTTGTCCTGCCATAGAAACCAAGCAAAGCCTACTTGTTTAAAAATGGTAAATGAAGTGAGATGCTATTTAATTGTACCATATCACACAATAGTCGTATTTTGACCAAAAACTAATATTTTCGTTACTTCCAAGATTGAGAATTATAGAAATATTCAGTATGATAATTGATTCGGAAGAAATCAGCCTTGAAACAAGGATTTCTGTAATACAAAAATGCCAAAGAAGGAAAAATACGAGTGTTCGTTGTGTTGGGGTATCTTCTTATCGAAATTATTGGGTGAAGTCTGAAGTATGCCAATAGTTGAATAGGTTTTGAAGAAATCAAAATAATTTACAAAAGAACTAACGACAGGACCGTAATTAAAATTTGTTGTCACTGAGGATGCTAGTTATTTTAAATGAAACGTTATAAAAATATCAAGTGTGATATACCACTGAATTGTGATTTTATCGCTTTATCAATATTTGTACTAAAATAGACAGGTCCGTATTTGAAAAAAAAAATGTTGATGGTGGCCGTGTTGACACGAAACGTTTAATCAAAGATTCATTGTTACATTTTCATAGTACATTTTAAATACATTAAAACTTTCCTTATAAATTGTTTTTATATTTTCAGAAATAACAGTTCTATTCGTAAAAAACAAATAACAGCATTTTTGGTTTTCCCTGTATAACTCGGGAAGGGCGAGACTCCCTGTAAATTTTCTTTGACCATTGTACTGTTCTCCACAATAGTTACCTTTTCTCCCATTTAATCGTCTTCGTATCTGTTACGGTTTAGAATATAGCAATGTTACCACATGATAAAAGAAACGGCCTGTATATATAGACATTACAATACATAAGTCATATCACAAAAACTTAAATAAAAACAGGATTCTGACAGAGTGTCATTATAAAATTCTTCCCGATTGTAATAGGCTTTCTTTAATAGGGCCTGTTTAATACCATTTCTGAATTTATTATATGTAGTTTCATTTCTTAGGGCTGAGGATATGTGATTATACATTTTTTATGTTTCATAGATTAAGGAATCCTTCGTCAAAGCTGTCTTTGGGATGGGAAGTGGTATTTTCCTATCCGTAATTTGTCGGGTAAAATGGCCTGCATGTTGTAGAGATTCTGAGGTGTTATATTTTCTATAAGTCAGGCAAACAGATTCTAAAATAAATTTACAAGTGAGCGTTAAAATCCCTTCTCTTATGAATAATGGCCTACATGACGTTTGCGTTCCAACCTTGCACAGATATCTAATTGCTCTCTTTTGTAAAATAAATGCTGATTGGAATAGATGTTGGCTACAGAATCCCCAAAAACATATACCATATCTCTAGTGAGATTCGACCAGGAAATAATAAACCATTTTTGCCATAGAGGAACTTAATTCATTCGATACAATTCTGAGTGCGTAACATCCTGATCCCAATTTTTTTGTTAATTCTATAACATGATGACCGAATTTCAATTTGTTATCAATGAATATTCCTAGAAATTTGGACTGCTTTTTAGGTTCTAGTGTATGTCCGTTAAAGTTTAGATTATGATTATCAGATCTGAATGACAGAAAGTTGGTTTTGTTTGTATTGAAGCATAAATAATTTGCATCGCACCATTTTTTCACTAATTCCAAATCTTTAATAATAATTCCTTGTAAACTTTCACCATCTTTTCCATGCCAGAGGAGGGTGGTATCATCAGCGAATATCTTGAATTTTCCTTGAATTGAAATAAGAGCCTTGTGGGACGCCCCATAAAATGTTTTTGCTGCCAGATAAGTTTCCATTTGATTTAACCACTTGTTTTCTGTCGCTTATATAAGATTTGAACCATTTATTACAAACTCCTCTGAAGCCATAATAGCTAAGCTTTTTAAGAAGGTGTTCATGATTTACACAATCAAATGCTTTAGAAAAGTCGCGGAATACTGCCTCTACAGATTCTCCATTGTTAAGATTGATGTAAACATGTTCAAGAAACGAAAAAATTGCATCATTTGTGCTTTTAGAGCTCTGAAATCCAAATTGAGAGTTAACTAATATTTCATTGGTATTTAAGAAATGTAATAGTCGTTTTTTACAAGTTTTTCGATCAATTTTGATAGTGATGATAGCAGAGAAATTGGTCTAAAATTGCTGGGATCTTCTGAATTACCACCTTTGAATAAGGGGATAACGAGAGCTGTTTTAGGGTTAAGATATCTTTAAAAAATAACTGAATTGGTTTGAGATACCATTCTATTATTCTCTCTGATAAATTACATTTTCTCCATATAGCCCAAGCAAATTAGTGCTATAGCTTCTAAAAATTGCTCGAGAGCTGGGTATTGTTTTAGTCCCTCTTAGGGGTCACGAATAACGGGTATATGAGTTTGCGACGGTTTCTAGGTTGTTCTTCAGTTTTGAGAGCCTAAAAATCGCGAAATGTTCGCACTTTTTTCAGTTTTTTGCCAAAAACTTGGAAAGTACTCATCTTACAGAGAAAATGTCAATCAATCCTTTTTCAAAGAACATTAAATTTTACATCGAATAGCGTTCAATATATTGAAATCAGTTCAGCCATTCAGCCGCAATCGCCCGTCAAAGATAGGTAATTTTTACCAACTTCGCGAAAAAGTTGACAACCCTCATCTTCTAACGCCTGTACGTTGAAAATGACAGCTCCAATTGAAAAAATGTCAAAATACTAAAGTTGTAGGAAATTTAATTACTAGTCAAATTCTTCTTAGAATTCGAAACTCCAGTGCTGATATATGAATTTTAAACCAAAAAAGGTTGTAACGCCAAATTATCGCTAAGGCAGACTGTAACAATTCGTAGGACTTTAAACTTTTCGAATTGTAACTATTATTGAACTTTGTAGGTTTTTTTAAAATACTTTAGAAAATGAAATTCTTATACAAAGTCTGACATGAGTTTACTATTATTTTTAACTGCTACTTTTTCACTTCGACAACAACTATAAAAATCAAATTTGCATATACTGGGATGTAACAAAATGAAATCATAAAAAATGTAAATTATTCTTCAACATCCTCCAACCTCCAACTTGATTAATACGTTGACAGGTCGAACAAGGGTTCCATCTTTGGTTTTGATTTGAACAGATCTGATCTGCTTGTCTCTACCGGGATATAATTGCGAAACTCTTCCGAGGATCCAGCTATTTCGGTATCTTCCGTCCACAAGAGCAACAACATCATCAATTTTCAGTGAATTTTCTTTTTCAAACCATTTGCTGCGTTTTCTGAGCAAGGGTATATATTCATTTGACCAACGTAACCAAAATCGTTCCGCCATGACCTGTGCTATTCTCCACTGTTTCATTCCATATATGACCCCAGCTGTGAAAACTCCAGGGATATTTACTGTTTTTCCGCTGCCAATCAGAAAATGCATTGGTGTGAGGGCCTCCAGTTCATTTTTGTCGCAGAAAACATAGCTTATTGGTCTACAATTCACTATGCTTTCTGCTTCAACGAGTAATGTCAGCAAATGTTCTTCTGTAGGTCTTTGTTCCTTCAGTGTTATGTATAATACCCTCTTCACAGACTTGACCAATCTCTCCCACACGGAAAAAAAAATTGAATAGTAGCAAGTAAAATTTGCATACCACCAAGTGAGAATTTGCATACTATATGGGACAAGTACACGCTTTATTAGCCATTAGAAAAATTAGATTCCTGAATTTGATCACTTGCTGTTATTGATGTAATTTCAGGAACGCAATGTAACCTAACGATATTAAACTCTTTACTAGAAAAAAACTTTTTATTTTATAAGCCTCAATCTACGTTTTATTTGCAGTAGGTGCTCAGTTTGATAACTACTAGTGACAAGTAAATTTACCATTGATGAAGAATGAATTACTCTCAAATAACTCATATACTTAAATCTACTAAAAAATATATTAGTTGCTACTATACAGTATTCTACTGCAGCAACATTTTTAGATTATTAAAGTAATTTTAGTTTACTTGGCCTTATCAAATGACTCACTTGTGGGTAGTTTATTATTGTCTTACCTTTAATAGCTTTCATTCCATCTTTGGTATCAGGATACAACGGACTCAATTGAAATATCCACTTGTCTTCAGTTTAGAGTTATTAGTTCTTCAAAGAAGGATCATTTGTTTTTTATAAAGCCTTATTTTCAACATATTCGTATCATTCTTGAATTTGAAATGATATGAAAGGTTCGGTTGCAACAAGGTAGCAATGATTCAGTTTAAACTATGAAAAACCGTACTTGCATGGCATATACAGGCTAGCAAAATACACTACTCAAGAAAAACTGGAGAAAGAGATTGCAGTTCCATGACAACATTTTTTCGTGAACTATAAGTTCATGTGGAAAGAAGTATAAAACATTTTGACTGTTCTTTTAAACAAATCATCGCCTCTGGCCATACCCTTACTGGAACACCCAGTACAGCCCGTTTCTTATTTAAAAATTTCATGTTGTATTCATCAGTATGAATGCTAATGCTAATGTCTTTCCTCATTATGATCATAACAAATTCAAGTTATGCATTACATGATGCAGAATTAGAACGTTCTGAAAAATGGAAATAAAAGATGCCTAATGTTGTTGTTCAGTTTTTTGGAAAAATTATCCTGATTCTATTATACATAAAATGTCAATATTCCAGACATGTTAGATAAAAATCCACATTCTACATACCAACAAGTAAAATACATAAATCAAATTAATACTATTCACACAACTCACAACAGTAATAATAGTATAATTCCGGCACACGAACTAACACGCCCACATACAACTACTAACTCAAATGCTCGAATTGGAATGAGGCCAGTTTTGCGAAAACGTTGATGATCATTGCATCGGTTACTACCGATTGATCCCGAACTGGTCGCATATCAACAAGTAGGTGAACAGTTTTATTATCGTAGGAACACCTAGCTCTATTGCAAATAAACTGTTGTATTATGCCTGTAACACGAGTCTCTGTTGTTATGATATACTTTTCAGAAACACAAAGTAGATAAATATGAATATACACTTTTCCAGCGCTAGTAAAATATTGACCTGACATTATACAAAGCGAATTATCTAATGTTCAAAGCACTTGCTGTATGTAAACAATATTATAGCTACAAGTTCATGCGTTCAGAATACTCATTTTTTTAGAGACAAAAGGTAATTTTTTTTTAATATAGGTATTAATTTTCTTACCACAATCGAAAAAAAGTCAGGAAAACGTTTTACTTGGACCATTTTTTTCCGTGCAGACGCCGCCCATGAATGGAGCTGCTGGTGTATTAAAAATCAACTTGAATTTGAATTTTGATAGGTCTCTGATAATTCTTCTCTGGTACAATTCTGTTAAGTTGCTATTCATTTCGTTTTCTGCTCCAACAAAGTTGGTTCCATTATCTGACCATAATTCTACAGGTTGTCCTCTTCTTCCCATCATTCTGTGTATATCCATAAGAGCAGAGTCGGTGTTGAGGGAAGTAGCTAATTCGATATGTATTGCTCTGGTATTAAAACATGTGAATAAAACACCATATCTCTTCTCAGTGCTTCGTTTCACCTTCTCGAGTAATGGTCCAAAGTAATCTACACCACAATAACTAAATGGCCTTGTATATGGTTTCAACCTAGATGATGGTAACGGAGACATTTCTGGTTGGATTGTCTTTGCATTCTTGATTTTACAAAATTGGCACTGTCTCGTTATTGATTTCACAGATTGTCTCATGTTAATTATCCAGAATCTCATCCTCAAATTGTTCATAACAGTTTCTCGACCTGTATGTTTTAGCTCCTCGTGACGATGCTGTATCAACATTTTCACCGCAATTTCGTCTTTGGCTGATGGTAAGATAATTGGAAATTTAATATCAAAGGCTACATCTGTATACTGGATTCTACTGTTCATCCTTAGAATGCCACAGTCATCCATAAATCGTACAATTTTGATGATTTATTTGGATATTCCTGTTTTCTCAGCAAATTTATTTCTCCCTCAAAGTGTTGTGCTTGAATTTTCCTCCACCAGAATTTCTCAGCATTTTCCAATTCACTAACTTCTAATTCCATATTTTCCATATCCTCTGGTATTTTTTCTTTCTTCAGCTTTACTTTCTTGAAAAAATCTCGTTGTTGTCCAGCTTGATGCTCACTCTTCTTTATATTCTTACAAAACCTCAGGATCCAAGCTGTACTCCTGATTAACTTCAGCCATTTGGAAAATCTACTGGGACCTGGTAACGGAGTAAGAGAATGACGAATTCTGCATTATCAGAAACCTCGTTGGAAAACTTGTTTCTGGTTATTTCAAGAAAGAAGGTCCAAGTAACCAAGTTTCATTCGAATTTGGTGGATTTTGTTGCATAATCTGCTGGATTTAATTGGCTAGCTCAAAATCAACCAAAATTACTATGGATCCATCATCAAGTAAAGCGAATGTTTCAATCTCATTTTCAGCTCCATATACTTTTACTTTGACTATTTTTAGAAGTGAAGAAGTTCTTCCAAGTAATCCAGTGAAATTACTTTGTTTCCTCTACATGGTTATCTACAAATTTTTCTTCGGGTTCTACATGAAGAAGTCTACTGTGTCTTCCTCTACATTTTCCAATATTACAATATATTTTCCTGTAACATTTTGACCAGGAATCAGACATCTATAACAGAGGCGACTGTCTTCTGCATATTTCCTTGGATTCGGACACTTTTTTGCGTTCTCCATTTGACTCAAAATTATCCATTCATCTTTTCCAAAATTCATTTTCAAGGTTTCCAAAATGAAATTTACATTATCTGGGCTGCAAAATAGGTATTTCACAGCGTCTCTCGCCTTTCCCTTCAAGCATTTGTGAAGGCGGTTTAAATTATCAGAAGGTATGATTCTCTTTTCTTTTGTGGAGCGCTGGAATTCGCTTATCCAGAAAGGAAACTCATGAATATCTCCGTAAAAATCTGGCAAGGGTTTAACAGACTGTTTTGTTACCAATTTTTCCAATTTGACAGTCAACTTATCCATACATTTTGTAAACAAATTCGAAAAATTATTTGATTCCTTGTCTTCTCGGGACAATTCATAATTCACAAAGGATGGATTCTTGTTTTCAGATGAAAAATTATATTCATTCCCATGATTCACCTGTTCAAAAGGGCCACTTTTTTCTTCTTTTTCCTCAAAATTTTCCCAATTGAAACTTTCTTCCTTGTATTTTTCTGCTTCTTTCACCCATTTTGCACAAATGGTTCTTCATCACTTTGAATTGTATGAATTTTTGACTTAGTAGACGTGTTTTCTTCTTTTTCAGATACTTTCGTACCTGAATCATGGAGAGATTTATTCTCCTCTAGGATGGACTGTAATTCTAATTATATCATTTCTTTCCTTAACTCCCTTTCTCTTCTCTCAAGCATACGCCTCCTTTCATTACTTTCCTTTGAAGATCTACTCGATTTGGATTGTATGGATCCATCAACTTTGTTGTTTCCTTTTCTTTGGGTGTCATTATTTGATTCATCTTATAGGTGGAACACCAAATTTGTCTCGTGCACTTCTTCGAACATCATTCAGGTTTGGCAATGACATTTTCGTTTCTTCTGATTCTTGCAATACTCAAAGGACCAATGTAACTGTTATTGAACTTTGTAGTTTTTTTTTAAATACTTTAGAAAATGAATTTCTTATACAAAGTCTGACATGAGTTTATTATTATTTTTAACTGCTACTTTTTCACCTTGACAACTACTATCAAAATCAAATTTCCATATACTGGGATGTAACAAAATGAAATCATAAAAAATGTAAAATATTCTTCAACACAGACCAACGCAGGAAACTTCCTATGAACTCAAAACTTTTCACTTTCTAGCGTTTTTTCAGGCAGAGTAAATGTAATTAACTCAGTTTGAACTTAAAATAATTTTGTCAAGATCTGCTTACGTAGGTAACTATAGTTCTTCGAATAGCTTGCTGTTTTTAGGACTGTAGATCACGGTTTGTTGACTGCTCTTCCCAGGTTTCATTAGAAATATGTCGTCAATCAACTGTGATTAATCTTCGCTGTTGAGTAATATTTGGTCAGTCAGCAAATCCATTAAATCTGTGGCCTCCCCCGCGATGAACACTTTTCCTCCATGCCTCCATTTTTCCACTTCAGTACCCACAATCTGCATCCTCAACGGACCGTCTTACTTGATAGCTTACACCTATGAACTTTTCTATGAGCATCGCAATTAGGCGATTCTTGTTGATTTCATTGGCAAGGTATCTTTTTTTTGGCATCGTTTAGAAACACTTCCTTTTGATAAAAGAGCAACGAACTCAATTATGTGTCACGTTATGATAAACTTTTCCTGAAAAATAATTAACTTAGTGAATAAAATTATGAATAAATAGAGTGATACAATTTGTACTAAATTAATTAAAATTGTTCTGAGCTGTTCCAAGTTGATTACATTTACTTTTACTTGAAGAAATTATAGAAAGTGAAAAGTTTTGTGTCCAGACGAAGTTTCCTGAGTTTGGCTGCATTAGCCGAAATTTGGCGCTACGACCTTTTTTGGTTTGAAATTCATATCTTTGCGCTGAAGAGAGAGAGCGAAAATCAAATTCCAGGAGAAGACTGATTTGGAATTGAATTTTCTACAACTCTGATTCCATAATATTTTTCAATCGGAGCAGTCATTTTCGATCTACTTTTTCGCTAAGTTGGTGAAAATCGACTATCTTTGACGGGCGATTGCGCCTGAACGGCTAAACCGATTCCAATGTTCTAAACGCCATTCGAGTTCTTTAAAAAAGGATAAATTCTCATTTTTCATAAGTTTTATACTTTTCGAGTTATATGCAAAAAACTGAAAAAAGTGCGAAAAATTCGCGGTTTTTTGGCTCTAAATTCTGAAGCACAACCTAGAATCCGTGGCAAACTCATTATTCAGGACCCCCCAAGAGGAATAACGTTATCAATAATCATATATTGCCACATTTGGAATGAAGAATTGGATTTCTGAAAAATTTAATTCACTGATTTTTGACGAACTGTTTGTTTCTCCAAGCAATAAATATATACGAGGATGTATTGATATCTAGTTAGCCTAGACCAGTTCCCTGCATAAACAAAATATTGCGTTACCATAGCAACGAACAATAACTTATTAGAAGTGTCAGTGTAAAGTTTGACGTCAAAAAAGTAAACCAGACTTACGCAATAAATTAAAAGAAAAAATATGTCTACCGAAATTGTGAAAATCGAAAAATTGGAGTATCGAGCCATCATCAAGTAGGTACGTGTATTTAAAAGGGATAAGAGGTAAGCAGATTTACGAAGATATGCTTAATACCATTGGTGATCAATGTCCTTCGTATGCGACCGTGAAAAATTGGACTGAAAGCTTCAAAAGAGGTAAATTTTCCATTGAAGATGATGACCGATCGGGAAGGCCAGTTTCTGTGTCAGTCCCCGAAAATATCGATGCAGTTCATGACATGATTTTAACAGACCGTCGAATTGGGCTAAAACGGATATCTGAAGCACTGAATATTTCATACGAACGTCAATTTGGACATGAGAAAAATTGCTGCAAAATGGATCCCCAAATGTTTGAATGTTGACCAAAAGCGTTCGATCTGTGCTCGATTTGAAAACGATGTAGACTTCTTAAACCGAATTGTTACTATGGATGAGACTTGGGTACATTTCTACGATCCAGAAACAAAGCAACAATCGATGGAATGGCGACACTCCGGTTCTCCAAGACCTAAGAAGTTTCGTGTCCAAAAATCTGCTGGAAAAGTTCTCGCTTCAGTTTTCTGGGATTGCCGTGGAGTAATCATGATTGATATTTTGGATAAGGATAGAACAATAACTGGAGATTACTATTCGACATTACTGACCACTCTACGGGAAAAAATTAAAGAGAAAAGACACGGAAAGCTATCCAAAAGTGTTTTGTTTTTGCAGGACAACGCCCCTGCACACAAATCTCATGTTGCCATGTGATTTAGGGTTTGAATTACTAGAACACCCCCCTTATTCACCAGATTTGGCTCCGTCCGACTATCATCTCTTTCCTCAACTGAAAAAAAGTTTAAAAGGTCGTAAATTTTCTTCCAACGAGGAGGTAATAAAAGCTGTTGAGGTCTGCTTTGCAGAGAGACGTTGCAGGTTCGCTGTAATAAATGTATCCAATTAAGAGGAGAATATGTTTAGTAATAAAATATTTTGTAATTGAAATTTTGTTTGGTTCTATAGTAGGCTAAGAATTTTTCAATATATCCTTGTATATATACCATTTGAAATATTGACACACGGTACTATTTCAGAGTTCTTGCATATTTCTCCATGATCAGACGTCGCGTCAAGTTGAAATATTTAACCAACTTCCACTCATGTTTGCCACTCATGTTCCTTCCGAAAACTTGTGGAATTACAAATGAGTTTTTATTTTTAGGGAACCTGCAGGGTACACAGAGGAAGATGTGCTGGCATCCAAAAGTACCATTATTACATGAAAAAAAAGCATGTAGAATTGTGTTGGACAATGGAAAAACAAATCGTACATGCTGGATGCAATTGCGTACCTTCCATTTTGAGTGGCTAACATGCAGTCTCGTAAATTCATATTGTATATATAAAACAAAAAGATAAAGATTTTGTGTTCATGTATATATTTCATTATTTTTCCTCAGCTCTGAAATAGTACTGCTGTGCTCACAATCCTGAAACGAAATAATTTATTTTCAGTTGTAATACCACAAGAGAGTGAGAATAAAGTGAAAATAATTCGACAGATTTTTCGAAAAAAATGTGGAGAATTATTTTCTACTTTATCGAACTCTCGTGTGGTATTCGATAGATTATTTTTTGATGCCCCAATCATAGCCACATTCTCTATATATCATTTTTATTCATTACGGTTATCTAAATTCATTTTTCAATTTGCATGCAAACTGATGACAGACGTCAAAGCAAAAGTATCAGTTGTTGTCACACAATAAAAACAAAATACCACGAATATTCCCGAGGCAATAATCTAAGTGGAAAATTCCCACTGTAATAATGTTGTGATTGGTTTGAAAGTACATCATAGCTTTAAATTGATGGTTTTTATTGGTTGCAAGATATGTCGAAAAATAATCTGTATTATTCAACTTTTTATTTTCGGCAAGCTTTCAATATTCCATCTTCCATCAACTACTCTTTACTTTAGACAAGATCACAAGTTTCACTAAATTTAATCATTCATCTGTTTGTATTCCACCATTAAAATTGTATTATCACTATTATAAAAAATGTATCAAAAAGCAGTATTGCCGCTGGACCAACCAAGAGCCAAATTTTAGAAATTTTGAAATTTCACCTATGTATACTCAATTGTGTCCTGATGGCTTGGAATAATGAAAGTTATTATTCGTTGAACTCGTTCTGTTGAATTTGAATAGGCAATGTTGAGGAACTTTTATTACAACTTTTGAAAAACAGCGATTACATGAATGGTTTGATTTCATGGTAGTTTGGGTCCACCATAGATAGGAAAACTATTAAAAAAAAGTGTTACTTTTAAAAAGCTAATTTTAGACATATTGAAATATCTGCTGGTAGCAAACCAGAATTGCAATTACCTCCTTCTGGAGCATGCGTATAGTGTGGTTACTTAGTTAGTTTTGGTTAGTTTGTCCGTGAAATTATTTTTTCCGTTAACCGGCTGTCGTCCCCTTAGGAACGGCAGCCCTCAGAAGTCGAAACTTGTGCGAACCAAGGATTAACAAGGTCTCACCTTTTTACGTTCGATTCCTAGCACTTTCTAGGGCCATGGTTTGACCACCGCCGACTGGCAGCCAAAGTGATTAAAACAATGTCGCTTTAACCAATCAGCTACCTGGCCCCGTTCCATTCGACACTGCCTATAAATGGTGGTGTACCGCAGGGATCCATTCTAGCACTAACACTGTTCCTTTTTACATCAATGATTTGTTGGGTGCTACCTCATGCCCAGTGTAACTTGGTGGAAGTCAATGCGAACAAAATACAAACATAAATTGTGAAAGGCTTTCGCGGCCATCGTCACTTAGATGGTGGTTCTTCGGGTTGTAAGGCCGACGTATGTTTAGAAGATCTCGACGTTTCGCCAACACGAGTGGTTAGCATTTTCAAGAGATATTTTCAAAGTTTGTGTTTTAAGTCGCTGTCGAATGCTTGACATTTATTATTCGTTGTCTCAATAAATACCTGTGATTTGACGTTCTTACGTCTGATTGGTCCATAGCGTTAGCTGATATCCTTCGGTTCTGTTGAAGTTGTTGTGGTGTTTCTGAATTTCAATTGCTTTCCGGAAGAGTATTTGGTAATAGGCAGATGTTGAAGAGATGACTTGGGTTTCTTCAAATTTCACTCTATGGTTATCGTTGTTGAGAGTATGTTCTGCGACAGCGGATCTCTGTGTGTGCCCTAACCGACAGCAAGCCTTGTGCTCTTTGATTCTTGTTTTTATTACCCAAGACTCTTCCGGGAAGCAATTGAAATTCAGAAACACCACAACAACTTCAACAGAACCGAAGAAGGACTACAACTGAACAAGGTTTGGCTTCCAGTTCTCAAAAATTCTCAATTAGCTCCCTACCCACAATATAACGGTACGAACGATTCTATGATGTCAGCTAACGCTATGGACCAATCAGATGTAAGAACGTCAAATCACAGGTATTTATTGAGACAACGTATAACAAATGTCAAGAATTTGGCAGCGACTTAAGAAACCAGAAACTTTGAAAATATCTCTTGAAAATGCTAACCACTTGTGTTGGCGAAACGTCGAGATCTCCTCTAAACATACGTCGGCCTTACAACCCGAAGAACCACCATGTAAAATACAAACATGTTCAAGCCTTCAGCAGTTCAAGAAGAACACCAATTCCTACCTACATTCCCTTGGCTCTCACGATGTTCTCTGAGCATAACATAATTTTCCTTTTCGTGAAAAACACAACATTAAAAACAATTGTAATTTTTTTAGTGGTGATAACTATTAAAACTAACTATGAAAACAATTGACAGACATTTAAAATTATGGTCATTCGATTCGTCTCTTTCAAAACTATCTGTCATAGAGGGTGCGCCAAACTCTGTCTGGTGGCAAAGTATTGTAATCAAAATGCTTATTCCTTATTCACTGACAACATGATAATGTCGCATACGCATCACACGTAATGATCACCTAAGGCAAGGTGCGCACTGAAGTGGTTACCAAGTAGCGTGGCGGCGGCGTGGTGACGAAGTGGTAAAAGGTGGAATCGCTGAAGCCTATGTAACGAAAGGTAGCGCGCGTTTCAAAGCGAAGTAGCGATAACGTGTTTATTTGCAACTGGCGTAGCTTGCCTGTCGAACATGTTGGATATTAGTAGCAACAGACTGACACCACGCCATTTGCAAATAAACACGTTACCGGTACTTTTCTTTGAAACGCGCGCTACCTTTGGTCACATAGGCGTCAGGGATTCCACCTTTTGCCACTTCGTCACTACGCCACGGCCACGCCACTGGTAACCACTTCAGTGCGCAACTTGCCTAATTAGTATAACCTTCGTGAGTGGTGGTTTCGGATCATTATAGGGAAGGTATCCTGAACACAGAACAAAATCCTTGTTGCCGGTAGCTGGCGAAAATGGCGGCTATCAACTCTTTTTATATTAGTTACCCACTCGATATAATGCTCCATTTTGGTGTTTTAGGAGGAGCGGTCGTTTCTGGCTCCTACTCTTGCGCGTTTCGTATCTCTAGTCCACGTTACCGCAGCCAGTAAAGGCTTTCTTGAGGTACCGGTTTTGGGCTCCACCAATTTTCCTCTTCTGTAGGTGGACATCTGCTCCGACTGCAGAAAACTCTTCTATTTGAGATAATTCAGCAGAGACTCCGTGTATTATACCAGTCGGCTAAGCACTAAGAGAGTTTTTACGGTTTCTCTTGGAGTAATCTTCCGGTATATCCGAATATCTCCTTTCAGAGTTTCACCATATTTTTCATTTCTGACTAGTAATGATGTTAGAATGCAATAACCATGTGCAAGTCTGATCAATTCGTAATTTCACCCTGTCCTAGAGGCTCAGTTTGAGGAACCTCTTAGGCTCAGGTACCATTCATACCTTGAGCACGGATCGCATAACACCGTGTGGGATTAGGCCACCATTAGTAGGCTTTCACCGGAGCCAATTTCAAGTCCAAGTGCTGTAGGGAGCGCGTGTTTGCCAGGGGAGCTGCGACTAACTTGCTCTCGCTACTTCTTGAGAAACATTGTATTAACCATAGTAGTATTAGCTAGGAAAGTTATTGTTTATCTTACGGGGGTTTAGACGTTAGTATTAGCTTCATCACTCATACCTCTATATTCCAAACAGAGTTTATGCCTGTTTCCGATTGCACAAGAGATATTCTAAGGAGAGGTCCTAGAAACTGAACAATAGCGACAGTCAAGCGATAATGGAGGCCCTGTGATCGTGCAAGTTTACATCCAAATAAGTCTGGGAGACATACAATAACCTAGGAGCACAAAATGGGGAACTTGTCTGAGTACCAGTTCACAGATGCGTCCAGGGGAATGAGACGGCAGACGCGCTTGCAAGTGCAGGCACAGCAACAACTTTAATTGGACCAGAACCATCCTATGGAAACCCGTTCGAGGACATTGAATAGGACACGAAACAATAGGCTAAGAACCATCATCAATCGTCCAGGGAGAAGGCCTCAGGCAATACTCACAGGATGGTAACAACCGACCAGCTATCAAGACAGCTACTTGGTCTGAGCTGAAGCTCTTCCAGGAAGGTGTTAGGACTACCGACAGGGCACTGCCACCTTAAAAAACACCTGTATCTATTGGGGATACACTGAGACTCCACATTATGCAGGATTTGTAATGGAACAGCGTTCCACATACAGTCTCAATGCATAGTTCTTGCTCTTGTTGATGGATATTTCTGGACACTATGGTGCAGAAGATACCGCCCCATAGAAAAATCTCGCGAGAAAAAAATCTACAATTCATCAGAATGTTCACGAGATGGACCTGTTAGCAGGGAGCAGAACGGTTTTATACATAACTATCTTCATTTCAGCCGATGGCTAGTCTCTCCAAATAATGATAATTATAACTTGACCATCTTGTAGGATTATTGGCGAGAAGGGTATTCGGAGGTTGTTGAAAAAATGTAATTTACCACACTCAGTCGAACTTCGAAGATACTATTGTTAAGTTGTGTACTAGTTTGTTGATGCTTGAAGCAAAATTTTGAAATAAAGTACTAATTTCTCCTCATATTCTGTTTCGAATGCACTGTAACTATCAACTATGCATAAATTGTCAAATGAAAATCACCTTATTTTAATTTCAGGATGTGTGTTACGTGAGCGAACCCGAATGCAAAACGCTACAGAAAAAAATTGTTTTTGGAAAACAATTGTCAGATACTCAATGTGTTATGATTCATGAAAAGATAGTGAAAGTAGGATGCAAGTGTCATGAGCATTTCAAATTCCATTTTCATTAAGTGGATAGATTTATCTATAAAAGTTTTGGAA
Organism: Chrysolina oricalcia; assembly: GCA_944452925.2. Classification (NCBI taxonomy): domain Eukaryota; kingdom Metazoa; phylum Arthropoda; class Insecta; order Coleoptera; family Chrysomelidae; genus Chrysolina; species Chrysolina oricalcia. Next base: position 44,791,851 of record OX101815.2, on the reverse strand, counting down.
CAGTAACTGTGAAATAAACTATTTTTGATTTGTGTTTGTTTTATTTTTTCTCCTATCAGTCAATGTCTGATGAGGTGTCAGGGACTCAATTTGTCTACTAACTGATCCTAAGGGCCGGTTGTTCAGTCAGAGATAATCTGCAGTTTTATGTGAGTCTTGGTTTATCGAGTTGTTCACTGCATAGTTAGAACTTTAATCCTGGTTTGATTCCAGGTTTCGCTAAACCATCAAAATCGATGGATTGAGCACTTAATTTGACATAACCGACTGACAACAACATTAAAACTGAAATATGAAACCTAGGCGGACGGACTGTAGCAGAATACAAGTATTTATAACAGGTGGAATGGTGGAGGATTGCCATGTGATGTTCGTATTGGCCATCTTTATTGCATCTTATAGTCGGTATGTTTGATGGCTACAGTTCCTATTATGAAATCGACCGATGTATCCTTCGTAGAAACAAGGAAAAGTCTACATTTCGGCTTTTTATAGCTTCCCGCCCCCTGTTAACTTTTAAACAGTTTGACTGAATGCAATAATATCCATTTTGGAATGTATCATCAATGCTAATTTTTGAAATTAAAGACCCGATAGAGGGCGCGGAGGGGCACATCAATTAAAAAATTTCAAATGGCATGTGGGAGGGAGGGTCAAGTGGTACATCGTTGAAAAGAGAGTCCAATCCTTTTTCAACCATCTACATTTTTTTCGGTTTCCGTTATTAAGTATTTTCACAATTTCAATCTCCTTCAGCGCCATTTGTCAAGTGATTGCAATGTATCTTCTCTTAAAAAGTAGTGTTGGTGATACCATTCAAAATATTTTCAACATTGTGAACAATAGGACATCATTGTTCCACATCAAACCGTTCAAATTCAACGAGTTGAGGGTACCTTTCAGATCCGCACTTATAATTGATATCCCAGTTAACACAAACATCTAGGAGATGTAGCTTTCTTGATTATTATGGTAACAACATGAGTCAGATTTAGACATCACCGTTACCACTTAGTGATGCCAAATGTTATGAATTGTTCACAATTTTCTTCTCGTTAGTGTCGCTTCGCGGCACATAATGTGAAGAAAACTACAAAGCGCATTCACATGAATTTTGGTTTCATTGCGATTTTCTCGGTACCATAGAAGGAATTAGGTTGGTAACAAAAATAAGCATGACATCACCATCACGACACAAAATGGCCAGAGTTGTTTGTCGAGTCCAGAATCAAGTAGAATTTGTATTTGGTTGACGCCATTCTTTAAATATTCTATAGTATAGGTACTTCTGATAATGTGTAGTGCACTGTTTGATTATTTTTATTTCAATAGTTAAATCAAATGTGTTTATTAATATTGCCAAATTATTATTTCTACCAAGAACTGTCTCTCTTCAAGGACCGAAACGGTAAAGAAACTTAGAAAGGTAAATTCAGTGATTTACAGAATTTGGCATTTTTAGAATATGTACTGATTTCGCCGCGAAGAAAATGCTGTCCAGATGATTGGAGTAGAATTTTGAATTATAAATTTTTCTAAATTTCTATATATTGTTTTTTTTTATGATTCAGACAGAGTTTGTTATTTTGTTTTGTTTGTGAAAAGTATATAATAAGGAATCAACTCACGCATTTGTTTTCTAGCATTCCATTTCATATGAATCGTAGTTAATTAGTAGGAATAATAATATTGAGGTATAATTTCTATTAAAATGTTGAAACTTGGTGAGACTTGTTTTATTCTTGACATACAGGAGAATCAGATAGTAAAGCGCATTTTTGAATAAGTACCAGTCCATTCAATTTCACATTGTTTCATTGAAAGGGTCTCAATGTGCATTCGATTCTGAAGTACATTGGGAAGTCACATTGGGCTAATTTCGAGTCACATTTTGCATCACATTTTGATGTCTCGACATGACCAACGGGGCACCGAATAGACGTTTATGTGATATTCACGGAAGTCACTTTGCAATTCATTGGTGTGATCTGATACATTCCACTACCATCTCTGAGACCATTCTCTGTTGACTGGGATTTTGACTACACATTGTAAAAAAAACAATTTAAATGGTAGAAAAGAGAATGACTTATCTCATTAAGAATGTGTCACTTTTATCTGAAAGTATCTAACAGACAACAACAACTGTCCCGTACAATGACTGAATAACTACATCTGTCGGACACTCGTGAATTCTAGAGAAACAAGTTTTGAACCGGGTACTATAAGTATACCGGTTTCAGGATTATCACCCGTCGTCAGTACAAATTAGGTATAGTTTATCCAATGTCAGTTGAATGACCTGTAAAACCAGATTAACACATCAATGACTTCGCCTCTTTGAACGTACTTGCCGACCATAGGCGGAGATATTTTCTCTTACTTGGGTATAACTTTGCGTATTGGTTGCTGTATAGAAATTTGCGAATATAATGTGTCTTGTTCTTATAATGAATAGAATTGAAGGATTGCGCGTGTATGGGTACGGGACGTTGCTCGTAACTTATTGACAAGTTATCTGACACACCGAAAACAAGTCGTTCAAAAAAATAGAATGAGAAAACATCAGGAAACATTGATAATGTATTTGCTGGTAGGGCTATCGTATATACATATCAAAGTCGTGGCAAGACTCAATCATCATAATCCTCCGAATCAGACGAATCACAAATGTTTATGATTACCTACTGGTTGAATGGATGGCAAAATGAAATATTCACGTTCTTTTGAAATCACATGTAAAATGCATTCTGTCCAAAGATCTTCATATTCCTCTCCTAAGATTCTACTACTTCTCCGCTTAGATTTGGACATTGATTCGATTCTCTCAATTTGTTTTTTTATAAATGCCCAAACTAATTCAATGGGGTTGAAAACACAATAATACGGAGGTAACCTCAGAAGAGTATGACCGGAATGTTTAAAAAGTTTATCAATATTATATTATTTTTCAAAATTTTCATCTTCAATTATACGTAGTAATTAATACCTCCTTCGTGGCTTTTTGGGGAATATTAAATTTTTTATAAACCATAAATTCCAAAATGTCTCCTTTTTTTGTTGCTTTCGTCGGTATTTTTATCTTTTGACGCGAGTGGTATGACGCATTATCCATTACAAAAACAATAATAGTTGGTGGTATATTTGGTTCACTGAACCATTTTTCGAGTAAAGTTGCAGTCATTTCCTCATGATAATCTGCTGAACATTTTTTTCAATTTTTTTTTCTGACAACAGCAACGCGTTCGGTACAACACCATCTTCACTACTCAGTGTACAATAATTATACGATTTCCTCTGGAACATGGTGCATGGAGACAACATCTACCCATCCATACCGAATCACATCATGACTATCAAGATATACTATATGTCTCTTCGATTCCAGATGTTCTTTTATTTGTCGCAAGTAATCTTGCCTTTGCAGAACGAACCGTGGTGATTCCATTATTGCCATTCGCTGATTAATTTTTGTGTTTGAAACCACAGTCTAAAAGAATTTAGCGTAGTGTTTTCTGCGACTTATATGTATACTCAGGATAATCAGATAATTTGTTTTTGATTGATTCCAAGGTAGGTACTTCGTTTCGTTTATAGAAATCATAAACTTGCCTTCGAAGAAAATCTTTTGTGGCCTCGTCATCTTTGTTTAATTTCTGATCTTCTCGTTTTCTTTTATGATAATGATCTACAACATCCCCTTGTTTAACCACTCTGTAAATAGTTGAATGCCCCAAACTGGTGAGATGAGATATCCTTCCGAAAATTTCATTGCCACATTTGTCGTTCATTTCCTTTTTAAGATTTTTATAAATATTTAGACCAAGTCTTTGGGTTGTTTTCTGTTAGATATTACAAACAGTAACTTCAATTTTATCGTAGGGTTTTCCATTTCCAGAGGAGTCATGTATTGATTCAATTTTCAGTTGAGAATGTTTCTCTTTAAAACATGAAGATCGTTGTATTTAAATTCCCATTATTCATCCGGTTGTGAATCTTGTTCCTCACGTTCTTTGAATGATCGCCAAAATACCATGTTGCAACACTAAATACAAAAACGTTTATACTAAAACTTTAATGTTGATTTTCACAATTTTAGTTTAAAAAACCGCGACACATGTTTTGCAAATACAATGGATTCTTCTAGCAGAAGTATACTGAGTTATACTATTACAATGTCCTTCTTTTATATTCCTAAAATGTTAATTACGGCAAAACAAATTAAGTAGAGAGAAAATATTGAGTTCTGTTTGATCGTTCATTGAGTACGCTACTGTTCTTCTTTTCATAAATATCACCAGGCTGCCGGACAGCAATAAAAATACTAAGAGGTGATTTACGGTAATATATGCAACAGGCGGTCAGCGCATTACTGATTGCTTTCCACGCTTCGAACGGTTACACGTAAAATATACTCAATCTGGTCTACTGTTTTCTTTATATAGGGAATATTATTTATTTAATTTTCCGTTTTCATCCTTCATTCGTTTTTACACCATGTGCTATTTTGAACTAACCCTATATATTGAGCTGAATGAAGTCTTATTCAACTGAGATTGGATAAACTATAAGGTACAATTAGCAATACATTTTTTTCGAAAATTATGAAAAATGTGCTTTCACTTTCCAGTTTTGAACGAACGCACAAGTAATATGAGCCCCACTATCATATTTCAGAACTTGAATGAAAGCGCTCTAAATAGTGCAATTTGAAATGAAGTGGAAGAGTTGTCGTTTTCCATTAGATATTTGCCAATGAAATTCTTATTTCATAGAATGCAGCACAAAGTTAGATATTCCACTCAATATAAATTGTTGTTAGAAAAAAAATTGTTAATTATAAAACTGTTATTTCCGTCAACCGATTGCACACCTACGCGCAACCCTCGGAAGTCTTCTCTAATTCATCTAAAATCACAGTAGTATTTTCTTCCAAGTTCCACAATATTTTTGAGTTTAATATGTATTTTGGTAGTAGTTGCAGGAATTGTGGGAAGGCTGCTTCTACAGCCAGGCAAGTAGGCTCCCTTGCAGCCTTGTTTGTCATCGTTTACCCTCCGCATATCTACGCATTCTTCTCCTAATCGTTTTCAAACCTCCGTAACCTTCTAGTGGAGGGAGGTAGCCGAGTGATTGAAGCACCAATGTTGCAATCACTTTGGCTGCCGGTCGCTGGTTCAAATCCTAGCGACTGCAGAATTTTTCTGATGGCTCGAGAAAGTGGTATGTTAAGATACAATGGGCATCTAAGCCTACGTGTCATCGAATCAGCCTGGGTGGCTGGACGAACCTACCACGCACAAGGACCTTTTATAGGATATGCAAAATAGGCCAGATGAAGCACCCATGAAGGGTTTCAACCACCTAGTTCAAAAATAAACCTTCTAATGATGGTCATAACGTTCGTCCTCTTCAGGTCGATTAGTTTATTTTGCTGCAGCTTTTCAACTTCAAGGGTGTAATGAATTTTCTTCGTCCTTCGACATCTCTGTTTTTCTGCATTATCCCTTCTTCGGTCTCGAAGCTACGCTTAGAATAGAAAATATTTCAGTTTGGAAAACATTACAGTAATCTGATGACAGATGGGAGGCGTCAAAAAGTTTAACATCAAGCCCAGCGGGAGTATTGAGCTATTTTAATAAGAAGCTAATCGTGCAACCACCAAGGCGAGGATTTCTTGTAATCCGTCGTTAGGTTTCTTTCGAATACAAAATACTTCAGTCCAGTAATTCTTACTCAGACATAAATTTGGTCCATCGTGTCGGATTTGAAGGTTTCTGACCTGATTTTATGGATCCATAATAATATATGCATGATTAGCGACTCCTTGAGCAGTCATACTTATCTACTTATTTAGTTTGCCAGTCTCGACGCATTCTCTCTCTCTTTCTCTCAATTCAAAGTTGATCACATATTCATTGATATATCACTGCCATTTAGCTCAAAACAGAAGTGCGTTTATAAAACATTTGCCAAAAACTTAATCATAAGCAAAACCCCTCATTATTTCTCTCCTCCTCGTTGATATTATTTGTTGAATGAGTAATTTTTGGCTCAGTGTTTACCCTGCATTAAGAGTCACTTGCATTTCGTTTGGATCAATTGGTTCGATTTAGTTCAAGTACCTTTGCTTAGATTAAACGATGGCGTTGGACGCGAGAAGCAACTGACCGCTCTAAGATCTACTGAGGTTATGAAATTAAATGAAATAAAGAAGGTAGCTGAGTTGTGTTTTAGCGATAGGTCTAATCATAACAATTTCAAGTGTAGAGCTAAAGTGCTAGACTCCGTTTATGAAACATTGAATAAACATCACTCCTCAATCTTGTATCTTGTATCAGCACAGGAAGGTGGTGATCTAGATTCCCAAAATGAATATTTTTCTGGATTCGAAAATGATTTCTTTCATTTCCAAGCTTTATACAGTACGATGCAAATATATGGAATAAATTCATTATTTCTGAACATAAACATATTTTGGAAAATTCCTCGAACACGTCGATTTTCTTTTCCGATTGGCCAATTTCTAAACCCCACCCAAAATATATAGGTTTATCCGCATTCGAGTAAAAATGAGTTTAGTGAAATTTTTAAATGAGACACCCAGTGTATTTTTCCATATTTGGTTAGAGATCGTCATTACAAATCCAGTAATACCAGGTCTGATGGGATTAGGTCCAACGCCTGCGGAGATATGGGCAAAAAACTTATCCATATGCTCAATGAGTGCGACAGAGACTTTTGACCTTCCGAATCGTGTGGAGTCTCTCAGTCATACTCATTGGACATACGAGGAAGTTTTTTGCCCATATCTCCGCATCCGTTCGACATAATCCCATCAAACCTGGTATCACAGGATTTGTAATGAAGACCCCTAACCAAATATGGAAAAATACACTGGGTGTCCCATTTAAAAATATCACTACAGTCATTTTTACTCGATTGCGGATAACCCTATATATTTAGGGTGGGATTCAAAAATTGGCCAATCGGAAAGGAAAATCGACGTATTCGAGGAATTTTCCAAAATATGTATATATTCAGAAATAATGAATTTATTCCATACATTTGCATCGTACTGTATATGCAGCTCTTCGATGATATTCTCCACTCAACTCTAGAAACCGTCGACATGACAGCTTCTAGTACACGTCAACAAGAGAAAAAAACTACGTACAGTTACCAGGCTGCTGGTGGTCCATTTCCTGAACATCAAGCTGAGCTGTTTTCATGAGAAGCTAATCGTGCAACCACCCAGGTAAGGATTTTTTGTAATCTGTCGTTAGCTTTCAAATTTTGAATCCAAAATACTTCAATCCACTAATTCATACTCAGACAAATAGTATACAAACTAATTCATCTCAATAATACATAAATCTAAACAATAATGCAATGAGAGTAGCTTATTAACGCTTGGTATTTACTAGCAATTATAAATATAACTTCAACAGTAAAAAGTACCTGATGACTGAAGAAACCTATAATTGTACAACACCTAAAAATGTCCTAATTAATGATGAAATATCTTCAATATAAAATATCCAATCAAGGCAATTAAAATAGTGTCCGGCCTAAAAGACAATTCGTAATCATTATGAAACTTAAAATAATAGTATATCAGAAAGGAAATATAATTGGTTAATATTCGTAATTTTTTAAAGGGGCAAGGGTGCTTTCAAATGAATCATTGAACGTTACAATCACAAACGCAAAGGATAACACCCTGTTGAATATATCAGACATCGTGTGATATGACATTAAAAAAAACAACACTAGCATGTAAATGACCAATCTTTATTAGTATAATAATGAAAATTTTATTATATGATTCAGTCTTCCGCTTTAACCTATACAATAGGTTTATTCGTCGGCAAGTCTTCAACAGAAAACAACTACTGCCCCCTACGACCGATGAATTATATCTGTTAGATTATTGGCAAAGTGGAATACCACATCAGATATTATTTTTTCATTCAATTAGGGTAACACCTCCGTACCGTTTTCATGAATATTGCCACTCATCAGCAAAGGCTAGTTCTCCCAATTAAATCGATAAACGACTTCAGCATTTATTGGGAATTCCTAATATAAACACTGAAGTATGTATCCAGCGCCATCTTCCGCCACATAAATATGGTCTTCCGTCAAGTAGTATCAGTGTATCAGTATAAGTGTATATCTAAGGAATTCCCAAAAAATGCAAAAGTCGTTTTTCGATTTAATTAGAAGAACTAGCCTTCTTTTCAGTTTCCCGAATGGTGCATATAAGAAGTAGTGGCCTTAGGATAATTTATTAGGTTGCAGTCTACCGAGTACAAGGTGACGAATGGAAGAGAAACAAGAAGAGTCGGGTCAAAGGAGCAAATAAAAGGCAAGAATAAAGGAAAAACAGCTTAAGCAAATTAAGTTGAGGACGAACTTAAACGACGAAAATAAGGGACAAAGCAACAGAGAGCAAAACAGGTCAAACGTGTAGACTGGGACTTCTGAAACATCTGGAAAAACAACGAGAAAGAAAAAATAAGAATATGAGGACTAGCTTCTGAAAATTCACTTAGTGAAGAAAGGAGGAAGATTCGAGAAAAGGCTAGAACATGGCCAGATTGAAAATTTTCAAAAAAAAAATCAAATTACTAAATTTTGATGTACATGATATATTTCTGGGGTGACAACTATCTCTTGGCATGCGTGGATAACCTCAAACCGGCATACATGTGAGTTTTCCGTGTGCGTCAGAAACAGAAACCTGATAAAGATAAACCACAATAACTATAAGCCAATAGTTACTTCTGTTTGAAAACGTATGCTTGATTTGCTTCTATTTTAGTTTTTTATCTCTCTTCCATATTTCGGATAATCTTTCCACGTTGATTTCAGGTGATATTTTCAAAATGATTGTAAAGAAAAAAGTCTGATGATCCGATTTATTTTTACCGTCAGTACGAAATTTGTGGGGATGGAATTATGAAAAACTACATAAAAAGAGAAAATGCCGGAGTGTTGCATTCAAGTATCAACAGCTAACACTTCACAATGTCTTTTGTAAGGGTAAGTTTCAACATCATTTATCTGAAATATTTTGTCATAGAGTTATATAAATACTTTATTATTATTAGTTCTTGTTAACACTAATTTTTCTTTTATATTTCAATTTTGTTTTATGTTGTTGTGAAAAATAATTATTCTGACAAGTTAGTCAATATCAGTAAAAATATTGAAATAAAGTTGAATTTTCAAGAGGTTTACTGTGCTTCACTCTTTGAAAAATTACATGGTCCTTTCGAGCTATCCAGAACACATATGGACACTAGAAATACTGCCAAAGATGATCGAGCTACGATGTTGCGTAGGAGTACAAGGTGCACTAAAGGAGTTCCGCCTGGAAGATATGCTGCGAGTGAGAATAATGTTTCAACTAGTTCAGCTAGAGTGCCTGAAACCTTTCCTAGCCCATTTGTGATTCCCACTCCAGTTAAAGTTGCCTCTCCAGTGGCCTATGAACATATGCCATACATTGAATTCAAATCAGTTATGGATAATTGTCATAGTAGATATGAAAATGTTTATGCCAGAAGTCAGAAGCAGCAAGAAAAGTCTGTAATTTCTAGAATTTCAAAAGCGTCAAAACTGAACATCGAACTAGAAATAATAGAAGAGCAAGAGAAGTTGGATCAAGAAGAAGCAGAAGAAAAGCTGAAAATGATCGAAAAAAAGCGTGAAGTTCTATTGAAGAAAATGGAAATAAAGAAGAGAATCGTTAGAAGAGGGAATTCCCAATTTGTCTATTGAAGGAAAGCTGTATGAAATCCCTCATCGATTTGATACGTGGATTGATAATGCAAGAAAGTGTATTGGTTCAGAACCTATCCGATAAATGGAACCACAGAATCAGTATTTTTCGGCCATAGAAAAGTCTCATTCTGTGAGCAGCAGTAGAACAAATGAGATTTTAGCAGATATTGCAAAGCAATGTGTAGAAAATTCTGCAGCTACTGTAAAGGATCTTTTCTGTAGCCCCGATAATGTGGAGTCTATCATAGATACGCTAAAAGTTAATTTTGGAAAAAGCGAATGGATAATAATCAGTCAGATGGAAAAAGCTAAGCGATGTTTATTCCCGAGAGAAGATGCTATAGAAACTTTTTTACAGTTTTCCATAATAGTCTCTAATATGGTTGTTTCGATGATTAGTACCCATAATAGCAAATACCTCCAAAATCCTGAGCTGTCTGCCACTTCATATGAATCTCCTTCGGTACTTCTTGATCCCATGGAATTTTTTTATACCAACATTCCTGGAAAATCAGTCTACCTTTAACAATCAATGGTGATAAAAATCCAATAGGGTCAAAAATGGTGATCACAATTTTCAGAATGTCTCGCTTTGTTGGTATTTTCTCTGCAGTTATCAACTGAGGATCAATCTTTCTGAATGTGTTGTCAAATATCAGAACATCTTTTTCAGTGTCCCAAAAAGACCTAGAACCCTTTCAAAATGATTGGAGTCAAAGTTCATAATAGAATTGTGTGATAGGATAACAGAAGGAAGCATTTGCAATATTTCAAGAGAATTGCTCATCCAATTGACCATCTGAAATCCCCCACGTCGATGTACCTCAATAACAGAATTTATGGTTCTCAATGCTTCTGAAATAGTATCTCTGCAATCCAAGTAATCATCTACGTAATGTTGGTTTAGCATAACTCTAATTATATCCGGAAACTCCTCTTGAAATTCGCTGGCATTATGATTTTTCACGAACTGAGCGATGGCTGGGGAGCAAACTGCACCAAAAATCATAACTTTCATTCGATATACATCAGGATCTTGTTTTCTATCTGCCCCACGAAACAGGAATCTTTGGCAATCACGATCACCTTTTTAAATTAATATCTGGTGAAACTTTTCCCGGATATCTCCGCAAAAAGCATATTTTCTCTCTCGGAAGCGCCATAGTACAGCAATCAATAAAGGATAAAAGTCTGGACCTTTTAGCAGAAAATAGTTTAGACTCATTCCATGACTTTTTGCTGCTGCGTCAAAGACAAATCTTAGTTTTCCCGGTTTGTTTATATTTTTCACAGTAAAGTGGGGAAGGTACCAAACTTTCCCATTATCATCGTCAAGTTCAGCTTCGGGAATTTTCTCTGCATATCCTTTTTCAACGTAGTCTTCGATTTTATTACAGTATTGTTCAGCAAATTCAGAGTCTTGGTCCATTTTCTTTTCCATGCACTGTAATCTTCTGAAGGCAGTACTTCTACTAACGCCTGGTATCACAGTATCTTCATTTTTCCAGGGTAATCCAATTTCAAACCTCTCTCCAGTTCTTTTTACAGTTTTCTTGAATATTTCTAGCGCTCTTCTGTCTTCTCTTGACATACTTGGGGTATTTAGTGGATCAATATTTTCAATTTTGAAGTTTTCTTCAATCAATTTTGTTAAATAATTTTCATCATGTTGGCACAGATTCACACTAAAAAATCTGTTTTCCATACTGTAGGGCCCATGAACCACCCATCCCAGACTCGTTTTGCTAAATGCTGGTTGATCAAATACAGGATGGATAATTTCCTTGGTTGCCATTACATGCAAATTATCTTGGCCTATAAGTATTTTTGGACAAGCATTTTCTACAGATTCTAAAATATTTCTATCCAAATATTGATATTTGTCACATAAATAACTGGGATCTATTCTTTGAGTAGGCAACAGCAGATTCTGAACAACTCTAACATTTTTCAAGTTCAACAGCTTTTTCTCGTATGTACCAGAAATCTTCAAACTGACAATTTTCGAGTTTTCTTCATTGTGAGTTATTTGGTTCGTCCATTGCAAACAAAGAGGAACAATAGGCCCATCTAGTTTCAACTTTTTGGCTATATCACCATCGATTAGAGTTACCGTTGAGCCCTCGTCCAGTAATGCATGGGTTTATATCTCGTATTTCGGTGCAAATAACTTGACTTTTATGATTTTCAAGATTGCGGAAGACTTTTCTCCAAGGTACCCAACGAAATCAGATGAAATATTATCTTCTTTGTTCTGCTTTTCTTCTATACCTGACCTTTCTTCAGTGACAAAATGTTCTCTCTCTTCTGGAAGAACTTTCTTCAAATGTAGTAGTCGGTTATGCTTTCCTCTACACTGATCGATACTACAATATGTTTTAGAATAACACCTGTTCACCACGTGACCAGGATTGAGGCATTTATAACAAAGCATCTTGTTTTCAACATATTTTCTACGATTCTCTACCGACATATCCAGGAAAAGTTTACAACTGTATAATTTATGTTTCTCCGTTTTACACAGATCACACTTCTCGAGCTCTTTGTTGAAAACATTCAGTGTTTTTTCTTTTCTTTCTAATGAAAATTTACCTTGATGTGAACATATTTGTGATGAAGTTGAGACAGACATGAGTAGATTGATTTCGGATTTCAACCAGTCTGAAAAATATTTTAAATTCACCTCTCCTTGCATAAGTTCTTTATTGATTTTCACTTGTGCCCAAGATCTTTTTGAATTCTTAGGTAATTTTTCCTCTAATTTCATCAACAGCTCAGGATTTTGCAGGTATTTGCTATTATGGGTACTAATCATCGAAACAACCATATTAGAGACTATTATGGAAAACTGTAAAAAAGTTTCTATAGCATCTTCTCTCTGGTTTACACATCGTTTAGCTTTTTCCATCTGACTGATTATTATCCATTCACTTTTTCCAAAATTAACTTTTAGCGTATCTATGATAGACTCCACATTATCGGGTCTACAGAAAAGATCCTTTAGAATATCTCGTGCTCTACCTTTCAAACAGGATTGTAGACGACTCAAGTTTTCAGAGTTGGACAATTGTTTTTCTGTTGTTGTTCGTCGAAATTCATCCAACCAAAAAGGAAATTCGTTAATATCACCATGGAAATTCTGCAGTGGAATAGTTGTTTGCTTTCTAATCAATTTATCTAAGTTGGTATTTAGATTTTTCATACAAGTAACCAAGGTTTGGGATACATTTTCTTCCTGGATATCGCTTGTATACATTTTTCTGTTGTTTTGCACAGGATGGGTTTCAAAATCATAGTCGTTCTGAAATTGATGCTTGTTGATATCGGTAACCCATTTTTCAACAAATGAAGATTTTTGTTCTTCAATTGCTTCATTCCAGAAATTTGACGTATTTGTTTTGCTGTTTTTATTTAATGATATATAATTTCTGACAGATTTTTCCTCTTCCTCCAACGCCTCAATTTCTAGCTGAATCATTTTCATCTCTAGTTCTCTTTTTCTTGCTTTGATTTGTTGTATTCTATTTGAAGAATCACTTTCTGCTGTGTTATCATGCCTTGACAACACACCGCTATTACCGTTTGATTCATCAGTATAATCTTCCACGTTTTCAAAGGAACAATCCGGTTTACAACTAACATTGACTCTTGAAGTCGAAGGTATATCATTTTCCTTTTTCAATATTGGTTCATCAGAACATCGACTTGCTCTAATAGCTGTGTTAAATTGAATTCTTTCTAACTACTGACCATCTAGACTGCTGGCACCATAGCGTCTGGGTGGCTTTCCAAAACTTATTCTGCCACTTTTTCGAGTACCTTCATCCATATTATTGTCTTGATTTTTCAAAAATTTTTGCTAATTTTGCTCGAAGAACTAATTGTTAAATTTCCCAAGTGAAATTCAACAAGATGAAACGAACCTTTTAACTTTTGCGGTTCCAAATAACGATTTTTACTAGTTTTTTCAGTTTCGTATTATTTTATTGACAACAAACTTTTTATCTGACAACTTGTCTAAAATCTCCTTTCTTATATATAGGGTAATAATAAGGTTTCATATACAGCGTGTCTCACGGTCGATGGTAGGTTAGACGTTTATGGTAAACGCAAAGCAGGATTTCCCTGAAAATTTCACATCTTACATTTTGTTACCTGATCTATCGATCTAAAATATTTTCAGCTTTGCGGCGTTGCCACGTCTATCAAAAAAAACTAGCAACTTTATTTTTTTAAATAGAACACCCCGTATATTAACTCATTTTTTGAATCGCTCTTTCATTATAATACTTTTTTGTTAATAATGTCCTATACCTATCTCTATCTGTTTTCGAAATAAAAAATAATTTGTGTTAAATATGGTCCAAAACATAGCCCTAATTGAACTTTAGTATATCAGTACTCTCAAATCATGAAAAGTTGATATTTTGATTATAGGTTGGACAAATTCGAAGTTTTTACTTAACACCAAGAAATCGACTCCATATCATACAGGGCATGCTAAAATTACTGTTATTTCCATAATGCATAAAAGTGGTCAAAAGTTCATTTTTTCAAATGAAACCCCCTGTATATCACTCGATAAATTGAAAGATGATGAAAAATGCTTCAAGATGATATATCATGTCCCTATACCTAAATCATCAACTTTTCTTAATAAAGCCGTTTTTGTGGAAAAATAGTTATTTATGATACCTACAAGTGATGGAAGTGGCATTTTATTTTGTGAGTGGGGAATATTGCGAAACGAACGTCAGCGAGTGGAGCAAATCCATGTATCATACACATTTTTGTGTACAACAGTAACAGCTAGTAATAAAAAAAAAACAAAAAAATTAATGAGGTCCATAGGATTCGAACACACGATCTTTGGATTACAAGGCAGATGCTTCAACTACATACACAGCGCACATGTTTATTTAAATGTTATTATTGGTTATTCATAAAGGACTTTCTACAGTTGAATTGAATAGTAGGTACTTCGTCAGTTACTTCACAGGGAATAAATATTACCGATTGCACAAACTGCCAAATACATGTGTGAACTTTTCAAAATAATTCTTTCTAAGTAGATGTTCTGATTGTTTCTATTAAAGAGATTTTTAATGACAGTTCGGACAGTTGTATAAAATATTTAAAGAATTTGATTTTAGGTGGCCGTGGAAGTATCAAGCTTATGACAGCTTGGTGACTTTTATAAGTAATTAACTAATGGTTATTGACGGTATTTTAAAAAATCGCCAAAAATGAATGCTATTGACTATTCAAACGAAGTTCTTATGAAATTATTTATTATACACGGGCAGTGTGATCAAATCATTGCCAGAACTTGCAGAAAATTCAACCAAATGTATCCTGAATTAACACCAATGAACGAGAGGAAGTTTGTAAGATTACAAAATAATTTCCTTAACTATGGCTCAAAGTTAAAAGCGCCTTCAACATTACCAAAACCTGTTACTTTAAATGAGGAAAATACTGTTAACGTCTTGGCATATTTTTATGCATATCCAGAAGCTTCCGTTCGCAGTGCAGAAAAATATTTGGGTGTATCACATGCTTCAGTACAACGAATTTTGGAAAATCACGAAATGCATCCGTATAAAATTACCAAAGTTCAAGCTCTCAAAGTAGAAGACTTTGAACGCAGAGTGCATTTTTGCGAATCCCTTCTAATACATATACAGGAAGATCGGGAATTTTTGTCAAAAATAATTTGGAGCGACGAATCAAAATTTTCGAGGGATGGCATTTTTAATAGAAGGAATAAACATTTTTGGGCTGATCATAATCCTCATGTGACAAAAGAAATGGGTTTTCAAGAAAAATTTTCACTGAATGTGTTTTGTATTTTGAAGAAAAATTAAATTAGCTTTTTTATTTATGAAGACACACTGAATGCAGAGAGATATCTTCATATTTTAAGGACGACTGTTACCGATTTCCTTGAAAACTTGCCTTTAGAGGAATATAGGAATTCGTGGTTTCAACTGGACGGAGCGCCAGCTCATTGCACTCAGGAAGTTTCCAGGAAACTTCACCAAATGTTTGACGATCGTTGGTTTAGGCGTTTAGGGCCGTGGGATTGGCCACCGAGATCATCCGATCTCACGCCACTTGACTTTTTTTATGGGGTGTTTTAAAAGAAAGGGTGTACAGTACTCCAGTGCCTACCGAATAGTGCGATGTATTGAAGATCTAGATCCCCATGAAATTGAAAAAGCAACGACAAGTCGCGTACAAAAGAATATTTTAAAATGTTTAGAATGTAATGGACAACATTTCCAGCATTTATTGTAAAAATGTGATATTTTGTTTACAATTTTGTTATTTTTAATCCTCCTAATTCTGTTTTTTTCTGTACTTTCACATGTTATATTCCAGAAAATCGTACTTTTTACCTAGAAATGCCTGGTTTTTGGACAGTTGTTCCCTGGAAACTTTCAGCCATAGTTAAGAAAATTATTTTGTAATCTTACATACCTCCTCTCGTTCATTGGTGTTAATTCAGGATACATTTGGTTGAAATTTCTGCAAGTTCTGGCAATGATTTGATCACACTGTCCGTGTATAATAAATAATTTCATAAGAACTTTGTTTGAATAATCGATATTTGCATTCACTTTGGAAGATAATTTGAAACACCGTCGATAACTATTCGTAAATTACTTATAAAAGTTACCAAACTGTTATAAGCTTGACAAATCCACTGTTACCTAAAACCAAATTCTTAAAAAGCAATTTTATTAAGAAAAGTTGATGATTTAGGTATAGGGACATGATATATATAGGTTGAAAAACAGAGGAAGCGGTCTGTACCTACCTACACATCGCAACCAGCTGACACCTCGCCTTTTTCCATTATATAATTTTTATACTCCAAAATTGTTATGTTTACCCAGATGGAAATAAAGACCTATTATTATTATTATTATTATTATATCATCTTGAAGCATTTTTCATCATCTTTCAATTTATCGAGTAATATACAGGGGGTTTCATTTGAAAAAATGAACTTTTGACCACTTTTATGCATTATGGAAATAACAGTAATTTTAGCATGCCCTGTATGATATGGAGTCGATTTCTTGGTGTTAAGTAAAAACTTCGAATTTGTCCAACCTATAATCAAAATATCAACTTTTCATGATTTGAGAGTACTGATATACTAAAGTTCAATTAGGGCTATGTTTTGGACCATATTTAACACAAATTATTTTTTATTTCGAAAACAGATAGAGATAGGTATAGGACATTATTAACAAAAAAGTATTATAATGAAAGAGCGATTCAAACAATGAGTTAATATACGGGGTGTTCTATTTAAAAAAATAAAGTTGCTAGTTTTTTTTTATAGACGTGGCAACGCCGCAAAGCTGAAAATATTTTAGATCGATAGATCAGGTAACAAAATGTAAGATGTGAAATTTTCAGGGAAATCCTGCTTTGCGTTTACCATAAACGTCTAACCTACCATCGACCGTGAGACACGCTGTATATGGGGTAATTAGAACATAACTGAATCAAAATATAAAATTCAACAGCTACCAATAAATTACTATTGCGCTACAAACTCCGGGACCTTACTTGTTTTTCTGGAGAGTTGAGTGAATGGCCAATATTCTTTAGTGAATATGAACAAAAACTTATAATATTAGCAATGACGAGAATTTACTACGATTGGACAGAGTGCTGAAGGGTAGAGCAAGGGTTGCTGTTAGAGCATTGTTGACAACATCAAATAACGTTCCTAGAATAATTAAGATGCTAGAAATGAATTTTGGTCGTCCCGAATGGATTATTCTGTCGCTGATGGATAAAGTGAAGAAACTGAACCCAATCAAAGAAAACAATCTGTATAGCAATATATTTTTCTTGAATGCGGTGTCAAATATGGTGACAATAATAAAGAATGTTGGTTGCAGAAATTATTTGTTCAATCCAGAACTATTGTCTACGTTGGTTGAAAAGTTACCGCAAATTCAGAAGTACAGCTAGACAAAAGTAAAAACCCGTCTTGAGAAGGAAAAAGAGCATTATTATGCTTCACTTGAAGACTTCGTCGAGTGGTTTGAAGACGAAGTGAACTCTGTGGCTTCAGTTTCAAATCCTTTTTAAAAATCGAATCAAAAACATAGTTCCGGAAGAGAAACCGTGATGGTATCTACGAAAAATCATGTAAAGCATGATAATTCTTCAAATGGGTGTGTCTATTGCAACAGTTTGAATCATGTCATAGCTGAATGTGGAGATTTTCTGGAAAAATCAGTAACTGAAAGAAGAGCTGCAGTTTTAGAACGCAAACTTTGCTTCATCTGCTTGAAAGTTGGCCATATGTCTACGAGATGTTTCAATTATAAAATCAAATGTAACGAAAATGGCTGCAAAGGTAGACACAACAAACTTTTACATTTAGAAAAATCTGTTAGTGAACAAAATCTACCATCTTCATCGTCAGACAATAACAGATCGAATCAATTTTGTGCCAATCAAAACTAAATTTCTGCCGGCCAGACTGTATTGTTGAGGATTGCACCGGTGAAGATACGTAGTCCAGCCGGAGAAGCAATAGTTTTTGCACTTTTTGATTAAGGTTCTACTTGCACCATGATGGAAGCCGAATTAGCTGATGAACTCCAAGTTACTGGACCAACCTTTCCTTTCTGTTTCCAATGGACCAATGGGATAAACCATCATGAAGATGATTCTAAGATTGTTTCATTCGAAATCGTAGCTGATATACCTAGCCCTGTATTTTACAAAGTGAGAGGAGTCCGCACAGTTGAAAACCTAGACCTTCCTCTACAAAAGATCGACGTTCAAGATGTTATGAGTAAAATTTCCCCATCTGAAATGTCAATTTCTTGAATCTGTCAAAGCTGCCAAACCTAGAATTTTAATAGGCCAGGACAACAGTGGACTGATTATTCCGAGACAAATCATTCAACCTAGATTGAACCTGCCCATAATGTCAAAGTCGAAGTTTGGATGGACAATTCATGGATCACTCAATAACGATAATATCAAAAATATGCATCATGCTAGCCTCTGCTGTAACCATTTCGAGAATGACAATGAACTTCACCATTTAATCAAAGACAGCTTCCGATTTGAGGATTTTGGTATAAAACCGAAAGACAGTGCTATCAAGTCAATAGAAGACAGAAAAGCTCTTGACGTCATGAAAAATACCATGAAGAAAGTTGGTAATCACTGTTGGTCACTTATGGAAGAACGGACAAGAAACGTTACCTGATAGTCGGCAAAATGCTCTGAAACGTCTCTATCGTATGGAAAGAAAAATGGATGAAGATCCACAGTTTTCTGGACAATACTGCAAGAAGATAACAGAATATCTTGATAAAAGTTATGCCAAAAAACTAGATGCTAATGAGATTTTTGATACTCCAAAATCGTGGTATCTACCACACTTTGCAGTATGGAATATAAACAAGCCAGGAAAAATTCGACTTGTTTTCGATGCGGCAGCGAAAAGTTATGGCTACAGTTTAAAAGATTTCCTTTTGCAAGGCCCGAATTTGGTTCCACCGTTGGTTGCAGTTTTATGGCGTTTTCGACAAAGCAGAGTGGCAGTCAATGGAGATATAAAGGATATGTTTCACCAGGTTTCGATAAGAGAAGAAGATAGATGTGCACAACGCTTTTTCTGGCGCGGAGTGGACCGCGAACATCCTCCTGACATGTATCATATGAATGTTATGATTTTTGGAGCAGTGTCGTCACCTACAGTTGCTCAATTCGTCAAAAATACAAATGCGGAAAAATTTAAAGACCAGTATCCAGGTATAGAACGAATCATGGAAAAACAACATTATGTCGACGATTATCTTGATTCATTCAATACTGAAGACGATGCAGTAATAGCAGCCCATTTAGAAGCTGGCTTCGAGATGACAAGGTGGATAAGTAACTCTGAAAAGTAATTTCTTCAATACCTCCAACCTTAAGAGCCATCAATTCAGGAAATTTAAAGATCGACACCGAGAAATTCGAGCGAGTTTTAGGACTTTCCTGGTGTCAGGTGACTGATGATAGTTTCGTTTTCACTATAAATTTGAAGAAAATAGATCCTCAGATTTGGAAATGCCCCCACGAAAAGAGAAGTTTTGAGAGTCATCATGTCGGTTTTTGATCCCTTGGGATTCCTCGCACCAATCATGATTAAAGCAAGAATTCTCATGCAAAATATTTGGAAATGTCAAATCGATTGGGATTCTGAAATAACCGAGGAAGTTTTCAAGACATGGAAACTCTGCATAGACGAGTTGCAAAACTTGGTACCATTTGACATTCCTAGGTACTATTTCCCTAGGTCTAATTTTCCTGTATACCATGTGGAACTGCATGTTTTCTGTGATGCAAGCGGCAAAGCGTTTGCTGCAGTTGCTTATTTGCGATTCAAGGAAGATGAACTTATCCAGACGTCTTTGGTCAGTTCTAAATTCAAAGTTGCTTCTTTGAAACAACAGACTATTCCTAAATTGGAGCTGCAAGCTGCCGTGTCAGCTTTGAGACTTGCAATATCCATTTCAAGTGAACTTGAATATAATATCCAAGAAATCCACTACTGGAGCGATTCTTTGGTTGTACTCAGCCAAATAAGGTCTCAATCAAAATGTTTTCCCATGTTTGTTGCTTGTCGTTTAGAAGAAATCCAAGAATTCTCAACAGTGAAGCAGTGGCATTGGGTACCTTCAGCTTCAAATGTAGCAGATCTTGCGACAAAAGTTTTAAAGTCTGTGAAGATCACCTTAGGCAGTGTTTGGCTACATAGACCAGATTTCCGATGTCTGATGAAGAAAATTGGCCAATGGAGCAGAAAAATCAGTGCCAGGAGAAAAACAATGTGTTGGTTACTACTACTACTGGAGCCCCCGATATGCAAAAAATTCTGCCAGATATTCAACGATTTTCAAAGTGGACAAGACTTATCAGATCTACAGCATGGGTGATTCATTTTTCCAAAATATTACAACTGAATCCGAAAGATCGACCGTCAAGTTTGTTGTTGGAAGTAGACACAATTAATGAGGCCACAAAAATATGGATTCGCCAAAGTCAAGCAGGCTGTTTTAAAGACGAAGTTAAATTGTTGAAAGGTCAGAAGTTCCTTCCTGAGTCTAGTCGCCCATTCAAGCTTTCAGTTTTTCTTGATGAAGATTCCATTTTACGAGTTTGTGGAAGAATACCAGAAGATGTTCGAATCGAAAATGATCCTGGTAACCCAATCGTCCTGGACTATAGAAGTAAATTCACAGAACTTTTTAGACCGGGGGATGGTGACAGATTTTGAGACACGATTTTACTCAGTATGCCTTTTGGAGGACAGTATTGTCTGTATTTCCTCATGATAATAAGGCAGGAATAAAAGAGTCAACCTGGGTTCTTCCTAAAACAAATTCTTAATCATTTATTCGAAAAATATATGTTTCGCTACGATTTTAATCAGGCTGCTATGTGTTTTGTAATGAAATAACGAAAATAAAATACTCAGAAAACCATTGGCATACCGTTAGGGCGGGTCCGAAGGGTTGGTATGGTAACGTGAATTTGTATGAGAATAAGGAAATTTTCCGTGTTTTCAAACAGGCTGCCACTGATAAGTATACAAGTTAATGTTCTGAAACTGCTAAGAAAAGATGGCATACTGAATGCGTATGCCTAAGTACTGTTAACTCTGCAAAAATTTTGAACAGGTATGTAATAACATTTCGTGATTTTAGTCAGTATGCCATTCCATTTTCATTAAGTTTATGGTAATGTAAGATGTATATGAAATTGGCATATGGTTTGAGAGAGTAAAAATTACAGGCATACGCAAAAAAAATTGCAAAATATAAACAAAAATTTCCGCCATTTTAAGCAGTATGCCTTTCTGTTTATATGATGTACATGGTGCATGTAGTTGGAATAACAAAAGGCATACCTATCGATAAGGTCCAAAAAGCTTGTCAAAAATATAAAAAGTGATTCAAAATAGAGATAACCTGATGTGTAAGTGACAATTTTTGTCTTTTTAAGCATGCCACCTTTCTGTTTTTATTATAATCATGGTATATGTAGGTGGAATAACATATGACATACCAATATGTAAAGTCCACGAGTTCGGAAAATATTAAAAAAAGGATGCAAATATAGAGGATACCGATGTGAGAGAAACATAATTTTTTTTTTGTTTTAAGCTGTATTCCCTTCCGGTTTCATGATAATCATGGTATATGTAGGTGGAATAACAAATCGCACATCGATTGATGAGGACTAAGGTTTATAAAAACCAAGAATAAAAAAGGTATTTATGAAAATTGAGTTTATTGGAAACGAAACACATTTAAATCATAGCTACATTATAGAGTAATTATTGTTTTTCATCATTCTAACGTCATAAGAAAAAACCACGTATTCCACATATTTATCAAAATTGAGATATATCATTTGGGGGCTTGTATAGGCCTTTTCAACAATTTAACGAAGAAAAATGTGCGTATTTTACAGTTTTAAAATCATTTTGGCTATACAGAACTAACAGAACTAACTTTATCTATGTTAGATAATTATTATTAAATGCAAAATATTTTCTTTACGAATAATAACTACTAGATCAAAATCATGATTAAATACAGTTTTTTTAATAAATATTAGAAATAAAAAATATTCACTTATGAGATACACGTGTGTTACAAAGAAATATATGCGATCAGATAGCACAGTTGGTAGAGTGTTGAATTTGCAATGCGCAGTACTTCCGGTTTTATTTGCTTATAGACTTTTCTGGGACAGCACCGGAACATCGTGCTTCACAAACTATGAGGTTCCAGTTGTTTGTACTGAATGAGATGACAACACATGCAGGAGGCGGACCTAATTCCGTTACCGCTGTTATTCTATTGAAGTACGACGTTTTCGATCCACGGCGGAGTTGCTCTCACGGGGACCCTTGGCACTAAGCATTGTGCAGATCTCGAAAGATGAAACCTGCAGTCTTTCCCTCTCGTTCCTTCCTATCCATTACCGGGAGAAGCTGAGACTAGAGCAGAAGTTTGTTTCTTCAATAAAATATCGTTTTCAGAATTATGAATTTATAGGAAAAAAATTTTTATTATTTTTATTTATTGTGTCCGTAGAAGGTACGTGGGATCGATGATTACAAGTGAGATCCCTTTTTTTAGAAAAATAAAAACACATTTCAAATAGTTTTTCCTCAAATATATATGTTCCTTTGGTAAATCTGAATAGGAATTATATATTTGTCAGCTTTACCGCGGTACATCTAAACAAATTATGTATTTGGCAGCATTTTCGCAGGAGTGCGGAAAATACTTTCTGTGAGACTTAACAGTGCGATATGCTTTACTTTCTCATGTAGTCGTAGGAAAATTCAGTTCCAGCATTATTTCTGAAGTCACGATTGAGGCATAATAAATATAGCGTATGATGCACGTGGTGAAGAAGTGCCTTTAGAGCACTCGCAACGTTCAAACTCGTGGCGGCATATGAGTTTATGATAAAAGCTGTTAAGAAAAAAACAGAATACGCTCAATTTAATTCAAAAACTAAGTCGTAGACAAACTATACTGTACAAAAATATACAAATGAAAAAGAAGCCGCATATAACGGTCCTGCGATAGGGGACCAACATGGCAATGTCGGAAAATCGAAATAGTAAGAAAGTTTTATTGCATTTTTTAATGTGATAAACCCGGGCTACTTATGTGTCATTTTTATTTTAACAAAGTGAATCACTAACTTTTTTCATAAACCAAGAGGCATACTGATTAAAAACACATGTTTTTTTTCATAATTTTTTATATAGAAAACTCGCACAACTTGTATGCCATTTCTTATTTCATCTCCATATACCATGGCTATAATGAAAACAGACAGGCATACTGCTTAAAAACATGGAATTTTTTTAATCTATTTTGCAACTTCATTTCAATTTTTCAGTATGACGAACCCGCACAACTCGTATGCCATGTTACATATCAACAATTCAGGAGACAAACTTTATATTACAACAAATTTTGTGCTGATTAAAATCACGGAATGTTATTCCATACCTGTTCAAAATTTTTGCAGAGTTAACAGTACTTAGGCATACGCATTCAGTATGCCATCTTTTTTTTAAGCAGTTTCAGAACAATAACTTGTATACTTATCAGTGGCAGCCTGTTTAAAATCACGGAAAATTTCCTTATTCTCATACAAATTCACGTGACCATACCAACCCTTCGGACCCGCCCTAACGGTATGCCAATGGTTTTCTGAGTATTTTATTTTTGTTATTTCACTACAAAACACATAGCAGAAGAGTGGAAAAGAGATATAGGGTCCTGTTCACGTGTTTGACGATACGAGCTGTTCATATCGAAGTATCAGCAAGACTGGATACCAGTTCTACTATATCTGCGATAAGAAGGTTTATGTGTAGGCGAGGTCAACCGAAAGAATTCATATCCGAAAATGGTACTAATTTTGTCGGAGCCGAAAGGGAACTCAGGGAATGGGTTCAGTCTCTTGACCAAGAGGAAATATGTAACTTTTTGAACATCAGATAAATCAAGTGGAAATTCAACCCCTCTCGAGCATCACATATGGGAGGTATATGGGAAAGAATGACACGCACAGTAAAGACCGCTCTTGCCATATCATTGAAGTCTAACAACCCTAAAGAAGAGGTACTGTATCCCCTTCTGCTTGAAATTGAATATATGATGAATTCGAGTCCGCTCACTCATATTTCAATTGATCCAATGGAGCCAGAAGCGATCACTCCTAATCATTTTCTGTTGTTACGACCTGGTGGAGTATCATCTTATGCAATTAACGAAACAATTTCCAAGAAACAATGGCGAATTGCTCAATCTCTAGCAGATTCCTTTTGGAGGCGATGGATCAGAGAATATAAACCCACATTAATCGAGCGTTCCAAATGGCATTCAAAAACTAACCAGATCAGAATTGACGATATGGTTCTGATAGTGGATGAGAAACTGCCAAGGAATGTGTGGCAGCTGGGACAAGTCACACAAGTATATCCCGGGAAAGACAATATTGTTCGAGTTGTCGAGATTAGAACGAACCGAGGAGTTTATACTAGACATGCTGCCAAAATTTGTGTTTTACCTACATCTGGGGAATAATTAGTGAAGAGATCTCTTCACGCTGCGGAGAATGTTAACACTCTTTTTTCTTCTATATTTCAATTTTGTTTTATGTTGTTATGAAAAATTATTATTCTGACAAGTTGGTCAATATCAGTAAAAATATTGAAATAAAGTGAATTTTCAAGAGGTACTGTGCTTCACTCTTTGAAAAATTACAGTTCTGATTCAATTTGATGCAAAAGCAAGCCATTACGAGGATCCCCGAGAGAAAAACTCAAGAGATCCCAGTACAAAATATGGTTGTTTACTGGTCGAAGGCAATAAATTGGTGGTCGTCGGTACAGATAATATTGCCTGAGACCGGTAGCCCTAGTCGCTTGTGATGGTAATTCTTCTTCTAATAATAATAGTCCCTCATTAATACTCGAAAAGTGTACCCAAAGGCATGCCCTGTGTGGGTAGGGGACGGCTATTATAATTATTTGCTATGGCTCTCCGGGGCGACTAACTGTCTTTTTAAGCCGGATTCACTTTTCAGCTGCTGGAAAACCTACAGCACCACCACGAGTGGTCGGAGCACAATTCCTGCAAACAGAATAACCGTACTAAATGATTTTATTTTATATTGGTTTAATGTCAAAGTGGCAATTTTACGTTCCGATCGGTAAATTACTTACTGCCCTTGATCGGTAAGAGACAAGAAAGCAGAATTGTTGCTTTGAAATTAAAGCGGAATTGTCACTATGACATTATAAAATATCGGAGATTTGTAAACACAACCTGCTATTCATTTAATCGAAGCAGTGATACGGTCCAATTGACAGATGGTGCAAAAATGTTATAGTGAGGTGGAACACATGAAAAGCTTGTAGGGTAAAGGTGAGGAATGCCGACCCTCTAAGCTATTTCTTCAATAATATCTCAACTGCTCAAGTGGGATCGACAAAAATCGGGTATATTAAAGAGTGCTACCTAAAGGGCGGAACATATATTACAGAAATGATGAAAAACTAAAATAATAGAATTATGATTTTTTTCTATTTAGTCCTTCAGTGACCGTCATTACCTGCCACCGTAGGGTAATGGCGGCCTAGGATGCCATTACCCGCCATTCTATTTTATGTTATATTGTAAAGGCAGAAATCACACACGAACCATCCACGTTCCGTGCCTGCAGACGGTTCATGGGCCAACTGACCACACCGGCAGCATTGTAGCCATATATCTCTCTATTCTTCCCAATGTCACCGCATATAATTAATATATTTTCGTTCAGTTCTTTTTCACCAGTATCGTCTTCTGCTGAATTGATCGTTTCTGTCAGTGCCACTGCCTTTCCCGATGGCCCATATAGTGGTATAAGGTCAGGAGACGAAACTCCTACTGGTACCTGCACACCATCTCCATAGCAATTTAGGAAAGTTTGATAACTGGATTTGCGAGAAGTTTTTCATGCTCTTTGGTAAATACTAGATGATGTCCCACTGAAAGACCCGATGTGTTACTGCCTTGTTTCATTCTATCTTGCAGAGTGCTCCAGCAATACCACATTTTCTTGAAACCTTCCTAATACCATTGTCTAAAGACAATGTTAATACTTTTCCCATTGTGGACGTCCTGTAATGCGGCTTGTATTCGTCCAGAAGACCACGCGGCTTGCACTGTTGCCCTAATATATTTACCTGGCATCTGTAAATCAAATATATCTAGGTGATCCTGAGCGATACATAACCAAAAATATGCAATAAATAAAATTCGTTAAAGGCGGGTGGGTAATGACGGTCGGCCGGTATTTCCCACCTTGCACTGGCCGGCATTACATGAAATAACCATATTATATGTTTCCTAGTGTGATTCCTATTGTAATATATTTATAGTCCAATTAACTCTAAAATAATTTATTTAACGAAATACAATGATTCACAGTACTCTAATTTACATTACAATCACTCTACTATTTATATTCGACTTTCATTTCACTGACTGTTCGTCTGTCCGCTGCGTAGTTCTTGTTATACCCGACGTTGACTTCTCCGAATGCTCCAGAATTTTCCGTCGAATCGCCCAGACTCACCGAACCGTCCAGATTCTTCTCGGTGCAAGCGCATCGACAGTCTCCCGCGGTCGGTCGCTAGCTATACGTGAGAGTTCAGGTCCGGCATCGCCCGCGGCTTCGCCACATTGCCCCCTTCTTAGAGATATTTCGTCCCGAAATGTCATCCTTGGAGTGTGTCGATATTTGCAGGATTCCCCATATCTGCATCGTGAAGTTCGATGGAAATAATGTTAGGTCGTGGAATAGGATTACAACAAACCAAAATCTGGATGCCGCTGGATCGGAATATCGTCTCCAACATACTTCTTATAACTCTCCAATCCAGCCCATCAATACCACAGGATAATTTTGGGATTGCCAAGTCCACCAGATTCTGGTCCACCATCGTATCTCTCAGTCGGGTGAGGCTCCTCCAGACATCTTCATAGGACGGTTTGTATTGGGAATGCTTCTTGGTCACCAAGTAGTAGATGTTCCTCTGGCCCTCTGGCCTCTGGTGGTCTGAGGGTGCGGACTTGGTCATGGTTTCCAGCGTAAAGGGCCAACCTGTTGAAATGAACGACCCTGGGTTTACCTCTGGGTGGCTTGTGGATTCGGTAAAGCAGGTCGTTTATCATCTTGATGATCTTGTACGGACCTTCCCATGAATTCCGTAATTTCGGTGACAGGCACCGGCGACGCATCGGGTTGTAGAGCCAAACTAGGCCACCAACCTGAAATCCTCCAGCATCGGCATTGATGTCATAAGTCGCTTTCATTCGGTCGCTGGCAATATGGATGTTCAACCGGACTCGTTCGTGGATGTCTTCCATTCGCTGACGGAGTTTGCTGATGTAGTCCTCTCCCGCGGTATCCTGTCCTGGTGGCGTCCCAAACTTTAGGTCACAGGGAAGTCGCAGCTCTCGGCCCATTATGATACTAGCAGGGGTTTGGCCGGTCGACTCGTGTACTGCGGAACGGTAGGCCATCAGGAACAAATGAAGATACTGGTCCCAGTCTCTTTGATGGTCAGAGACTACCTTGGACAAGTGGCGATTGATAGTCCTGTTCATCCGCTCAACCATTCCATCGGACTGTGGATGTAGAGCTGTGGTTCTCGTCTTGCGGATGTTCAGCAGTTGGCAGATTTCTTGGAACAGGTTGGATTCGAAATTTCTGCCTTGGTTCGAGTGCAGCTCCAAGGGAACACCGAATCGACATATCCACTCTTTCACCAAGACGTCCGCGACTGTGATGGCTTCCTGGTTGGGCAGGGCATAGGCTTCGGCCCACTTGCTGAAATAGTCCATTGCCACAAGGATGTATTTATTTCCGTGATCTGATACGGGGAACGGGCCGGCGATGTCAATGGCGATTCTTTCGAATGGACTACTTATGTTATATTGACGCATCGGGGCCTTGGGTAGTGTCCTAGGTCCATTGCTGGTAGCGCAAACAGCACACTTTCTGCACCAGTCATTGACATCAACTTGACAATTGACCCAGTAAAACCGTTGCCTTACTTTCTGCAGGGTCTTCGTCACACCAAGATGTCCTCCAGCAACTCCATCATGGATCTCTCGGAGTACTTCCTGTCTTCTGTTCTTGGGCACCACTATCTGACGTCTGTCTTCCCCACCATCTTCGGACTCCAATACACGTTTCAGGACCCCATTGTCCAGGATAAGGGAATTCCATTGGGCCCAGTAGGATTTGACTGCTGGGGAATATCTTGAGATTTCCTGCCATGTCGGTCTTTGATCACTCTTTTTCCAACCGATGACTAAACCAAGATCTGGATCTTTTTCTTGGTCTTTCTGGACCTCGTTTTCATTCCAGTTGTTGTCAACTGCCGTGATTCTACAAATCGCGGCTTCCTTATCTTCTGCTCGTCGGCAGTGTGAGCAGTCATCTGGGCATGGTCTCCTTGACAGGGCATCTGCGTTCTTGTGGCCACTTCCTGCTCGATGTTCGATCTCGAAGTCGAATTCTTGGAGTCTTTTGATCCAACGTGCTACTTGGCCCTCGGGATTTTTGAACTGTAGAAGCCATTTAAGGGCTGCGTGGTCGGTACTTAACAGAAATCTTCTCCCGTACACGTATTTGTAAAAGTGTTCTACTCCCTTGACAACAGCCAACAGTTCTCGTCTAGTGAAGCAGTAGTTACGCTCCGGTTTACTGAGGGTTTTACTGAAGTATCCGATGACCTTCTCTTGCTCATCCTGGATCTGGGACAAGACAGCTCCAAGTCCCACGTTGCTGGCATCCTTGTCCAAAATGAATTTTCCACTCGGAAGGGGATAACTCAGAATCGGTGCGTTGATCAATGCACCATTCAGCTTCCTGAACGAGTTGGCATTCATCGGACCAGTGAAACTTTGTTTGTCCTTCCGTGAGCCTGGTCAGTGGTTTAGCGATGTTGGCGAACCCCAGCACATATCGGCGATAGTATGTGCACAAACCAAGGAAACTACGTAGCTGGTGTATGTCTCTCGGAATAGGCCACTCCTTCACTGCTTTGATCTTCTCGTCATCTACTGCTACTCCGTGCCCGGAGACAACATGGCCAAGGTAACGTACTTCTTTTTGGAACAGGTGGCATTTCTTGGGGCTCAGCTTCAATCCAGAATTTCTCAGTCGCAGGAATACCTCCTCTAGGTTTTTAACGTGGTCTTCGAACGATTTGCCAACTACAATAATGTCATCGAGATATACCAGACACGTCCTCCATGAAAGTCCTTTCAGAACCGTCTCCATTAATCTCTCGAATGTGACTGGAGCATTACAAAGTCCGAATGGCATAACGGTGAAATGCCACAGTCCTGAGCCGATGGTGAAGGCTGTCTTTTCTCTATCTTCTGGAGCCAGTTCTACCTGCCAGTATCCACTCTTCAGATCGAGGGTCGAGAAAATCGTGGAGCCGCCCAACGTGTCTAGGGTGTCATCTATTCTCGGAAGAGGGTAACTGTCTTTCTTCGTCACGTTGTTCAGTTGACGATAGTCTACGCAGAAGCGTGTTGATTCATCTTTCTTCTTCACCAGCACGACTGGGGAGGACCATGGACTGTCGGATGGTTCAATAACTCCATCTTTCCCCATATCACTGACTATCTTGTCAGCATCTTCCTTCTTGGCAAGAGGAAGTCTTCTAGCTGATTGTCGGATTGGTCGGGCATCCCCAGTATCAATTTTATGTTGAACTACATTCGTTCGACCTCCTTTTCCTTGTCCGGTATCGAAGATGTATTGGTACTTTTCGACTAATTTTCTCAATCTGGGCTGTTGAGCTGGTTCAATGCCCTTGGAAGAGATGGTAGCCAATTTTTCCAGTTCCGCTGTCAGGTTGTTGTCTTGACTAACAGTACCGTGTACACTTCTGATCACAGAGGAAATTGACGAGCAGTGCCCCAAAACAATTCCTTTCTTCAAGCTCACTGGGTAATAATTGAGATTCATTACCCTTACTGGCACAAATTTATCAGCACGCAACAAAGTCTTGCCTAGTGCAATCCCACGTCCAATTTTCTCATCATGAAGCTTGGGTTCGAACATCACCACGTTTCCATCGCTCGCACCTCCGTCCAAGCGAGCCTCCAGTATGGTCTCAGCCCTCTCGGGTACACTTACATCTTCAGTCAGCAGAACACGAATCATCTCTTCACTTCTTCCATGTAGTACCAACTCTTCTCCGTTCTCACGTAGGACGCCATCTTTAAAGTTCAATTCGAACCCTTTGGAATTCATGATGTCCATTCCAATAATTGCATCGTCCTCAATGTCAGCTACTAATGCCCGATGTTTCACTGTTGTGCTGCCTAAAATCAGTTCAATCGGTAGCTCACCATGTACTGTGGCAGGCTCTCCTGTTGCTGTGCGTAGCTTCCAGGATGATGGTTCCATTCTCTCTGGTGTTTTAGTAAAAGCAGGTCCAAGGATTGTCCTAGTCGCACCTGTATCTAGCAGCATGGTGCAAGGCTCGTTGTTGATGTGACCGTCTACAAAGACACCATTGTTTTGACGTTGAAGGATAGCGACATATGCATTGTTAACGGGGGCTTGCTGGATACAGGTCGACGATTGCCCCTCCTCATCGACCTTCTTTAGTTTTCCTGCATCGGTGTCGATTCTGATAATGTTGGACATTTGTTGCGCACATGCCCAATTTTGCCGCAATTCCAGCATCTTATCTGTCTTCTCTCAGGCAACATTTCCTTCACCACCTTCCTTATGGCAGCTTCCAGGTTAGTAGGCTCCTGTGGGTCTTCTTCAATAACTCGGACTTTACTCTGGCTTCTGCAGGATTGATTCGCCGCCTCAAATTCCAAAGCGCGTGCCAGTGCATCCACGAGATGTGTTGGACGAGCTAGTGTCAATGCTTGTCTGGTTTCCTGGTCACGAAGTCCATCTAAGAAGGCCTGAACTGCTAGTCTGTCCATACCGTAATTCGAGATGTTTAATCAGCTGCTCGTAGTCCTCTTGTTCTCGTGCCGTGAGGGTTTGTAAAATATTCGTTGCTTCTCCACGCAAGGCCAGTGTTAATGCCACAGCTCTTTCTCCTGCATTCTATCCATTTGCTTTTGCTGCAGCTTCAAATTGTCAGCGGTAATTTGGCCATGGTGTTTTTCCATCGAACTGAGGTGGTTTCATGGAGAGCTTTCCTGTTTCAGAACTGATCTTCAAATCTTTCAAACCCTTCTGAACATCATCCAAGTTCAAACTCAGTTCCAGCATTGAATTTTCATTGACAGATTCTGTGGTGTGGGTAGTGTCAATCTGGTTTTCCAATTTGCTGATTTTCTCCTTTATTTTGTTAATTTCCGCCTCGAGTCCGCCTTTGATTTCGTCACTAATTGTTTCCTTCAATTTTCCCATCTCTTCTTCAATTTCATCTTTGATTTTCTCCATATCTGTCTCGGCAGTCCCTATTCTTCCTTCCAGTCGATTCGCCACGCCACAAAGTTCTTCTTTCATGGTATTCGAATTTTCTAGAAGTTTCTCTTGAAGTTCTTCCTTCAAACTATTCGAATTTTCTAGCAGCTTTGCTTCCAAATTCTTCGAACTTTCTTGAAATTCTTCTTTCAGACTATTCGAATTTTCTAGCAGCTTTTCTTCCAGATTTTTCGAACTTTCTTGAAGTTTTTCTTGATGTTTTTCTTCCAGATTATTCGAATTTTCCAAAAGTTTTTCTTGAAGTTTTTCTTGCAGACTTTTCAAATTTTCTTGAAGTTTTTCTTGCAGACTTTTCGAATTTTCTTGAAGTTCTTCTTTCAAAGTACTCATCATGGAAGTCATATCCATTCCAGAAACTTCGAATAAAAATGTTTCTGGATCCTCGCCCTCCTGGATTAATCCCTCAGAAAGTCTTGCCTGAAGCACGGCCTTTTTACCACTAGTATCAAGTTCCCTCTCCTCCAGTTCTTGCTTCAATTCCGCAACCTTCAATTCAACCAGGCGAACTTTCCTCGAACACATTTTGTCTTAGTCTATGTCTATTTCACGGGTCACCAGTCTATTATTATTATTATTGTCTATCTCACACAGTCTATTTCCCGGACACTAGTCTATTACTATTATTATTGTCTATTTCACACAGTCTATTCCACGGCCACCAGTCTATTATTATTATTATTGTCTATTTCACACGCGAAAATAATTGTCCAAAATACACAAACTTTCTACTTACACGAACACTCTGTATTTAAAAATCGCACTTCTAACACCAAATGTAATATATTTATAGTCCAATTAACTCTAAAATAATTTATTTAACGAAATACAATGATTCACAGTACTCTAATTTACATTACAATCACTCTACTATTTATATTCGACTTTCACTTCACTGACTGTTCGTCTGTCCGCTGCGTAGTTCTTTTTATACTCGACGTTGACTTCTCCGAATACTCCAGAATTTTCCGTCGAATCGCCCATACTCACCGAACCGTCCAGATTCTTCTCGGTGCAAGCGCATCGACAGTCTCCCGCGGTCGGTCGCTAGCTATACGTGAGAGTTCAGGTCCGGCATCGCCCGCGGCTTCGCCACACTATAAATCATAAAATTTTCCCCAATTAAATATATTAATGAATATAGACCGTCAGATAGTGACAGATTCAGGTGCCCCATTTTCACATACAAGCCTCGAATAGGGTTGAAAAGTAAGTCGATGTTGAGTAAAATTAAGGGAAATTTACGAGTGGCTCGTGGGGAAAACATATGGAAAAATCAAAAATAATTTCCATTAAATTTTCCGACGACAAAATCTACTTTTCCATTCACGCCACTCAAGCCATTATGTTTTTCGGTCTAGTGACGATGTAGGTTTTCATAATTTCGATGGGCTTGCGTGGGAAAACCTGTTAAAATCTCGATATTTCTTTACAAGATTACAGCCTCATTTCAACCCTTTAGCCACCTTCAACACTAAAGCCTTTGATCTTCTGAAGCCAGGTTCTATCAATTAATGATTAGGTGAACACGGCTCGCGTTAAAATATGGAAAATCGAATTTTCCATGGAAAATCGAATTTTCCATATGGTAACCCCAGGAGCCACTCGTAAATTTTCCTCCATTTTACTCAACATCGATGTACTTCTCAACCCTTAGTAGGAGATTTGAGCCGGTTCTGGGCCTCCCCCCTCCACTATGACGTCATAGTTGACCTTGTGGTGACCTTCAGGGATGACCTTGGTGCATAGGTACCTTTGTGTAGGTCTATGACCTTGGCATGAACTTGATGTATATTGTTGGAAGAGGTGTTCAGGGTTTGTGTTTGACCTTGAGATGACATTGTGATGACTTGGAATTTTTTTCATACACGGACAATTACTTTTTGTAAGTACACATATTTTTTTTACCTCCATGTCTTGCATGACCTGCATGTATACCGACTCAGCTACTGTGTATGATTCTTGTGGAGTGCACATGAAAATCTATACCAAAGTATGGAGAAGGTACACGTCTGCACACCACGGAGATCCAGCCGGATATGTTAGCTCTGATTCCTCTTCCGTGATGTATACTTTGCGATGGTGGTGGGAGGAGAGGTCGCGTGACGTCAGCGCTAATCGCACGACGATCCACTGATGTGTGTCAGGCCCTCGCTCCCGACACGGTGGATCCGCTGACGTCACACACCCATACGCTGTGGCGATGTAGCGACTACTATTCACTCTCCGTCCTCTATCGATGCGATGCAAACTCGCGCATGGTGGGGTCTTTGCAACACACACGCGGTGCATAAGTCTGTGGTGGGGGTGCTTCACTATCTATTATAAAAGAAGTGGGTATGGTGATATGAAATCAGAAGTTGTATAGCTAGCAGTTGAGTAGTCAGCAAGAGAAGTGAAGTTATTCAGTGCCTACACACAGAGAGAGATCAGTGTGTTTTTTTATTGAAAATTATTTATATTTTCCTTATATATTTTCATCATGTCAGTTCCAAAGGTGGATTTACAAAAGCTCAATTCTATAATTAAAGAAGAGATGGAAGTGTTAGAGCAAAGAGTAATATCATCTTTGTCACTGAATGAAGCTTTCCCAATTAAGAATATATCATTTTGTTCTACTCGGTTTGGTAAATCAATCTTATTAACATTGGTGGATGTGAGCAATGATACGTTATTTAAAACATGGCTACCAAAACGTGTTTCAGCACAATTAACGGATGCTGATGTTACTTATATCAATTCTTCTGGTGGTAAATATACGATAGCATATTTGGGTCAAAGTCAACAGACTATTGTTGGCATGAAAACGAGATCATTGGTCAAATTTGATCTCACTGAATAATACTAATATATAATTTCCACTTGTCATAGGCTAATTCTGATTCTTTATATTATAGGTGATAATTGTAAGGAAAATATAAAACTTTTCATACATTGTTAAACACACTCTTCGGTAGAGACATAATCAAAAGTCTAATGTGAGTAATACTAATTATTTTTGTAGCATAGTTATTTCAATAATTTCTCTTGATTATAGCTTCATTCTTGAAAGATGTGGATGCAATATGCCAGCCAATATTGGACCAAAGCCACAGATATCTCTTCAGCCGTTGAAAGGTTGTCATCAGAACTGGATGCTTTGGGCGAGGACGCTCACCATGCCACCAATTACGACTTGGGCGTGTGTTATGATGAAGAGCAAATTGAATACTGCTTGCGAGACTACGAGAACTACAAGAAGGGTGCGGATCTTTGCGAACAATATTCAGACGGTTATTTGGATTTGGATCAACTCTGCAATAGTATGATTGTGTGTGAGCTGAGAAGATTTCTTTATCGCCTCTTACCATATCTACCTGAAGAGATCATCCAAAAGTACCAATTGGATGATCATACCGATGAAGAAATCGAAGACGGCCAAGAAGATAGTGATGAAGAAGGAGAAATAATTTTAGATTGTTTGCATGTACCCAAAACTAATTGAATTGTTAGCTAGTGATATTTGAATAAAAAACGTAATATTATTTAGTCATGTTTTATTTATCTATTCCTCTTTTACATAAATAAATGAAAAAGAAATTAATACAAATGAGAATAATTAAAAATACATAATATGTGTGTGTGTTTCTTCAATATCTGCTGAGAACTGAACCATCCAATGCATTGTATGTCAAAAATGTATCATGCAGAATGAGTGCATATACTTTGGTGTTGGCCGGGAAGTTGGCTTTCCTGGTTTCAAACTCGAGCTTAATATCAATCGTTGATGATTTTGTGGCAATCGGCTGATGTGAACAATCGATGATGAATAGTGGATTTTGTCGAAATTGCCCAATATCCATGAGAGGTTCACTCATATCTTTATCATAATAACTTCGTTGAAAATTCTCATAGGCATAATAAGCTGAAGTATCGAGTTTTTTATCGAAATCCAAATTCCAACGTTCATATGGGTATACTTCAGAGTTCAAGTACACTCGAATGTTATTGATATCAGCAGTTGTAAATTTAGTGATATCCTTTGTCCTGTCTTCAGAAGTGGTGGTGCCTTGGAATCCAATGATGATATAATGAGGTGTTTCAAGGGCATTGGTTGTCTTGATAGCCCATATGTCTGAAGATGTGCCACGGAGTGATGGAAGTTCATAGAGATCCCACATGCGATAAGCTAACTTGATTTTAGCATTCAGACCACTTTTGTTGATTCTATTCAAAAGTTTGAGCTTGTGCTTATCTTCTGGCACTATATGTCTTATTTTCCACTCAATTTTATTGATTTCCAAATCAGCATCAACCGCACCAATATATGAGTTCTTGAAGGATCGAGCGATTATTAAAATCATTTCTTGTTTGGCATTCAAGATACTTTTGTTATAATCTTCTGCGAAACCCATCAAATATTTCAGTGGTAATTTACCACTAAATACATGACTGGTTGTGTCCAAGATATCCTGTTCTGTTTCTGAAAGTCCCCATCCAGTTGTTAATAATGTGTTGGCATGTGATTGTCCAAATGAAATCATATTCTTCATAGTAGATGTGATCCCCGGCTTCCTGACCACAGCGACTTGTTCACCACCCATTTCGTAGCGAATTTCATCAAAAAGGAAAGCGATTGCATTGTTCGAGAGATAACATGATTGCGTTTCATCTGTAGGTGTGAATTTACCCTCTATATAATTGAAACTCTCAGCAATGTCGAGTATAACGTCTTGATTGATTGCGATTCGAATTTCATCTAAATTCCTAAACAATGGTGATCCATATGGTTTGTATGTGTGCTCATGTAAACTCGTGAGGGAATGATCGAGCATCGGCTCATCGAATATATTCAATTTTTCACTATTTGTTTCGAGCACCATTTTCCCTTACTTTCAGTCCAATAGATTTCAAAAATTCGAGATCTCTCACTGACAGAGCGTGGTGTGCTAACTGTTTAGCCTTTTTCTAGTCGAACCTTCCTTTTTAGCGGTTTGTGGAATGATTTGAAATCCTCCACGATTCTGTCTATTATAACAAAAACCCATAATAGTTATTAGATTTTCTTCAATTCCAAAATTATAACAATCTCTTCTGTACTTCCAAAATCAATAAGATTGTTTTTGTGATCCAAAATACGCACTGTGATGTTGTGAATCAACTGGCGACCTTCTGGACTGACTGGCATATATATAATCTTGTGTGGTTCTTTCGTGAGATTGAATCCAGGCTCCACATCGATATCGAATGAAAAAAGAATATGTGATTCTTCATTATTTATGTATGAACCAGATATAATGTTGCAATCTAAGCGGATTAGTCTCACAGTTGTTACGTTTATTGGTAGTGAGGCTTCATGTATCTGATTCGGTTGAAATCTATCAAAATTGAAACCCATCATCTTTGCTATGGAATTCGGATGAGTAAGATCAATTTCAAATTTTGATCGCATCTCACATTTGAAAGTATTATTATTGGCATGTAGGTAGAATATATCATCTGCATTGGTATCGTTTCGATTTTTACCAGAAAATTATCTAAACATGATATGTTTCTGAATAACTGCATTGATCTCATCTATTTCATAGGCACCACATGGAATTTCAATTGTGTATTTCTGAAGTATTGGTGAATTATCAGCACTGATTCTAAAACTGATCACATTGTTTTTTTCAGTTATATTATTGATTGTGTTGCATCCATAGAATCCAGAAAGTCCCAATCCATAACGACTGTTTCTATCCAATTCAATGGGTGGGAAAAAGTCTGCACTCAAGACACTCGTCCCGACAGCTTGTAGTTCGAACTTCCGTGACATGACTGATACATTTTATGAATATCACTTCAATTTATTGTTGTCTACAACACACTTGAGACAACCTACGCTTTTTCGGAGATGATTCATCAATATCCAGTTCATTTTTATTAGCACCAATATTCATATCCTTTATATTGCAATAACAGCAGAATATTTTTCGAGGTGTAGGACCATCATTCACATCAGAATCTGAAATGTTATCACCGTCAAGATTGTGGTGTTCATTGCAATATCTATATTTCATTATGTCGACATCATCTTGTAGACTTTTGGGTAACTTTTCCCAAACATGAGCAATCTCATGTGCAGCACATGCAAGCATCACTTCCTTCGGCATAGTGGCAAGCATCACTCGATCCATTTTTGTCAAAGTGCGATATTTTGAATACATCTTGAGTGAAAATCCCATCCCCTTAATAGCCTCTCGAGTCATTGCTGGAGTTGTATTCATTTTATAATAATTCAGAGAGAAACTTCAGGCACAAGTGACCGCAGAAAACTGTGTTGAACTTCTGCTGGCGATCATAGTTATATATAATTTTCACTTTCGGACATTTCTGAAGGTATTGAATCAACTCTATTGGTGGGGGTAGATCTCCAAAACTATCAAAGTATGCAATGTCTTTCCCACATTTGCTGTATGCCACCCAATGTGTTCCCGATCCTCTTATTCCATCTAAATTGACAATGGCGGTCTCGTAGTGTCGTGGACCTCTAGTGGGTAATGTATCACGCATGAAAATACCGCGAAAGTGTGGAATTTTCATTTTCTCGGCATAATAATTGAGATCGATGTCGGTGAGAGGTCTTCGAGGTAGGGAATCAACTAGTTTTTTGGATTGTATGGTTTTAAGTAGAGTCCGAGTCCTTTACGGTATGGTTTAAGGTATATTCCACTACCACTTTTACCCAATGCTACATTTTCCATTTTCTTATTATGACGATTCGCTTCGATCAGGGCTGTTCTGCTTGCTTTTGCTGAATTCACAGCTCTGGTGATGCCTGCAACAGCACCCGCTAAACTTCCGAGCGCGGACAATCCAGCAAAAATCGGTATCAATGGCAGAATCCCTCCTACCTTAGGAATTGGAATTATGCGGGGTGTGCGGATTGTTTTCTTCCCACCGGCAGCTTTGAGGTATTTACGTGCCGCATGCAATGCCACTACGGTAGCTTTTTTCACATTATTCGTCACAAATTGCTTACCCCCAGCTTTTTTCAATACATTCCGCACTTTATGAACCACCCCAGAACCGAAGGCGATTTTTCTGAGATTATTTTTCTTTTTCTTCGGTTGCCTCTTCTTCTTTTCCTTCATAGTAGTACTACAACCCATACCAAAACGTCTCTTTGCTTTCATAATGTTGGTAACGAGTAGGGCAGCTGCTCTTTCCTTAATACCAGCGTCTTTCGATTTAACCCTATTCCAAGCTGCGTATTCGAGTTCTTTGTCTGCTGAATGTCTCGCTGTGAGATCAGTAAGATGATTCAAATATTGAATATCGTGTTGTTTGCATGCAATATCCAATTTATTGATTCCTGGATCTTTGCGGGCTAAACGTTTTTCCAATTTTGTACCGGGTCCACAGTACTGATATCCTCCAGGTAAATGTAATTCGAACGGAAGTTTGTTTATCAAATTATTAACGAATCCACGACCGTTTTTTCTGCATCTACCACGAACACATCCGTTTCGTTTGATGGTACTCATTTAAATGAAACATTCACAACATATCGACGCTTACATAGTCTCCAACCACGGTACGATGCGCGTTGTGAAGCAGAAAGAAAAGTTTGCTGTAGATAATTTAGATGAAAAATTCGGTTGTGGATTGAATGGACAGAAAGTGTTGCGGCATGGTCCGCTACTTCCATCATCTGTTCGAGGACTCATTATCGGACCGTCGAATTGTGGAAAGACGAATGCCATGATCTCTCTCTTAACACATCCACAAGGACTGCGATTCACAAACGTTTATCTCTATTCGAAATCACTCAATCAACCCAAATATCAATTCCTACGGAATGTATTGGAACCTATAAAGGGGTTGGGATTTTTTACGTTCAGTAATAATGCAGAAATAGTGGAACCTTCCGATGCCAAACCAAATTATGTTTTCATTTTCGATGATGTAATATGTGAAAAGCAGGACATTATAAGATCATATTTCTGTATGGGACGCCATAAAGATGTTGACTGTTTTTATCTTGCTCAAACATATTCACGTGTGCCCAAACAGTTAGTGCGAGATAATACCAACTTTATCGTAATGTTCAAGCAAGATGAAACGAATCTACACCATATTTATTCCGATCACGTGTCACCTGATGTAACATTCAAACAATTCCAACTGATGTGTGTTAAATGTTGGGAGGATCAATATGGATTTATGGTCATTGATAAAGATAGAAAAATGCATGAAGGTAGATATCGCATGGGATTTGATAGTTTTATATATCCATGACACTGCAATCCACATTCAATCGATCGTTGGATTGCACACAGGTTACTTCAGTGGTGTAATCTCTCTTGTAGAACAAAATGAAGAACGATTCAGTAGTTGATGATAAAAACAATGAATTGAATTTGAAACGTCAACTAGTTGAGACAACAGAAGCTATACGCCAGAAATTTAACTCTATCAAGAGTGGACTTATTGAAAATCGAATAGCACTTGAAAAATTCTACGATCCCCTAATGAAGCCATTGAACGTTCTATCTTCAGCTGCTGCAACGAAACAACTACCACCACCACTTCGACAATCAATGACGAAGCAAGTGAACTCACACTCTACTCTAGTTAGGAGTACTCCTATGGGAAAGAATCAATTTGGTAGTGACACCTCGTCTGCTGACAGTGAGACCATCAAAGAATTCGGTGAAACGTCTATATTCGAAACACCATCATCATCTCGAATAAGTAACTCGGACTATTCCTCCCTTTCTGAAGGCAATATTGAAGATATTTTGAAGATGCATTTGGAAAATGTCAAAACAAACAATGGTGACTATGACACAATATTTGGCATCCGTTCAGATCCTGCTACGGGAAAACTTAAAATGGGAAGTCTCAATGTAAATTTCAGTGGTGGAAATATTTTATTTTGGAATGCCAATAAAACAAAAAAACATGAATTCCCAAGTAGTCCGGAGTTATATAATATGATTTTTTTGAAAAACCCACCTGAAGTCAGTGATGATGGAATTCTTCATACATATGCTAAAATATTGAGACTCACGAATGCACCATACAAACAACATCAACTGAGAAATGGTTTCAA
The DNA here is from genome assembly GCA_944452925.2 of Chrysolina oricalcia. Lineage (NCBI taxonomy): Eukaryota > Metazoa > Arthropoda > Insecta > Coleoptera > Chrysomelidae > Chrysolina > Chrysolina oricalcia. Next base: position 44,750,873 of record OX101815.2, on the reverse strand, counting down.
ACATACGAAATCTAAAAAATTCCGTGAAGTTATTAAACCAGTACTTAACTTATCACATTATCTAACAACGAGAAGTAGAACAAAAAAAGGTGCAGGGATCAATCGGATACAAAAAAGGTATGATCCCAAACCTGCGAATTATGTGTACTGGAATTCACCAAAAGAGTTAGTCGCTCGTTTACGACTATTGATATCCTCGAAATCAGCTGGACATACTGGACACGACAACGAAATAATTTCAATAATTGAAGAATTACGTGAGGAAAGTATAATATATTGAAACATTCAAGAAATTGATCATTTTGTACACGGAAACAAAGTGAAGCAGACATTGTGAGAGGATGGATAGTGGAATAAGTGATCTCAAACGACAAGTTGTCAATGAATTACATACACGCAAGACGTAATTTCACCCGAAGAACCACCTTTGTCAAAGGTTTTGCAGATCTATGGCAAATAGATCTTGCCGAATTACAACCCTATGCTAAACATAATAAAGGATATAGATATGTTCTTGTAGTAATTGATTGCTACTCAAAATATCTATGGACAAAACCGATCAAAAATAAAACAGGTAGTGCTGTAACTGAAGCAATGGAAGATGTGCTGAAAGAAGCCGACTATTCTCCGAATCATCTACAAATCGATCAGGGACTAGAGTTTTTCAACAGTACTTTCTCATCTCTAATGGATAAATATAAAATCAATCATTATTCAACATTCAGCACAATGAAGGCGGCCATAGCAGAAAGAGTAATTCGAACAATAAAGACGTGGCTTTATAGGGAATTTTCAGCGATGGGACACAACAAGTGGTTAGACATTCTTCCTATTATAACAAGAAAATATAACCATAAAGTGCATCGTACAACTGGTATAGAACCAATTAATGTTACACCAACAACAAAACTGAAATTTAAAGTTGCCAAAGTCATCCGAGGAAAACAAAAAATTCCCAAATTCCGAATGAATGACATTGTACGTATAAGCAAGTACAAAAATATTTTCGAAAAAGGATAACTGCAAATTTCACAACTGAACTATTCAAAATCATTAAAATCAATAGGACATATCCCACAACGTATATCATTGAAGATACGGATGGTCAACCGATTAGAGGATGTTTTTATGAAGAAGAGTTATTGAAAACGGAAAATCCTGACATTTATCTCGTCGAGAAGGTGCTGAAGAGTAAAAAAGATAAACTATATGTGAAGTGGTTAGGTCTTCCCATTGAACACAATTCATGGATTGATAAACGTGACATGGTTTAAATATGTATTAACTTTAATGTTTTGTGGAATAAAGTGGTGAAATTGATGTTGAGTTGTCATTTCAAGTAGACTAAATTGAAAAAATATTGTAGCGGTAAACGTTGCCCCAGCCAATCGCAACGTTATGTGTATGCCAAACCCATTTAAATGCATACCCCATTGCCGCTTATATATTTTCAACTCACAACATTGATGACATTTCATAATCCTCAGAGCTAATCAGTATCAGATTGAAGAGCATGATCAAACTCTTTTCGCCACTTATCACGTACAGATGCTGCCGTATCAAAAAGTTTAGTGGACTCCTGAAGCTCCATCTCAGCTTGCACTTTTAAACAATGGGTGGACTGATTTTCCTGTGTGATTTTGGAACGGAGTTTATCTGCATCTTTACACATTTTGATCAGTTCAACCTTTGTTGATGCAATCTTTGCATCGAGCTCCTGAAGAGCCACCTCGTCTATGCTGCTACTTTGAATATCGTCATCGCATTTGACGATGGTGACCTTCGCTTTTACGATGCGGCATTTGGCTTTCTTCAACATGTCCCCACAGCACTGCAGTGGACCGAAAGAATGAAGCGATACATTTCCCAAATCACCCATCACTTTCTTTAAGGTGTCATTTACCTTTTTCTTACGGGGTTTCCGTACACCCTTAGTTATTTTTTTGGGTTTAGAAACAGTAGATGTGCCCTTTCTCTTAGATGGTTTCGGTTTATGATCCACACTAAGAGAAGAGAGGAGTGGAGGGCATTCGGGTAGTGACAGCTGTGAAAGGGTTGGATCAGCACTTTCTGAAGATTCCGGTTTATCTGTCATCTTTAGATAAGCTTCGAAGTTGAAGTCATCGGTGGAATCTTGGGATGACAAGTGATATACCGGAATATTTTCAAAACCAAACTCACGATTTGTTGGAGTACATGACATTGCACCTTTTTCAACAGATAAATTTGGTAGTGAGTTCATGATTATTTAGCTCGGAGGAATGTGTGATATATCAATGGAATGTGGATAGAAATGGTGCTGATGTTGATGCGACTTCACGTTTTATACCAACAAACCGACTGGTACATGCGCACAAGAACATGACAAAAAACCACCGTAGAAGGAGAGGGAGTAAATATCCCTCCCAGGAGTTAACTCTACAAATTTCATAGGAATAAGAAGTGTTGAGAACATACAGTGTTCTTCCAACCGATGTCTTCTCCAGATGTGTATATAGTTCTATGTCACCTACATAAACTTTGCCCAATTAACTATAAATATGGAAATCATTTCGTAACATAATGCGAAGGTGTGATTTAGAACAAAATGATCCATGTGAGTAATAGTTCTGATTCACACCTACGTATTGCATATATTCATAGTGACAAAAATCTCCAGTCGGCATAGTGGTGAGGGAGGGCCTAGAAGCGGTTCAAATTTACTACTAACTGAATTTTGAAAAAATCATATCTCACTCATGAATGATAATAAAGAAAAAGTTTTTTGGTGAAAAACATTCAAACTGATCATATCTTTCAAGAAAACATATAAACAATTTGGGTTATGAACCAAAAAATTTTCACGTCTGAATATTAATTTCAATGTTTTTGAAAAATCATATCTCACTCATGAATGATAATAAAGAAAAAGTTTTTTGGTGAAAAACTTTTAAATTGATCATATCTTTCAAGAAAACATATAAAAAATTTGGGTTATGCACCAAAAAATTTTCACGTCTAAATATTAATTTAATTTAAAAAAAAAATCATATCTCACTCATGAATGATAATAAAGAAAAAGTTTGTGGGTGAAAAACATTCAAATTGATCATATCTTTCGAGGGAACATATAAAAAATTTGGGTTATGCACCAAAAAATTTTCACGTCTAAATATTAATTTAAATTTTAAAAAAAATCATATCTCACTCATGAATGATAATAAAGAAAAAGTTTGTTAGTGAAAAACATTCAAACTGATCATATCTTTCGAGGGAACATATAAAAAATTTGGGTTATGCACCAAAAAATTTTCACGCCTAAATATTAATTTAAATTTTTTGGAAAAATCATATCTCACTCATGAATGATAATAAAGAAAAAGTTTTTCGGTGAAAAACATTCAAATTGATCATATCTTTCAAGAAAACATATAAAAAATTTGGGTTATGCACCAAAAAATTTTCACGTCTAAATATTAATTTAAATGTTTTTAAAAAATCATATCTCACTCATGAATGATAATAAAGAAAAAGTTTGTGGGTGAAAAACATTCAAATTGATCATATCTTTCGAGGAAACATATAAAAAATTTGGGTTATGCACCAAAAAATGTTCACGTCTAAATATTAATTTAATTTAAAAAAAAAATCATATCTCACTCATGAATGATAATAAAGAAAAAGTTTGTGGGTGAAAAACATTCAAATTGATCATATCTTTCAAGAAAACATATAAAAAATTTGGGTTATGCACCAAAAAATTTTCACGTCTAAATATTAATTTAAATTTTTTGGAAAAATCATATCTCACTCATGAATGATAATAAAGAAAAAGTTTGTTGGTGAAAAACATTCAAACTGATCATATCTTGCAAAGAAACATATAAAATATTTGGGTTATGCACCAAAAAATTTTCACGTCTGAATATTAATTTAAATGTTTTTGAAAAATCATATCTCACTCATGAATGATAATAAAGAAAAAGTTTGTCGGTGAAAAACATTCAAACTGATAATATCTCTCAATGAAAAATATAAAAATTCTGGGTTATGCATCAAAAAAAAATTAATGTTAGTTGTATAAATTCAGGGGCTCTATACCCGACACGCATATAGAACATTTTTGACTAATATATTTGGTAATCCAAATAGCTCAGTTGGATGAGTGTGTGATCACCCCCAGAAATAAATTTCTGTTTATCACCCCAGGTGGGGGAGGCGGGGTTGATAATAGAGGTTTATTTCTCGTTTTTTTTTTCGTTTGGTGACCTTTGATATCTTACCATAAAATTATACTTTTTTTTTGTTGGTTTGCCATATTTTTTAATATTTTCGAATGAATTCTACCTTGCATCTGACAAAGCTAACAATTTATCGTTTATTTGCTTGACACGTGCTTCTGATTCTTACGAAAAGGCAGCCAATCTCTTACCCAACGTAATAAAGTCCACCTCTCCGTCTGTAGATGATTGTGTACTCGACACCTTTGAAAATGCAGGTTTTTTCATCCGTTAATACTATATGGACTTGCCTTTTCACCTATGAATTTAAATTTATCTAATTTCAAGGACTTCTTTCGTTTCCTGACAGTGTAACGAAGTAACTATTTTCTAGTTATAAGCAAGGCAGAAGCAACAAGTATTCATGTATATCTCCGTTATTAATGGGCCTAAAAATACCATTCTTTTTTAAATATATTCCATGACTTATCCTTGTGTATATAAGATCCTCAGTATACACGCGTCCCGATTGAGTAAGCGTTATTCCTGGACCCCACCATGCCCAGAGTTCAGTCAGACAGCAACTCCCTCTCCGCGAGAGTGAAATTCCGACTCGATCAGCCTTCAAGGCGACAGAATCAAAACGAAAGTTCAGTTCTTCGCTAGCCCAGCGGAAAGGCAGTTGACATCGAGGACCAGCCAGAGAGTAAGATCGTGACTGATGGCCACCGCCAGAGACTAGAACGTTACGCAGCCGAATCTGACGTCACCAGAGTAAGTGTGCACTTTACAAATATTTGTTAGGTACCGAAAACGAGTCGCGCAGCGCTGACTGAACTTTGGTGGGGGAATAGCCAGGTGAGCTCCCGACTAGAGTCTAGTCGGAAGAGCAGTTGTGTACGAGCCGCAGATAGACCAGTCACGGGGAACCGACCAGCCTAGCCGAGAAAATGAGTTGTGTTCGAGCCACAGGTAGAAGCCGACGTGCACCCGACCCAGCCTACCAAAGCCGTGGTGAAACGTGAGTTAGAACATTATTGAGGTGTAGGGTGAGTGGTCCTCACTCTGACTTGAGATATCAAAAAATTGTATAGGAACACTTTCAGTCCTCTAGATCAGATGTGCAAAATGTTCCAATAAAGTTTTTTCATATTATGAAAAATAGCATGAAATATGGTATCCCACAAGGATCAATTTTCGCACAAAGTCAAAAACTTGAGGTATCAGAAAAATGTATGGGAACACTTTCATTCCTCTAGATCAAATGTACAAATTGTTTCAATAAAGTTTTTTCATATTATGAAAAATAGCGCGAGGAAGCAGCAGTAGTTGACGATGAAGAAGATGCTGCTGGTAACTTAAACGACGTGGGGGATCATCTTGGTGATGACCTCTTCGAGGATGATGGTGAAAAACCTCCAGTGTGGTTATGATGGAGTTGGTTTATGACGTCAGAGGTCGGAGAAGAGAGGGAGTGGGAGGTGAGCTGAGTGTTTAAAACGAGAGCTCCCTCCGAATATTCTTCAGTCGACTCAGTCTTCCTAAGAGTCACCATCCACCAGCAGCACCCAGTACCATCGAGAAGTCAGCCAGGAAGAGTATCCGAAGGTAAGTTAACAATCACATATTCATGAACTCGTTTAATTCATTTTCTTATTGTTAAGCAATGGAATCTACATCATTTGCCACAGCCTTTGGAGTAGCCACCATCCTCAGTAATATCCGGTTGGATACTGATGGACGGCGTCAGCGGAGCCCATCATCACCACTTGCCAACCTCATCGGCGGCCAAGGACCAGCACTAGACGTGTCGACGCAATTTGATGACCTGCTGGAAATCATAAAGCAGGATGTGGAAGTCCCTCAACGACCATGTGGTTCCGTTAACGGAGATGCTCTTAAACGATCCCGTAAAGAGAGAGCAAACTCGTCAACAAGTAGTGTGACGGTAATAGATCTGATGGCCAGCGATGATGATTTCGTGGTTAAAAAACCAAAGAAATCTTCATCGAAGACGTCATCTGGTCACAACAGTAGGCGTAAGGCTGGTCCTATCAGCAAGTATCGCAATAATTGCAATAGTACCAATCCTTATACCGGAAGATGGCCATCATCTACTGTTGTGACGCCTGTTGTAACACCAGTTGCAACTATAGTGGCACCAGTTAGTTGTACCGGTAGAGCCAACAGTTGCCGACATACCACTCCCACCAGTTGTTGAAGTTGTTCCAACCGCTGAAGAAGCCACCCAACCGGCTCCTATGGTGGAGGAAGTTGCCATCGCGAATCCCATCTCCTTGGAATCTATCGCACCCACTCTGGAAACGGATATAGACCAGCTAATGGGTGAGATAGATGATGCCCAACGTGACTACCAGCTGAGTCAATTAGCGCGGGCAGAAATTGCCCGCCAACTGGCAGAGCTGACGGTCCGAGATCGACAGGAAGGCATCCTGGAGGTCGAAAGGTTCGCCAGGTTGGAGTCCGTCAGAGCGCGAGTGGCGGCTACCAAGGAGAGGATAATGGCAACTCTCCAAAGGTTAGGATAATTTTTATTATATAGGTTTAATTGTTTGTAAGTGATGTAAGTGATGTATATATTAAATTAAATTTTATATTGATTAGGTTATTTGTATTGTAGATAAATAAAAAAAAAATTAAATAAAAAAAAGGATTAAGTGAAAAAAGGAGTGTACATTGAATTTGTTGGTCGGTACACACTGGGCAATGCGTGTTGGGGCATTGCTCATCACTTTATCTTAATTATATTTTCTGGTACTTTATATCAAATTCTATAATATTTATTAGCTAAAAGGTCAGTGTATGTGAATGTATGAGCATCATTATGGTATTGAAATAAAAATAACTTTAGTATGACAAAATTTATTCTATAGATTTTTATGATAATACAGATTCATTCTTTCAAACAGCTGGGTCTGGATCACTGCCTGGAGCCCAAAGTGTTGGTCTATGTGTCAGCCAAATATCAGGATGTTTCCTCTCCAAATCGGCTAACCTCTGATATTTCTTCTCTAATACGGCTAACCTCTTTTCCAAGTCATCATATTTTTGCATCATTGCAGATGTAACTTCAAAATCCTCTTTCATTAGATTACATTTATGATCGAGGTCACTAGTCAACTCTGTTATTTTTCGTGTAATTGTAGCTGTGGTATCCCATACTTTGATATCCACATCACTTTTTAGATTACTATATTTGCGATCTAGATCATCAGTTACCTCCTCTATTTTTTCATTGAATGCTAGACGGGCATCAGGTACAATCTTAGCCGTTGTGGCAAGTATGGCAGCCTGCAAGGCTTTGAGGACACGTGCCTTCGTCTCCTTGATTTGTTCATTGAGATACAATTGAGTTACACAATCACTCTCATCTATCGGTTCACCAACATTTTTCAGTCTTTTACCTTGCACATCATATTGGTCATCAGGTGAAAGCTTGAATCCTATACCTTGGGGACCTTGAGAACCTTGAAGAACTCGAACTTTAACAGCACCCCATTTTCGTGTACGACCGAATTTATCGATAGCTTTGGACATCTTTCTCTCACCTTGATATCTTTCATACTGATGATTTTTAAACAATCATTCGTATATATCTCTGTGTAGGTATGTTGAAAACTCAAATGAAACAATAGGAATTCAGAATAACATGTTTATTTAAAAAAATATATTTGGTAACAGGACATAAACTAAAATTTACTAGTATAATTTGACTTTTATACAATAAGAGTACTATATATTTGGTAACAGGACAAGACATCAACTAAAATTAACTAGTACAATTTGATTTTTATATAATAAGCGTAAACACATATGAAATACAAATGTATAGTGATGGTGAATTTTCCATTTTGAATGATATTTCATTTGTTCAATTCAGCTGTTAATAAATGAAGTAATTGATCTAAAGGGCTCTCTTGGGAAAAAGATTGAATAATATTGGAAACCCAACGAATATTCTCTTCTGGGTCATTCTGGTAGAATTCTATATCGCTATGACCCCAAGGAAGAGTTTGTGTCGTATTGGGAATGATGAACCGTTTGTCATCATGGTACGACAATGCAACTTTGTTTTTCAATTCAGTATACATGTCGTGCAATATGCTTCTAAACGAGTTCATCTTCCTAAATATTAAACCACCCTGTTCGACAATTTTCTTATAATCTTCACATGTCAATTCATTCTTTATTACGGATCTTTTGACACCTTTTGCTTTCTTGAATTCACTACCTACAGACTGAACATAATATGCTTTAGCACCGGTACCATAAAAGCTAATTATGGGATCATTCGGAAATTCATCTTTGAAATTACCCAGAATTGACTTTGTAATGGGAATATTGAATTGGTTTCCTAATTTGTAATTGGAAGTATCAAACTCACCTATATTGCTGGTAATGAATTCATAAAAATTATCAGTTTTTACTTTCAAAATTAAAGAATCCGTGTCAGTGTAGAGTAAGGTGGCATTTTCTGCAAAATGACGTTTAATACATCCGTAGAAGAAGTTGTACATAACTGTTTTGGATAATTCTAGAATACAGAATCCCAAATATAGTGGTTTATCGTACAATACATTAACTTTGCCCAATTGAATGGCAACAAAATTTTCGGAAAATATTGAACAGCTTTTGAAATTAGGACGTGATATTAGGGTGCTAGCACCCATTTTCCTCTTGATACTTTCCCAATGCGTCACCAGTCTAACATCTATTCTGTTATCAACGTTTTCCATCGTTTTCCCATAAACTGCATTATTCATGAGTTTATAGAAATCTTTTTCAGCTTTGTTGTTAGATCGATTGCGCATTTCAGTGTTCAAATCAATATAAGGTTTCATCCAACATGACTGCTTGAATTTCAGTACTCTATGTGTATTCATGACAATAAGGCCATTGGCCACAGCCTGCTGTAAGTTTTTGTAATGTACAATATATTTTCTTTTGTCATTTAAATTTGGAATTAATTTAGGAATTTTTGATTTGGAATGTGGAGGTATCAAACTTTCAACGAGAAAAGGGAGATCAGCATGTTTGTCATGTAATTCTTGGGGATAATGAATATCCACTTCGAGAACATAACCGTATGGACTATCAGACGCAACATCCATTACGTCCAAATTGATAATGTCATTGGGTGTTAGCCAAGCAAAATCATTGGTGGGTAATGGTTGTGACATACTGTGACCATATAGGTTGGTAGCATCTAGATATGATATGAATGATGGAGGTTCATCGGGGTTATAATCAGGTAAAAATTTATTATTAGCAATATGCTTCCTTCCACAACACTGACTTATTCCACCACGTATTCCTTTCTTGAAAAAATGTATCATGTCAATGTCTGTCAATAATTCCAATTCAATATTTGTATACTTTAGCATTGCATCCCATGATAATCCGGGTGCTGTATAATACTGTGCCGGATCTAATTTATATTTCTCTAAACATATGTCTCTGAAATTCTCAAATATGTCACATAATAGGAGCACATCGGACTTCAAATATAAATCCGAGTATTCTCCTAAACTCTTACACTCGAATAAATGCCAAACAAGTTTCGCCCTCATATAATCCTTATCTGATATATGCTCTCCGTTAAGATTGTCATAAAACTGATTTTTTGTGGGGAGAGTTGGATGATTCAACTTGTCAATGTGGTCAACAAAGTTATATGGAAAAACACCTTTCTGTCTCATCAAATTGAATTTGTCAATTTGTGGAAAATGTTTATGCATCTCAATACACTGATCGGATGTTAAGTTAGCACCTAAGTTCTGCAAAGAATTCGACATGAATTTGAAACTGTCTATAAATCTCATTTTCAAATAATTCTTTTTCACTTTTCCATCTTTGTCAGTGTATGAGTGAGTAAATAGATGCTTGGTGAAAGATATGTATTTTTTCTTAGTTTGTGGGATAACATCCACTTTGTCTTTGTTTCTATACAGTTCTTTTATGAACAAATGACAATCATACCCACTCAGGTTATGGAAAATTATCGGAACAAAATTGGGTAGTTTTAAATTCAAGTTACATACGGAATGTGCAGCAGGTGATCTTTTTTTTCCAGTGAGGTGGCAATGGTCTCTCACTTTCACATCGCCACCCGAGAATGGTTTATCACATATACCACAAAATTGAGCAGAAGAAAACTCTTTTTCTTCCGCGGAGGTTTGTGCAGCCATAGGAATTGGATACCTCAAATAATTGTGATAAATATTCCTTAAATCATTTTCAAGTTTTGTAACAAATTTCTCGGCTGCATCCTCACCCCTATATGTGACAAATTTAGTTAATTTATCATTGTATGAACATTTTATCGAATAAGCAAATGAATAAGGTTCATGTTTGTATGTTTTATTCGAGTATGAGTGTTTAGGGTTGGGTTGACTAGTTTGAATGGGTTTGAGAACTGATTCAAAGTCGGCATAAACTAAAAATGGCACCTTCATCTGTTTCTCAAAATTTTCAAACATAAGTGTATTCCCCGGTAACATTTTACCATATTTGTTCATTCTGAAATTGACTGATGGTGTTGTAGTGCTCAAGTGATTACAGTCATGCAACTGATGACGTAACAATAATCGCTCATGAGAGAAATACAATAAACATCCATCACAAAAATATTTTTTATGCTCATGCGCAGATAGTTGACTTGAAACTAACCTAGAAAGGTCTTTAATCCAACAATAATGACTATTGCCAGAATCATCTGTTATAAGTAACAAATTGACATGTCTTCTAAGTCTTCTCTGTGAGTAACGCAACGGACCAACCACTTCATATTTCATTTTACCCTTATCAAGTTTCGACTCTAACCCATAAACATTTATTGAAATATCATTCATGTCTTCAAACTTTTTTATAGCTTGGAGTTTAACTGGAAAATCCATACCTGTTACATTCAAGACATTGGAATAGTGGGGGTATGAGGAAACTTCTGACACTCTACCATTCACAGGAAACAATGCAGATGTGATGGCCCATGCAAAACAATGTTGGTCTTCATTACGAATATTTACAACACATTTCCTTGTCTCGATGAACTCGGGCAGCTTCACATACGAACATCCGCTGAGTGGACTATACTTGTTGATGTTCACTTCGAGGAACTTAACTCCACAGCTCCATCCTGAAACATAACAATAATTTATCATTCATATAAATAGAAATTAAACTTTAAACATACCCGAATCACGTTCTTCAAATTCAGTAGTCTGAGCAATGATGACATCACGGAATCCATCGAATAATACACCTAAATCCGTAGATAGATCCACAATTTTATTTTGTGAGTTGAATGACTTGGTATCACTCAAATCCCGTGTTTGGACAATATAGCTGCCAAATACTTCCATATTTACTTTAAAGATCTTGTAAACCTTTATTGCCTCTTCAAGTAATCCAATAACTTTCTCTCTGATCTCACTGAAGAACGGCATATATTCAGTGTAAACATTTTGACTTTCCACGCGATAGCTCAGAATTCTACACTTGAAAGCATTCCTTATAATTTGTATGCCATCACTTACTTGAACACATGCATTGTTCTTGTGCTGGAGAGTTCTTTTGTGAGAACTAACTTGGGCAGCAGGAATTGACACATTACAACAATTGCATGTGTACATTGGTGTCGATGCTACCGCATCTAACTTAATCCTTTTCACAGAAGGGCCACCTTGGCAACTTTGGAGTTGATGCCGACGGAGATTATCACTACGAGTGAACGATTTACCACATTCACAGGAATACATTTTCTCGATGTCTATTCAGCACAAAACTCAACAAAATACTGATTTCACAATCTTTCTCACCACCATTAAATATTATTTCGATGAGTGGAAGAGAGGGTGAACAAATTCTATCTGCTTCGACTACTCATGCAACGTCACAGAGCCCTCCCCACCAGTTAACGCATCCAACACCGTATCAACATAGAGAGGACGGAGAGTTAATAGTAGTCGTTAGATCGCCACAGCGTATGGGTGTGTGACGTCAGCGGATCCACCGTGTCGGGAGCGAGGGCCTGACACACATCAGTGGATCGTCGTGCGCATAGCGCCGACGTCACGCGACCTTTCCCCCCACCACCATCGCAAGGTTTACATCACGAGAGAGGAATCAGAGCTAACATATCTGGCTGGATCTCCGTGGTATGCAGACGTGTACCTTCTCCATACTGTATAGATTTTCATGTGCACTCCACAAGAATTATACACAGTAGCTGAGTCGGTATACATGCAGGTCATGCAAGACATGGAGGTAAAAAAAATATGTGTACTTACAAAAAGTACTTGTCCGTGTATGAAAAAAATTCCAAGTCATCTCAAGGTCAAACACAAACCCTGAACACCTCTCCCAACAATATACATCAAGTTCAAACACAAAATTTCAAAGGCATCTCTAGGGCATGCCAAGGTCATAGACCTACACAAAGGTACCTATGCACCAAGGTCATCCATGAAGGTCAAAAATTCAGTTTCCTACTATGACTAGTTTCATAGTTATTAATTGGGTAACCAAGAGCCAAGGTTTTTCACAAATAGTGAAACGTGAGAATGTGGAGATAAAAATGAATGTAATATCATATGCAGGGTGATGACCAATGCCAGTCCATCCAATTCCATCTACCATTTAGGAACTGACTGAATATACGACACATCAGTTACAACTTACAACTCAGGCATGAGCCAGATAAAATCCTTAATGTTTGGATAGTTTGACTCGCAAAATCCTGAATGAGGCCCATCACTAATCACTGAAGGTGACAAGGAACAGCTTTAACCGAATCCACCTCCCCAGTAGCAGCGCTACGGTCCTCTTACAACAAGAAAACTCTATCAGCTATCGGGTACTTTTTGATTCTGTCGTTGACGGAAAGTGAAAGAAAAATCAAGAAAATTTACAGGGACTGGAGTTTAATGACGCTTGCAAGACGTTCTTTGGACTTCGGGTGCTGTTTTGGAAATGAGGAATCATAGAGATGTGTTTGAGATTATTCCTGTTTGGGTTAGTTATGCCGATTGAACAAGACAAATATTGTCGAATACCTTTTTTAAAACGTCTCATCAGAAAAAGATCTGAGGAGTAATCCCAAGGAATGAAGATTTTAGATTTATAAAATTTCCGATTATTTTAAATCTTGGATCATTGAGAGCACCGGATAACTTTTGTACAACAACAAATATAACATTGAAGGACATGCTTAGAGTTAGAACTTTGGTTATAAAAACAGTCATCGAGAGAGGATTTGGTACTTTGATGATCAGGTTTCAACTATTATAGGACAATGATCGATATTTTCAGCATCAATGATACAGTTCAAAAGTGATGTAAATGGATATCGAAGATTTTCCACATTTTTGCATATCCAAGGAACCACAAAACACCCGATACATGTGCACAAGTACCTAATGTTCAGGTCGCTGACTTGCAAGTACAATTATATACAGTTATTGGAGACTCTCTGAAGTCTTCGGTATTGTATATATTTGGTGGCATTCCTGAATCTTGAGAAAATCCGTAATCGTTTAGGAGATTAGGCTCAGCAATGAACTCGTCCACTTCTAGTATATTTGTTTCTTATCTTTGAAGTTTATCCTGAATATATGCAGCTGAAAATTGAATATGATAAATGCCTGTTGAATCTTCTAAGTATTCCAATGTCAAACGGGGGAATTCAGGAACATGGAGATTTTCGGATTCAACACGTGCCTGTACTAGGTTCACCTTATGTGATTTTTCTATCATTCGTGTTGCTGTTTCAACTGTTTCTGGCATACTTATAAGTGGACGGATCCGATCAATCAATGCACCAGCAATGTTGATGAAATCATGAATGTGCAAGTTTAAAGATGTGGAGAGTGAGAACATACATTTTCAAAAAATGTAAAAAGCTGCTCATAGTAGGAAACTGAATTTTCGAGACAGTGTTGAGGAAAGAATGATGGATATATTAAATAATAATAAAGGAATTTCACCGAGTAAATCGTGAATTACAGGGTGATTTCTGAAACGTTGTTATTTTGTCATGTTTATCATCGAAAATGTTCATTATCACCCCATATATGTTTAGACGGTATCAGCTATCATCGGAGGATGATAATTCACTTGAATATACAGAATGTGTACGAAAGAACCGGCTATACATTTCACCAATTTTTCAAGTCACCCTGTACGAAATGTATGAATTGTGATTAATGATGGATGTGCGAGTTTTGTAGTGAAACTCCACTCTGTGTTTATTTGCTTACTTTACTGTAAAAATGATACGCAAAACTAAAACGTATATTTTGACAACAACTTTCAAAATTACAGTTAAAATCTAATCTGTTATTTCAAAAACCTTAGTAACTGAAATTCATGCATATAAAATAAAGTAAACTATAGAGTGTGATTTCTGGAACTCAACAAATCCGTGGAACATTCTCCCCCCAGTGAAGAACTGCATTCTTCATCTTCTATTACTGCTTCCACTTCTAATTTGCATAGCTTTGACACGGGTTTCTTATATGTGTTCTTCGTTGTCTTCACGTCTGCTACGCGTACACGCCCATCTGGACCAGGGTAGACTGATACTACTTTTCCCATCAGCCAGTGATTTCGTGGTGAGTTTTCGTCGACAATGATCACAATATCGTCAGGTTTAATTGGTTCATTATTATCATTCCACTTTTTTCGTCTATTCAGTGTAGGTAAGTACTCCTTTACCCAGCGTCTCCAAAATGCATTGGCTATCATTTGAGATTTCCTCCATTCTTTTTTCATGTAGAGTCCGGATTCAAAATATCCTGGTGGTCCCTCTGTGTGTCCGTATCCTAGGAGAAAATGATTGGGGGTAAGTGCTTCAGGGTCTCTCGGATCCATAGAAACATGTGTTAGAGGTCTTGCATTTACGATACATTCAGCTTCAGCAAAAAGTGTCGCCAGTGTTTCTTCTTTCAGGGACTGCCCATAGACCACTGTTCCCAGAGACTTCTTAATGGAACCAATCAACCTTTCCCAGGCCCCTCCCATGTGTGGACTTCCTGGTGGAATGAAGTGAAAATCTATACCTCTACTGGTTGCGAAATCGGATATTTTTGTTTGCTCTAGTTCTTTCAAAGCTAGTCGAAGTTCATTAGCTGCTCCTCTCAGGTTTGTGCCATTATCGCAGAGTATTTTTTCGGGTTGCCCTCGCCTGGAGATGAATCTTCTTATAGCTAAAATAGCCGAGTCAGTATTCATAGAGGAGATAATTTCCAAGTGAACGGCTCTCACTGTCAAACAAGTGAATAAGGTGCCCCATCTCTTCTTCTTCCTTCTTCCGATTGTCACGAAGTATGGTCCGAAACAATCCATTCCTACATTGATGAATGGTCGTATACATGGCGTTATACGTACTAACGGAAGTTGACCCATAATTGGCGGTTTGGGTTGGGAATTACCATTTTTACATTTTTGGCAGTTTTTTCTAGAGGATTTCACCGCAGCACGTCCATCAATTATCCAAAATTTTTGTCTGATTTCATTCAAAATTGTCTCAGTTCCAATATGTCCGTATTTTTCGTGATAGAACAGCAATTTTGTGTAAGGGTGTTTAGGGCATAAAATAATGAGTTTTCTTGTTTGAAATGCTAAACACGTAGCTAAATTTAATCTTCCACCCAGTATCATCACTCCGTTTTCATCTAACTCCGGGCATAATCCTTTTAACCTACTGTTTTTCTTCAAACTTCCTGTTTTTCTTATATTTTCCATGTCGTCTCTGAAACTATCTGTCTGTGATTGTTTAATTCATTGTTTCTCAGATTCCTCCAATTCTGTGATACTCAAAGTTTGTCTTATCGGATGTGCAACTTTATTCTTTAGATTTTTCAAGTTTTCAATGAATTGAAATTCCCAAGCAGTTGCCCGTATCAGCCGTAACCAATTGGAGAATCTCTTTATATCTGGTAAACTTGACTCGAATTCTAAAGTGCAAGTTCCTGTGAATTCCTTTCTCGACAATTCTTCGACAATTTGCTCCCGTTCTGGACAATTCTTCAGTTCCTCTGGCCACAAGTCTATGGGATTTTTCAAAAAATCTGGACCATTTAACCAAACTGCCCAGATATTAGTGAATTTTCCTTTGCAGTGTTGTCGAGTAGCTGCATCTGCCACATTCAAATGAGATGGAATCCAATGCCAATCAACAATATTGGTTTTCTCTTGAATTTCCCCAATTCGATGTGCTACGAATGGTTTTTATATTTTCTGCTATCATTTTTTATCCACCCTAAAACACATTTTGAATCTGACCAAAAACTCAACTTTCCAAATTTAATCTCTAGTTCTTTTAAGAGTATTTCCGAGACTCTTATAGCCATCACAGCTGCCTGAAGTTCCAATTTGCGTGTAGATAAGGGCTTCAGTGGTGCGACCCTCGTCTTTGCCATCACAAATGATGTCTCGATCTTTCCATGGTCCAATATTCTCAAATATGCAACTGCTGAGAACGCTTTTTCACTGGAGTCGCAAAAAATGTACAATCCTGTCAACTCAGAAGTTGGTATAAGGTAAGAATAACACCGTGAAACTTCTATTTTTGATACATCCCTCAACTCCATGAGCCAATCTTCCCATATCTTCTTCAAGTTAGCTGGAATAGGATCGTCCCAACTGACACCTGCTCGCCATATGTCTTGTAGAAGAATTTTTGCCCCAATTGTATGAAAAGCCAAAAATCCCAAAGGATCGAAAATACTCATCACAGTTTTGAGAATACCCCTTTTAGTGATTTTGATTTTATGTGGTATATTTTCGAGTGACAATTGGAAACGGATTTTATCATTTTCAGGATTCCACCATACTCCCAAGATTCTTTGTATTGCTTGCTCATTTTCAGGAATATTCTTATGTTCATGTAATTCTCCCTTGAATTTTGATCTCACAAGTGGGGAATTGGTTATCCAGTTGACTAGATCAAATCCCGCTAAAGACATAATTAGTTTTACCTCTGTTGCTTTGGCTAAAGCTTGTTCTTCAGTGTCCGTGGAATCCAAGTAATCATCAGCATATATTTTCTTCATTATAGCCGTCAAAATTTCAGGTGATTCACTCATTTCCTACGCATTTACATTTTTTACAAATTGAGCACATGCTGGAGAACATGTGGCACCGAAGATCATCACCTGCATCTCATAGACTTCCGGTTCCATCGTAACGTTTAAGTTTCTCCATAGCAATCTTTGGGCACATCGATCTTCTTTTCTGATTTGGACCATATGAAACATTTCTCTCACGTCTCCTGCAAATCCAAATTTTCTCTGTCGAAACCTGATCAGAACAGCAACAAGTGGTGCGAGCAAATCCGGTCCTGGCAATAGAAAGTCATTTAAACTAGATCCATGGGATTTAGCTGCTGCATCAAAAACCATCCTCATTTTACCGGGTTTGTTCTGATTCACAGTAGCAAAATGAGGTAAATACCATGTGAGAGGAGGTTCGACTGCTGCTTCTTCAATTGTCAATTTTTTCAAATATCCTTTCCTCACGTAGCTGTTGATCTTTTCACAGTAGATTTTTCCAAATTCCTCGTTCCTTTCAAATTTTCTTTCCAGGCATTTCAATCTTTGCAACGCTGTTGTTTTGCTTTCAGGTAATTTCAGATTCTCATCTTTCCAAATGAGGCCTATTTCAAAACGATCTCCTACTCTTCGAGCCGTTGCTTTCATTGTTTCAACTGCTTTCTTCTCTTCTATTGTAAGAGCATTCTTGGGAGGCAAAATACCGAATGAATCTAGTGAGAAAGATTGTTTGACTAAATCATGTAATAACTCATCTTTCTTATTACAGAAGTGAATGGAATCTATCATTTCAATTCCACGTTGAATATTTGGGCCATGTAGATACCAACCCAACCTACATTTTGTTGCAACAGGAGAAAATCTTTCATTCTTGTAATCACTTCGGATTTGTCTAGGAATAATAAGATTAATATTATCCTGACCTATCAATAACATCGGTTTTTCATTCTGAAAATTAGTGATTGGAAGATTTTTCAAATGATAATAACCATACCACATTTCTTTTGTTACTGATTGCACTGGCAATGAAAGATTTTCTACAGTATATGCATTTTTCAAATTATATAGCTTTGAATCTCTTACTCCTGATATTTGAAGATCTAGACATTGTGAATTTTCGAATTTTGTTGAAATATCCCCAGTCCATTTGATACAGAGCGATTCTTTGATACCTTTGAGTCCCAACTTTCTGACGATTTCCTCTTCTATCAAACTCACGGTGGACCCTTCATCACAGAGTGCTAGGGTACGAATCTCTCCATGTGGACCATATAATTTCACTGGAATCATCCTCAGCAGTACATTCCGTTTCGTCCGTTCAACTGCCAAAACTGCTTCTTTTTCGGATTGCCTAGAAACATCATTCACATTATTTACAATATTTACATTTTCGGATTCACTTTCACGAGATCTCCTATCTCCAGCCACATTTTCATTATGCAGAAGTTTATGGTGCCTATATTTACATCCACCAATACCACATTCTTTTCTGTATTTACATTTGAGCTTCTGATGATTCGCTCCTAGACAACAAAAACAGAGTTTTTTTACCTTTTATTATATCCCACCTTGTATTTACATCATCCAATTTCAGTTTTGGACAGTTTGAAGTACGATGCTCTCCATTTTCACAGTACCTACAGCTCTTAAATTCCTCTGTATTGGTGCTTAGGACTGCTCCTGACCATTTCTGTTTCTGTTGGAAAAATGGTTTCTTCACGTCCTTCAATGAATCTTCATATTTCCTTGTTTCTTTCGGAGTATAAACACAGCATGCAGCATTTGCCATGTCTGTCAGCCAAGTGGAAAATAGTTCAATATTCGCCTCTCTTTGTCCACTGAAAAAATATTCACCCCATTTGAGCTTTAGTATGCCGGGAAGTTTATTTGACAAATCTTTTAGTAGTTGAGGATTATTCATATGTCCTATTGACTTAAGACTTTTCATAGTTTCAACCAAATTTTTTACTTCATTTGAGAAAATGATTAATTTTTCAATACTTATCTCTTTCATATATGGAATGCAAGTAATTTTGGATATAAGAACTTCAATAATAACATCTGGCCTACCGAACCTCATTCTCAATGTTTCCATAACCATTGGTACATTATCTGAAGTGAGCAACATACCCGCTACGGCCGATTTTGCTTCCCCCCTCAAGCATTTTCTGAGTTTTATCATTATTTCTTCCTGACCGAAGGAGCACATTTTATAAACTCGTTCATATTGTTCATAAAATAACGGCCATTCTTCAGGATTCCCACAAAAAATTGGAAAATCCTTGTCTATAATTTGGCGTGCCAAAAGTTTATCGTGAAAATTATTGTTAGAACTATTGCTGTTTTGTTTCAGAAGATTGTTAATTGTCTGACATAACAACTGTACATCATTTGATTGAGAGTTACCTACATTGACCTGACTGATATTGATCTCATTACATTTATTCTCACCTGATTGGACGAAATTATCAGATGGCTCACCTGAACGATCTTCATTTTCTGTACGTTTACCTTGCAACCCTGGTATCTGTGCCTTGGTAATGACTGGTTGGATATTTGACTCATTCCAAATACTTCTGTTCTCCTCTGAGTTGTTCACCCACTCTTGAACCCTGGACCTGGACGTGCACTGCTGGACGTCTTCTAATCCCAGTTTTTGGCTCCGTCTCTCTTCTTCTGCATCCCGAATTGCGGCTTCTTGAATATCATGTTCGAGTTTCAGAAGTCGAAGTTGATTCTCTAATTTTGCTTTTTCTATTTCGATTTCTTGTCGCTTTTTTTCCGTTTCATAATTCAGTTTCTTTTGAAGACTCTGGCACTAGTGTGGGATTGTGAACTCACAGTAGACTTGGAAAGTTTCGATTTTTCCGAGGCTTCCTTCCTTTCAGTGGTGATTTGGCTTCCATTTTTCCGGGGATTTTCCATTTCACCAATTCCTCTTCCGAATCTTTCTGGCCAATCAAAGTCTGCTGACAAGCTTTTGTTTACTCCTGCTCCCTTTCTTCTACTTCGTGCTGAATTTGCCATATCTTGGTTCATAACTTACTTGAAGGACCAAACAATGTGCGAGTTTTGTAGTGAAACTCCACTCTGTGTTTATTTGCTTACTTTACTGTAAAAATGATACGCAAAACGAAAACGTATATTTTGACAACAACTTTCAAAATTACAGTTAAAATCTAATCTGTTATTTCAAAAACCTTAGTGACTGAAATTCATGCATATAAAATAAAGTAAACTATAGAGTGTGATTTCTGGAACTCAACAAATCCGTGGAACAATGGAATAAGAATAGTATATTGCATGCCAAAATAATTTTATCAATATTTCATTATTACATCAAATTCTCAGACATTACTACAATGTTTTTATTTTTCAATCCGTACACAATGATATAATCTGCACCATCTGAATGTTATTTAGTAATATGAAGATACGTTGATGATAAGAGCGAAAGAAAATGCAGTTAACACTTTCAAATCCCGAGACAATAATTAAATAAAAATTACTAATTTTTTACTTGAACATCCTGTATTTCAAAATCTATCCATCAACAAACTTTGCGATTCTGCACGTCCAATCAGTACATCGAATACTACAATATACTAAAAATTCAGACAATTTCACCGAGAACCATTTTACCTATCAAAAGTGCGGAGTCCTTTATTTTGAATTATATCCGGAAAGACAACAGCCGGATAGAACATTATTCGGAATTTTGGCTGAGTACGATGCGTTTCAAAAACCAAGAATGAAATATGGAAGCAGAATGGAACAAAATATTAGACGTAACTTATTAGCCGAGGTAAAATAATTGTTTATTTCATATTCGAAGAAGTATAATTATTTTTAGTACTTTTTTAGATAAATGCAGATCCTTCCAAATCAACACATCTCGGCAGAAATGGATGTGCCACAGACGAGCGTTTGGATGGAATTAAAAAAAATGATTTGAAATGTTATAAGATACATATTTCACAAAAATTACATCCAGGTGATCCTGAGAGAAGGATGAAATTTTGTAGCTGGCTCTCGAATAGGGTAGACCCTACAAACTTCTTGAAAAACATTATTTGGACCGACGAAAGTACTTTTTCGAACTGTGCTGTTTTTAATAGAAATAATGAGCACATTTGGAGTGATAAATAATCCACGACACTTCAGAGAAGTCAGACCACAAGTTCGGTTTCGTTTGAATGTGTGGGCTGGAATTTATGAGGACCGAATACTTGGATTTCTTTTCTAATACTTTGAACGGGGAAACCTATCTTCGGTTCTTAAGAAACGAATTCGACCATGCTGGTTTCAGCATGACGGGGCTCCCCCACACAATAAAAGAGCAGTTTGCGAATATTTACACCAAAGATTTCCTAATAGGTGGTTAGGAAATTCTGGACCAGTGAGGTGGCCGGCAAGGTCACCTGACCTTACAGTTTTGGATACTTTCTTGTGGGGCACTTTAAAGAACAGAATCTATGGAGAGCAAGAATATCACACAGTAGATGAACTTAGAGACAATATCATCACGCAATTCAGATCTATCAGAAGAAGGGATATTGTTAGGGCTGTTCTTAATTTGAGACGACGAGCTCGGTTATGTATTCAAGAGGAAGGCCATCATTTCGAACACTTGTTGTAATACTTTTTGTGCATTTTTTACAAGCTCATGATTTCATTCTTGTTTTATGAAACGCACCGTACTCAGCCAAGTGTTTGCCCAAAATTCCGAATAATGTTCTATCCGGCTGTTGTCTTTCCGGATAAAATTAAAAATAAATTTGTGTTGTTTTCGTACTATCCCTATCAAATTTATAATAAGGTTTCAACATATCTCGTTTTTCTTCATTTGAGAATGAGGACATTTCGACTGAAGTATTTGTGCAAACTTATGATGTTTAATGAATTTTGACAACTAGTGTTTATTAAACAAAATTTTTCGATGGAGTCATGACCATCTCAGATGAAGTTGTTTTTTTTAATATCTGTGGTTTCAGAAGTGCAAATCATAACAAATTATACATCAATGAAATCAGAATGAGAATAACTATTTTTCTGTATAAAAAAATAATATGGCGCCAATAACAGAAAAAAAAGTTGATGATGAATGCCAGAAGAAGAAACGTCAGATAGTAAATCTGAACATGAAAACGTGTAGCTGAAAAAAAGTATCAATGAAAATGTACTTTTGGTTTTGAGCTATGTTGTCAAATAACGATAGAAAAAAATAAAAACGAAAATTCCGATTTTCAGTTTTTTCCCGATATTTCCGGAAATACTTGGAATTTTCCAAGTTTCAAAACAGTATTTTGTTAAGCACCAGAATACGCAACTTTGCCCCAATTTAAGCTTCGACGTATCTCCTGTAGTTTAGGAGATCCCAATGGTGGGGGTCGAATTTGAATTGCCCTGTATACTGTAACAGATGGCACAGAGTGTTTTTACCATAAAATATTAGTTCACAATAGGAAATATCTGAAGGCCGGTACTACCTTCATGGCCGGTATGACCATTACCCTATGTATTACACATGCAATTCTTGTATGGTGTTCAAAAATAAACCATTAGGCATGCTTTTGACAGCGCCGAAACTTTAATTTTTTCTGGTTGAAGCAAAAACCACCTTCTACCTCCCCCCAACAATTCCTTAATCTTTGTTTCTCGTTAAGCCTTTTTTTAAATATATAGAGTTCTTTCAAAAATGCGTACAACTCGAAAGATTAATTCTCTTTATGATATAGATGAGTAAATTACTCCCATTGGAGGTTGTTCGTATTTTCAAAAGAACCCTGTTAAGGGAAATGTCGTACATTTATTTCAGTTAGCAAAAGGAGGACAGGGTTTGAACTAAAACGTAAGATTACAGCATGTTACAATTTCTCAGAGCCTTTTGTTTTGCAAACAAATCTATGGCCTTGTCATAATTAATCTGATGTGTGATGTAAGATGAGACTTGGTAACATTCCTAGCTCATTGAGGATCGCAGATAGTTTTTAATAAATTCAAGTTTGCTAAAACTGCAATTCATGAGGAAGTATCTGTTGCAAGAGTTAGAAAGCACTAGCCTTTTTTATATCGCCAAATAACATGGATCTGGTTCTTTAAAAACGGAGAGTTCTTGGCAAAAAGCAGCTGTGTTTAAATCTCGCTCTTATTACCCTGCCGATCTGCTACAAACTTCCGCAGTTCTTCAGTTGACATAATAATATGCAAGATTTCCGTAACATTGAAATGCAAAATTTGAATTCAGTTTTATTAAGTATTTGAATAAATATTCCAATTTCGATTTAATTCATTTTCAAAAATACTTGACAAGACAGCAAAAGTGAAGTTATGTCGCATGAGTCAACTTGACTGTAACGAATAAAAATGGTAGGTGCAAGGGTTTCAATAAAATGAATAGAACAAAACAATTATATTCCCCTTAAAAAGATTTTACAAGTTTAATCTTTCAACTGATTTGCTCAATCTTGTACTCCGTCTGATTTGAAAATTCTCAGCATTTGACGAATTCTCGACTTTTTGTTGTTCATCTTGTCTATCAAAATTTGGAAATTGTAACTAAGGTGAACTATCTCCGAGACTGGTCGGCTCCTTTCTGATTTCAGTGTCCTGTATTTCAGTTAGTCCTATATTATTTTATTCTCTAAAATATCCGAAGTACTATAAAATGATTCTTGTTCGTCATCTCTAGTTTGTATCCCAGTTCTTGTTATATGATCTACATGTCATTTCCACTCTATCCCATTCACATTTATTATGTAGTGCACTAAACTATCTCTCCTGACGGTTTTTCCA
The DNA here is from genome assembly GCA_944452925.2 of Chrysolina oricalcia. NCBI lineage: Eukaryota > Metazoa > Arthropoda > Insecta > Coleoptera > Chrysomelidae > Chrysolina > Chrysolina oricalcia. The sequence continues at coordinate 44,726,809 of OX101815.2, read as the reverse complement.
AATTCCCATTTTTTATCTTCGTCTTTATAACTACGGACGGTCACTGGTTCATTTGTAACAAAATTTTTCAATTCAGACTCTGGAGAATACTTCATCGATGTTTCAGGTTTTAGTAAATCTAACTTCGTTCGAATATCTCTATTCAACATCAATGAACATGGTGAAAAACCAGTTGATGTATTCGCAGTTTTTCTGAACTGTAGTAAAAAATTTGCAAGTTTTGTATTGAGGTCTGAAGAGTCATCCATCATTTTACGAAAAGAATGTTTCATATAGTTTGTACCGTACGTTCCACTTATCCGTTCGTTGATAGGTGATAGGGAGCCGAAAATGTGTGCTGAATTCTATTGGATCTCATAAAACTAGCGAATTCCTCTGACCTGAATGCAGGACCATTATCACTGACCAAAATAAATGGTAAACCAAATCTTGCAAAAATTTCTCTCAAAATTGATATGGTATTAGAAGCTGTGAAGAAATTCACTTGAAAAATTTCCGGCCATTTGGAGAAAGCATCCACTACCAGAAGAAAATAGGTTTCCATTAATGGTCCAGTAAAATCCAATTGTACCCTTTGCCAAGGAGAATTTGGACATTCCCACTGATGTACATTAACTTTCCTTGGATTATTCTGTATATGTTGACATGTTCGGCATTTTATAACAATAGATTCTATATCAGAATCAAATTTTTGCCAACACACGTAAGATTCAGCTAGTGCTTTCATCTCAACAATACATACATGTGCCTTATGTGGTTCTTCTAATACTCTGTCTCTAAGAATCGAAGGTATTACCACTCTCGAACCTTTAAAAATAGTTCCATCGCAGAGGTAGAAGTAGTCATTTCCTGAGAACTATTTTATCCTTGTACTGGTTTGGAGATTTTCTAGGATTTTCTTGAAAAATTTCCGGCTATTTGGAGAAAGCATGCACTACCAGAAGAAAATAGGTTCCCATAAGTGGCCCAGGAAAATCCAAATTTACCTTTTGCCAAGGAGAATTTGGACATTCCCACTGAAGTACATTAACTTTCCTTGGATTATTCTGTATATGTTGACATGGTCGGCGTTTGATAACCATAGATTATATATCAGAATCTATTTTTGGCCACCACACGTAAGATTTAGCTAGAGCTTTCATCTTAACAATGCCTACATGTGCCTGATGTAGTTCTTCTAATACTCTGTCTCTTAGAATCGAAGGTATTACCACTCTCTACCTTAAAAAATAGGTCCATCGCAGAGGTAGAACTCATAGTCATTTCCTGAGAACTCTGGTATTTTAATTTTCTTGTACTGATATGGAGATCTTCTAGAATTATCTGCAGTATTAGACCGTCAGATAGTGACAGATTTAGGTGCCCCATTTTCTCATACAAGCCTCGGATAGGGTTGAAAAGTACATCGATGTTGAGTAAAATGGAGAGAAATTTACGAGTGGCCCCTGGGGAGAAAATATGGAAAATTCGATTTTCTAGAACAGAAATAAAATGAGTAAGTCGCTCATATTGTCACGCTGGCCGTGTCACCTAGTTATTAATTGATAGAACCTGGCTTCGGAATACCAAAGGCTTGAGTGTTGCAGGTGGCTAAAGGGTTAAAATGTGGGCGTGATCTTGTAAGGAAAAACCGAAATTTTGACTGATTTTCCCACACAAGCCCATCGAAACTATGAGAACTTAAATCGTCACAAGACCGAAAAACATAATGGCTTGAGTAGCGCGAATGGATAAGTAGATTTTGTCGTCGGAAAATTTAACGGAAATTCTTTTTGATTTTTCAGTTATTTTTCCATGCAAGCCTTTGGAAGTATAGAATATTATTGACGTGTTAGACATTACAATAAAATTGGCATGACTATTGGATGTAACCGGAATGAAGGCTTGCGTCGTAAAGTTACAGGAAAATTGTAAGGAAATTGATACCATTTTCTCACGCAAGCCGTTTTGCATATGCTTAAAAAAAGTTATTCTAAGACTAAATAACAAAAGGCTTGAGTGTCGGACATGGTCAGCATATTAATTATACATGATTTATATAACAAAGAGCTGACAAAAACATTTTAGAAAATTAAATAATTTTCCCACATACAAGCACTTTGGCATATACTTAGAAAATGTGTTTTCAAGGCCCTGTAATGAAAGGCATAAGTGTAGGAAATGGAACATATTATTTATTTTGAAAAGAGCTGACAAAAATGTTTATGCAGTGTTATTATTTTGACCATCTGATTTAGTAAACATTTCCTTCTATAAGTTTGATAATATTTTATATAATGAAAATAGTGCGCTGAGTGTGGATTACGTAAAAAATATATACAATTTTTTGGTGAAATATTGATGATGAAATGAGCTAACTTTATGAATGATTATATCACAAAGTGGTTTTACAATATCTCCAGAACGAGCTGAATGTATAACCCATTCATGATTGTCATCGTCGTCCTCACTTATGTCCTCTTCCTCTCCGCCTGCTTCATCTTCGTCTGACTCTAAGACGTCGATGTTTATCACTGTCATTTTCGTTTTCGCACTATGTTATGTGTGCTTTGCCAACTGACGGCGATGGTAAAGGTATATAATGGTAGCATATTTCCTATGCTTTATATTATACGACATCTTTACACGTATAGGATATCTAATTTTTCATGTTCAGTAGCTGCAGTATTGTTTTACACATACATTAATTTTGTAATAATAAAAAATGCAACAACATATTTCTTACAAATCTGTTAAAATTACTTAACAGGAACTTCAAAATATTAGATAAACTTAAGATATTATAGGAATGTGTCACGGTTGATCTCAAAAGAGGACGATGCGAGAAATACGAAATCAGCTCGTAGACGGGAGCATCCAACATCATATTGATGCCGGAAACACGTTTATTTACTTGGGGAGTGGAGCAACGCCGCTCCCAAGAGGTAATTACAGAATTACAGTAAAAAACTCTCTCCGCGGTAAGTACGAGTATCAGCATAAACTCCGATAGATCTGGTCATCAGAACTGTCGGGAAAGAATAGAGTTGCAGCAACTGATATGCTTACCATTTCTATTGTACTCTACCTCTTTGTGGTAGTAAAATGGGCTCAAGAAGAGCAGCGACAACTCGACGTAAAAACTCACAAAATGATGCATCTTCATAGGAGTTTGCATCCTACATCGTCTGTCCCACGGCTATACCTCCCCAGACTACGAGGAGGACGTGAACTTTTGAGTTTGGAGTATCTACATAACAGAATGGTACTGAATGGAGCCTGTAACGTCATTAGGAGTTAAGATCCCATTCTCTGCATGGTATGTGAATATAAAAAAGCAGGAATCGGAGCATTTCTTTTTAAGGCAGATGCCCCTGCTGCCGATGAACTTGGTTTTGTGTTCGACACTGACACTGTCACCGAGTTGGAAATCGTTCAGAAAAAGCTCTCATCAAAGCTGCGGAGACTGAGGCACTCCTGCAGCTTCATACGAATAAGCCAATGCATGGGGTCTACATCAAGAACATCGAAGACCTTGGCTTATCCAAAAATCTGACCTTTGCCTTCCTCAGGTCAAGTGAGCTGAAGTCGGAGACCGAGGATTTCGTTATGGCCTGGCAGGATGGTGTCTTCAACACCTTAGTCTATCGTAGTCGCGTGATGGGTCCAGCTTATGCGGTCTCAGCCTATATCCACAGACATAACGCGGTGCTACGAGTGTTGTACTACCACTTACGACTCTAGTATGGTATGGACGAGACAACAGTGTTGTCTTATGCTCCGGGGGATATTGAGTCCGTTGTGGAGAATGAGAAGTGCCCAATTTATTGGAACTACTGATTTCCCACCCTCGGGCAAATACAAGCCAATGGGTGAGGTGAATAAAATCTAGTAAATGCTCATACTATACATTCATCTCTTTCATTTATTAATGAAATGAAAAAGTCTGTCTCAGGAAAGTATAAGCAATCACTTAAAATTAATTTTATTCACATCCATCACTGAGCCTGATGTAGTCCTCCTCGACCATTAAAGTAGGAAGATATTCGTCATAGAGGTTTCGGCTCCTGGCAAAACGAAAATCGTAAGAATAGAGGAGGAAAAGCGGACTAAATATCGAGATCTTCTCTTCGAATTCCACCGGCTTTACCCAAACCATTCTGTTGAAATGGTGGTTCTGAATCAATGGTGGAATAATGGAAACACTGCTCTCGGGCCTAAAAATCATACCGGCTTAATATGGCAGAAATCTTAGACGGATGGATGCAGAAGTCTACTCAGGGCACACGATTCTCTGACCCGATAGTTACTTACCCCAAAGACGTGAAAAATGGTTATTGCGAATAATTGACACCAGCACGCCCTCCGGATGTACCGGGGCTCCGGAGACAGGGTCTGACTGGGACATTCCTAACTAGGCCAATCAGTAGAGCATTTTTTCCTAACAAAAATACTGATAGAAAACCGATTGTGCCATCACATGGAAGTCAGACAGTCCGTAGTTATATTCTGTTGTGTTTTTGACTCGCAAATTTAATTTGTTATAAACATTTAAATAACAAAAAACGTGTTTTTTTAAGTTGTTTTGCTTATAAAATGAAAATTTATGGAGCAATCTGGTTGTTCCAATCAAAAAAATTGTGGATAATTGAAATACAAACAAAATGGAATATTTTACGACCCGATCAGATCATTAGTAACGGAGGAAACCTGAAAAATAGTAATATTTCACAATTTTTTTAAAAATTCACAACTCCGTCATTTTTCAAGAAATAGGGTTGACCCTCCTCATGAAAGTATTGAATCATGTGCGCTTTATGTCTACACAAAACAGGCTCTGACGGTTCATTAGTTTTGGCACAATTGCAATTTGAATTTTTTTTGCATAGCTTGCCTGGATGCTTCAGTGATAGTCTGATTTCAATTTCTAAAACAGATTTTGAAAGTACAATAACTCCGCCATTTTTCAAGAAGTAGGATTGGCCTTTCTCCTGAAAATATTGAATCATGTGTGCATAAAACAGGAACTGTCGGATCGTTAATTTTGACACAATTGCAATTTAAATTTTTTTTTTGCACTATCTTTCAGTGTGCCTGGATGCTCTAGTGATAGCCCGATTTCAATTTCTCAAACAGATTATGAAAGTAGAAGTATACTACTACAAAACGTATAATTTCATTTTGCGCTAAAATGCTGCTGAGTGGGTGAAAACGGCCGAGCTGGTGGAAGCGGTCGAGTGGCAGGAGAGAGCGGGGAATGAGTTGAAGCGTATTCTCACGTAGCCCATTCATTAAAAAAAAATCCCCTCATCTCCCGGACTCTCCTACCACTCGGCAGCTAATGCGGGCTTGGCCATTTTCATGTTTGCATGCATTTTTCACCCATTTCGCACCATTGTAACGCAAAATGAGAATATACGTTTTGTAGTACTATACTTACGTGAGTACACACAGAGTACACGTAAAGTACACATGATTCAATACTTTAATGATGAAAAGCCATTCCTTCTTCTTGAAAAATGACAGAGTTATGAATTTTTCAAAAAATCGCAAAATTTTCCGGTTTTCCCAGTTTTTCTCCGTTACTAATGATCCGACCGGTTCGTCAAACATCCCATTTTGTTCGTATTTTAATTATCTACAATTATTTCCATATTGCTTAATTAATTTTCATTTTATAGGCAGAACAATTTCAAAAAACACGATTTCTGTTATTCAAATGTTTATACAAATCAATAAATGACATGTGCGAGTCGAAAACATACCATAATATAACTACGGACTGTCTTTCATATGATGGCATAGTCGGTTTCCTACTAGTATTTTTGTTAAAAACTAGCTCATTTTATGCTCTATTGCTTGGTGTAAACGGATAATAATGACCCTGCATAAATAAACATTTCTATAATTTTTGGCAACTTTTTTATGGATAAATAATATGCTCCATGTGGAACACTCAAGCCTTTTGTTATATAGTCTAAGAATACTTTTTCTAATCATATGCCAAAGGGTTTGTGTGGGAAGATGATATTATTTTCTAAATATTTTCTAAATAAATCATGTATAATTAATATGATGACCCTGTCCGACACTCAAGCCTTTTGTTATTTAATCTTAGAATCACTTTTTCTAAGCATATGCGAAACGGCTTACGTGAGAAAATGGTGTCAATTTCCTTACAATTTTTCTGCAATTTTTTCATGTTCTGAAAATTTGAAGGCCACGCTTTACACTCAAGCCATTATTTTTAACGGACTCTTAAATTCATAAGACTTTTTTGCAAATAATTTCATTTATGGGAAAATAACCGAAAAATCAAAAAGAATTTCCGTTAAATTTTCCGACGACAAAATCTACTTATCCATTCGCGCTACTCAAGCCATTATGTTTTTCGTTCTTGTGACGATGTAAGTTCTCATAGTTTCGATGGGCTTGTGTGGGAAAATCAGTCAAAATTTCGATTTTTCCTTACGAGATAACGCCCTCATTTTAACCCTTTAGCCACTTGCAACACTCAAGCCTTTGGTAATCCGAAGCCAGGTTCTATCAATTAATAACTAGGTGAACACGGCTAGCGTGAAAATATGAGCAACTTACTCATTTTATTTCTGTTCTGGAAAATCGAATTTTCCATATGATTTCCCCAGGAGCCACTCGTAAATTTCTCTCCATTTTACTCAACATCGATGTACTTTTCAACCCTATTCGAGGCTTGTATGAGAAAATGGGGCACCTAAATCTGTCACTATCTGACGGTCTATATAGGATCTTCACTAGTTTTTCTTGCAATTTCTTGATGTGTAACAGGTAAAATTGAAATTTGAGATAACTGGTAGGTTGTCACCCCATCAATAGTTTCCTCAGAATCCTTATCCTTAGAATCAATCAGCAAACGGTAAAACGCATCTGCATTTGCATTGCATTACAACGGTAAACAATTTGATAATTGAAACCTTGAAGAAATTGGGCGCAATGAAGCATTCTTGTGGCAACCATGTGATTTTTTTCCTGGGTTGAAAAATGGAAATAGTGGTTTATGGTCAGTGATGAGTTTGAAATTTCAACCATAACAGTATTTAAAAAGGTGTTTAAGTGGCCAGTATATTGCCAAAGCTTCTTTGTCCATTTGGCTATAATTCTTTTCCGAATTTTTCAGTGATTTAGATGTGAAAGCAATTGGTTTTTCACCACCATCCGGAAATGTATGTGACAGAACTGCTCCCAGTCCATATGCTCTTGCATCAGTAGCCAAAGACAGGGAAAGATCTGGATTATAGGCATAAAGCAGTATTTATCTTCAGCAAATTATAGAGTAGTAATTCGCCATTCCAATCCAACTTTTCAATTCTGTAACGTTCACAGGATGTCTCGCAACAGTGACAGCCAAAATTTTTTCTTTCGTTTTTTCGATTCCTCGAGAAGACATGGTGTGCCCAAATGTTATTGTCGACTGAAAGAATTAACACTTTTCGTGTTTAATACGTAGTCCAACTTCTTGAAGACATTTCAGTCAGTACCTTGTGCAATTATTCCAGATGTTCCTCAAGGTTGTTTCCTTGTACCATAATAACATCTAGAAAAACATAAACGCCAGATATTTCAGAAAAAAAAACTTTTCACCTTATAATCTCCTTTCGGTGTAGTAATAGCCTGGATTTTTGCACTCTCTTCATCCAAAATGTAAATAAGCTTCTTTTATGTTAAGAGTCGTGAAAATTTTACCTCCTAGCATGGTTGTAGCAAATATATCTTGTAAATTTGGAATAGGAAAGTGGTCATCTTGAAGTAAATTATTTATAGTAATTTTATAATCTGCACATAAATAAATAAAACCATATTTTTTAACTATAAGTCGGTGATTGATTTTGTCTCGCATGTGGGATTTTCCGAGATGGAAAATATATCGGTATTGAGTTTGATTTTAAGCGAGAGCGAAGCTCGAGCGTTTAAATTTCTTAAGCAAATAAAATGTATCTAAAAAACGCATGCAATACAACGTTTTATTCACAATCACATTCATTTAGAATCAGAATCGCGGAAATTTTTCATCACAAAATGATTTGACGTTTTGCTCTGACAGCGGCTGTCACCTTCTCAAAAATCATTGAAATAACATACAAAGATATCGGGAGGTGTTGAATGGTTGCTATGTATTTTCGATTGTTTATCGACTCCATTTGTAAAAATTTGTGAAGTTGGTGAAAATGAGCAAAAAGTGATTGATATTCAAGATTGTATTTTTCATTATTGCACTAGTGGAATAAAGTAATTTCATTATTCCACTAGTGGATAAAGTGGTACTTTATACGGTTCATAAGTGTGGATAAAACTTCAATTATAAGGTGATTGTGGATAAAATCATGTATTTTATTGATATTTGGTAATTTTACGTCAATATCCTGCAACCATTCTCTCTCGAAGATAGTATCTACTTTTCCTGGCAGAATATACAAATATACATTGGTGTTTTGATGTCCATATTGCACTCGCACTGTTGAGAATCCAATGGGATATATTATTTCCCCTGTCTACGTTTTGAGAGGCGCGGCAAAGAAGAGTTTTGTGAAAATAACTTTTTGAATGTGACAAATGAAATAGAGGAGACAGCCCCGCCGGTGTCAAATTCAAACTGAAGTGGAACTCGTCATTTTAATATCTAGCAATATCTTATTGGATTCCGTTATTTCTTCAGGAATGCAATATTTCAAGGTATTCATATAGTAATTATCATTGTCATTTTCATATTCATCTTGTGTTCAAGATTAACTGCTGTATTATCACTTGGAAACGGAAAAATACCGTATCTCAGGACAACGATTTGTAAAAATTCAATTACGAGCTAATTGTCAACAATTGTCACAATAAAACCATTTTCAAGCGTTATTAAGTACTTTCAATTCAATATAAAAAAAGTTCAAATACAAATTGTATCAACATAAACTTTGGTCCTTCGACGGATGTGAATGCAGAAAAACCAGTAAGATTGCAAGATTTTTCAACATTACAAGGCATCGAAAGTCAGCTATCATTCAACGGTCGTTATAGTGGAACATATCAAAAGCCGAGCATCGAGCAGTTACGTTATCCCAACATTTGAAGTGGGCGACTGTGTCGGTGAGTCCGTTCCTTATTCCTACCTTTCCTTACCTATATGCTTACCATTGTTTGAGATTGCGTCTATTTCCAAGTTGCTATTGAAACTGTATTTACAAGAATACTTTTCTACGAATAAAATTTTTAAAATTATCAACTCAAAATGAGCGAAGAATTAAAGACAGTCGAGTTTAAACGCGAATCGATAAAACATCGTCAGGCTCGTTTTGAAACATATTTAGATCATTTCACACAAGTAATTGCGGATCATTCTATTCACGAACTCGAACATAAAGACATTTTAGAGCTACAAACGCGTTTAGAAAAGCAAGAAGGTCTTTTAGTTGAATTTCAAGAAGTTCAATGTGTAATCGAATGTTTGAAAAATGAACTTCACGATCAATTATCAGAAAGAGAAACTTTTGAAAAGCGATATTTTTCTACAGTTGCTTTGGCTCGTAGTTTGATCTCCGCGTATTACGAAGCTCTGAATACAAAAAAAAAGAGATAATTTCAATGGAAATCAACAAAATGATTCTAAGATGGTCACGGCTGAAATATAAAATTGCCTCAAATACAATTACCGAAATTTTCTGGTTCATATGAAAACTGTCTAGAATTCCGTGATACCTTTGATTCGCTTATAAATTCGAATAATGCAATCAGTCCAATACAAAAATATCATTACCTACGGGCAGCGTTGGAAGATGGTGCGGCGCAGGTTATTCGTTCATTAGAATTTTCTGCAGCAAATTATAACGTAGCTTGGGAGGCCTTGCTCAATCGGTATAATAATGATAGTTTGTTAGTATCAAACCATGTGAAAGCGATTTTCAATTTACCTAATTTAAATCAAGAGTCAGCTCATGAGTTGAGGAAGATGTTGGACACTGTTGCCAAGCATCTTAAATCGCTAGAAACCCTTGGACAACCGGTTAAACACTGGGATACTTTGCTCATTTATGTTTTAGGTAATAAATTAGATAGAATCACATGTAGAGAATGGGAAGAATACAAGGTAAACAAAAACAGTGCAACAAAACAGCAACTTCCTACCCTCGATGATTTCAAATCTTTCATTAAAAATAAAGCAGATTTGCTAGAAACTTTGAAACTTACAGAAATGAAACCAACGAGCAGAGGCAAGCCCCCCCAAAGTTACTTATCAAACAAACGTGCACAGTCCTAGTAAACCAATGTGTATTTTTTGCAAGGACAATCAGCATTACATTCAATCATGTGAAAAATTCTTAAAACTTTCTGTTCTCGAACGCATCGAGCAAGTGCAAAGAGACTCTCAGGGCCGGACTAACCGGATTTTTAGTTGGGGTTCGGACTGGACAAAAACTTCGGTTCCTTTGCCGATGGCCTATATTTCCACTCTTACTAAGTATTTAATGCGATTGATGTAACGTTCACAGTGAAAGCCACAGCTAAAATAAATACTAAAATCAGCATACCGCAAAATACATATCCCTGTCCTACAAAACAGAACAGACCTTTGGAAACTCGAATCGAAACACATGGCCTGAATGGCAAAAACAAAGAATACCATTAAGTGGACAATATAAAATTTCATTCGTTACATACATCTTAAACAACAAACAAGGCTTACCTAAAATAAATGCGAGTGCAAGTAAAATCGATGAAATTTTCTATAAACTCCCAACAAACATTTGTAACTGGGGCTTTCTTGCTGAGAAACCAGGCGAAATGGCCGAAATACCAAGTAGCTCCTTCACGAACGAGGAAATTACTTTTTTCTGTAGTTTTTTGGGGAGATTTAAAATTATTCATTCCCAATCTAAGGCTGCTGGCGCCATCTAACGTAGGATAGCGTTATTATCGTGCGCCGGGCTAGAAACACACGGAGAAACCTACTCATGAAAGGATTGTGGATAGTTGCGCTCCGACATAGGCAACCAAACCAACAAACAAAGAACGGCTGTTTTCAGTTGCAAAAATGGGCTTCAAATAGTAATACAGTTCTCAATCATGTGCAAGCTATCGATCCATTAGTTATTTTGAAGCTTGGCGAAAATGAAAAAACAAAAACCTTGGGGTTATATTGGTCTTGTTCTACAGACCAGTTAATGTATAGTAATGGCAATTTTGATACAACCAAACCCATTACCAAAAGATCAATTTTATCAGATATTGCTCAGGTCTTCGACCCGTTAGGCTTGTTGAGTCCTTGTACCATAGTAGGTAAGATGGTTCTTCAAAAATTATGGATGCTCAAGCTTAATTGGGACGAAGCAATACCAGAAGACATTTACACAAAATGGTTCAAACTGAGAAAAGAACTGCCGGAATTAAATAATTTAGCAATTCCAAGAAAGGTTTTGAGCGATGATTGCATCAGAAGGGAATTACACAGTTATTCAGATGCAGCTCTGGAAGCCTATATATGGATCTGCGGCCTTGTATGTCCGCCGATTTACATTCAAAACTGATAATGCACGGTTCCTGGGATAGCAAATCATGATTTTTTCATAAAATTGAATGATAGCAGATGAGTTTGTCATTTATGGACTGATTCTAAACAAAATTGTGGGGTACTTTGTGGTTTTTGGGATCGCATTCTAATTTTATTGAAAAATAGTGGACAATTATCAGCTAAGTATCACTTTACTGCCTAGGAAAGTATCACTCAGGATGTCAGGTTGGGGGGGGGGAACTGAACATAGAATTTATCAGAAATAGCTTTAGTAGGAGATTTGAGCCGGTTCTGGGCCTCCCCCCTCCACTATGACGTCATAGTTGACCTTGTGGTGACCTTCAGGGATGACCTTGGTGCATAGGTACCTTTGTGTAGGTCTATGACCTTGGCATGTCCTAGAGATGCCTTTGAAATTTTGTGTTTGAACTTGATGTATATTGTTGGAAGAGGTGTTCAGGGTTTGTGTTTGACCTTGAGATGACATTGTGATGACTTGGAATTTTTTTCATACACGGACAAGTACTTTTTGTAAGTACACATATTTTTTTTACCTCCATGTCTTGCATGACCTGCATGTATACCGACTCAGCTACTGTGTATGATTCTTGTGGAGTGCACATGAAAATCTATACCAAAGTATGGAGAAGGTACACGTCTGCACACCACGGAGATCCAGCCAGATATGTTAGCTCTGATTCCTCTTCCGTGATGTATACCTTGCGATGGTGGTGGGAGGAGAGGTCGCGTGACGTCAGCGCTAATCGCACGACGATCCACTGATGTGTGTCAGGCCCTCGCTCCCGACACGGTGGATCCGCTGACGTCACACACCCATACGCTGTGGCGATGTAGCGACTACTATTCACTCTCCGTCCTCTATCGATGCGATGCAAACTCGCGCATGGTGGGGTCTTTGCAACACACACGCGGTGCATAAGTCTGTGGTGGGGGTGCTTCACTATCTATTATAAAAGAAGTGGGTATGGTGATATGAAATCAGAAGTTGTATACCTAGCAGTTGAGTAGTCAGCAAGAGTAGTGAAGTTATTCAGTGCCTACACACAGAGAGAGATCAGTGAGTGTGTTTTTCTATTGAAAATTATTTATATTTTCCTTATATATTTTCATCATGTCAGTTCCAAAGGTGGATTTACAAAAGCTCAATTCTATAATTAAAGAAGAGATGGAAGTGTTAGAGCAAAGAGTAATATCATCTTTGCCACTGAATGAAGCTTTCCCAATCAAGACTATATCATTTTGTTCTACTCGGTTTGGTAAATCAATCTTATTAACATTGGTGGATGTGAGTAATGATACAGTGTTCAAAACATGGCTACCAAAACGTGTTTCAGCACAATTAACGGATGCTGATGTTACTTATATCAATTCTTCTGGTGGTAAATATACGATAGCATATTTGGGTCAAAGTCAATAGACTATTGTTGGCATGAAAACGAGATCATTGGTCAAATTTGATCTCACTGAATAATAGTAATATATAATTTCCACTTGTCATAGGCTAATTCTGATTCTTTATATTATAGGTGATAATTGTAAGGAAAATATAAAACTTTTCATACATTGTTAAACACACTCTTCGGTAGAGACATAATCGAAAGTCTAATGTGAGTAATACTAATTATTTTTGTAGCATAGTTATTTCAATAATTTCTCTTGATTATAGCTTCATTCTTGAAAGATGTGGATGCAATATGCCAGCCAATATTGGACCAAAGCCACAGATATCTCTTCAGCCGTTGAAAGGTTGTCATCAGAACTGGATGCTTTGGGCGAGGACGCTCACCATGCCACCAATTACGACTTGGGCGTGTGTTATGATGAAGAGCAAATTGAATACTGCTTGCGAGACTACGAGAACTACAAGAAGGGTGCGGATCTTTGCGAACAATATTCAGACGGTTCTTTGGATATGGATCAACTCTGCAATAGTATGATTGCGTGCGAGTTGAGAAGATTTCTTTATCGCCTCTTACCATATCTACCTGAAGGGATCATCCAAAAGTACCAATTGGATGATCATACCGATGAAGAAATCGAAGACGGCCAAGAATATAGTGATGAAGAAGGAGAAATAATTTTAGATTGTTTGCATGTACCCAAAACTAATTGAATTGTTAGCTAGTGATATTTGAATAAAAAACGTAATATTATTTAGTCATGTTTTATTTACCTATTCCTCTTTTACATAAATAAATGAAAAAGAAATTAATACAAATGAGAATAATTAAAAATACATAATATGTGTGTGTGTTTCTTCAATATCTGCTGAGAACTGAACCATCCAATGCATTGTATGTCAAAAATGTATCATGCAGAATGAGTGCATATACTTTGGTGTTGGCCGGGAAGTTGGCTTTCCTGGTTTCAAACTCGAGCTTAATATCAATCGTTGATGATTTTGTGGCAATCGGCTGATGTGAACAATCGATGATGAATAGTGGATTTTGTCGAAATTGCCCAATATCCATGAGAGGTTCACTCATATCTTTATCATAATAACTTCGTTGAAAATTCTCATAGGCATAATAAGCTGAAGTATCGAGTTTTTTATCGAAATCCAAATTCCAACGTTCATATGGGTATACTTCAGAGTTCAAGTACACTCGAATGTTATTGATATCAGCAGTTGTAAATTTAGTGATATCCTTTGTCCTGTCTTCAGAAGTGGTGGTGCCTTGGAATCCAATGATGATATAACGAGGTGTTTCAAGGGCATTGGTTGTCTTGATAGCCCATATGTCTGAAGATGTGCCACGGAGTGATGGAAGTTCATAGAGATCCCACATGCGATAAGCTAACTTGATTTTAGCATTCAGACCACTTTTGTTGATTCTATTCAAAAGTTTGAGCTTGTGCTTATCTTCTGGCACTATATGTCTCATTTTCCACTCAATTTTATTGATTTCCAAATCAGCATCAACCGCACCAATATATGAGTTCTTGAAGGATCGAGCGATTATTAAAATCATTTCTTGTTTGGCATTCAAGATACTTTTGTTATAATCTTCTGCGAAACCCATCAAATATTTCAGTGGTAATTTACCACTAAATACATGACTGGTTGTGTCCAAGATATCCTGTTTCGTTTCTGAAAGTCCCCATCCAGTTGTTAATAATGTGTTGGCATGTGATTGTCCAAATGAAATCATATTCTTCATAGTAGATGTGATCCCCGGCTTCCTGACCACAGCGACTTGTTCACCACCCATTTCGTAGCGAATTTCATCAAAAAGGAAAGCGATTGCATTGTTCGAGAGATAACATTATTGCGTTTCATCTGTAGGTGTGAATTTACCCTCTATATAAATGAAACTCTCAGCAATGTCGAGTATAACGTCTTGATTATTGATTGCGATTCGAATTTCATCTGAATTCCTAAACAATGGTAATCCATATGGTTTGTATGTGTGCTCATGTAAACTCGTGAGGGAATGATCGAGCATCGGCTCATCGAATATATTCAATTTTTCACTATTTGTTTCGAACACCATTTTCCCTTACTTTCAGTCCAATAGATTTCAAAAATTCGAGATCTCTCACTAACAGAGCGTGGTGTGCTAACTGTTTAGCGTACACTTTTGGAATGAGCCTTTTTCTAGTCGAACCTTCCTTTTTAGCGGTTTGTGGAATGATTTGAAATCCTCCACGATTCTGTCTATTGTAACAAAAACCCATAATAGTTATTAGATTTTCTTCAATTCCAAAATTATAACAATCTCTTCTGTACTTCCAAAATCAATAAGATTGTTTTTGTGATCCAAAATACGCACTGTGATGTTGTGAATCAACTGGCGACCCTCTGGACTGACTGGCATATATATAATCTTGTGTGGTTCTTTCGTGAGATTGAATCCAGGCTCCACATCGATATCGAATGAAAAAAGAATATGTGATTCTTCATTATTTATGTATGAACCAGATATAATGTTGCAATCTAAGCGGATTAGTCTCACAGTTGTTACATTTATTGGTAGTGAGGATTCATGTATCTGATTCGGTTGAAATCTATCAAAATTGAAACCCATCATCTTTGCTATGGAATTCGGATGAGTAAGATCAATTTCAAATTTTGATCGCATCTCACATTTGAAAGTATTATTATTGGCATGTAGGTAGAATATATCATCTGCATTGGTATCGTTTTGATTTTTACCAGAAAATAATCTAAACATGATATGTTTCTGAATAACTGCATTGATCTCATCTATTTCATAGGCACCACATGGAATTTCAATTGTGTATTTCTGAAGTATTGGTGAATTATCAGCACTGATTCTAAAACTGATCACATTGTTTTTTTCAGTTATATTATTGATTGTGTTGCATCCATAGAATCCAGAAAGTCCCAATCCATAACGACTGTTTCTATCCAATTCAATGGGTGGGAAAAAGTCTGCACTCAAGACACTCGTCCCGACAGCTTGTAGTTCGAACTTCCGTGACATGACTGATACATTTTATGAATATCACTTCAATTTATTGTTGTCTACAACACCCTTGAGACAACCTACGCTCTTTCGGAGATGGTTCATCAATATCCAGTTCATTTTTATTAGCACCAATATTCATATCGTTTATATTGCAATAACAGCAGAATATTTTTCGAGGTGTAGGACCATCATTCACATCAGAATCTGGAATGCTGTCACCGTCAAGATTGTGGTGTTCATTGCAATATCTATATTTCATTATGTCGACATCATCTTGTAGACTTTTGGGTAACTTTTCCCAAACATGAGCAATCTCATGTGCAGCACATGCAAGCATCACTTCCTTCGGCATAGTTGCAAGCATCACTCGATCCATTTTTGTCAAAATGCGATATTTTGAATACATCTTGAGTGAAAATCCCATCCCCTTAATAGCCTCTCGAGTCATTGCTGGAGTTGTATTCATTTTATAATAATTCAGAGAGAAACTTCAGGCACAAGTGACCGCAGAAAACTGTGTTGAACTTCTGCTGGCGATCATAGTTATATATAATTTTCACTTTCGGACATTTCTGAAAGTATTGAATCAACTCTATTGGTGGGGGTAGATCTCCAAAACTATCAAAGTATGCAATGTCTTTCCCACATTTGCCGTATGCCACCCAATGTGTTCCCGATCCTCTTATTCCATCTAAATTGACAATGGCGGTCTCGTAGTGTCGTGGACCTCTAGTGGGTAATGTATCACGCATGAAAATACCGCGAAAGTATGGAATTTTCATTTTCTCGGCATAATAATTAAGATCGATATCGGTGAGAGGTCTTCGAGGTAGGGAATCAACTAGTTTTTTGGATTGTATGGTTTTAAGTATAGTCCGAGTCCTTTACGGTATGGTTTAAGGTATATACCACTACCACTTTTACCCAATGCCACACTTTCCATCTTCTTATTATGACGATTCGCTTCGATCAGGGCTGTTCTGCTTGCTTTTGCTGCATTCACAGCTCTGGTGATGCCTGCAACAGCACCCGCTAAACTTCCGAGCGCGGACAATCCAGCAAAAATCGGTATCAATGGCAGAATCCCTCCTACCTTAGGAATTGGAATTATGCGGGGTGTGCGGATTGTTTTCTTCCCACCGGCAGCTTTGAGGTATTTACGTGCCGCATGCAATGCCAACACGGTAGCTTTTTTCACATTATTCGTCACAAATTGCTCACCCCCAGCTTTTTTCAATACATTCCGCACTTTATGAACCACCCCAGAACCGAAGGCGATTTTTCTGAGATTATTTTTCTTTTTCTTCGGTTGCCTCTTCTTCTTTTCCTTCATAGTAGTACTACAACCCATACCAAAACGTCTCTTTGCTTTCATAATGTTGGTAACGAGTAGGGCAGCTGCTCTTTCCTTAATACCAGCGTCTTTCGATTTAACCCTATTCCAAGCTGCGTATTCGAGTTCTTTGTCTGCTGAATGTCTCGCTGTGAGATCAGTAAGATGATTCAAATATTGAATATCGTGTTGTTTGCATGCAATATCCAATTTATTGATTCCTGGATCTTTGCGGGCTAAACGTTTTTCCAATTTTGTACCGGGTCCACAGTACTGATATCCTCCAGGTAAATGTAATTCGAACGGAAGTTTGTTTATCAAATTATTAACGAATCCACGACCGTTTTTTCTGCATCTACCACGAACACATCCGTTTCGTTTGATGGTACTCATTCAAATGAAACATTCACAACATATCGACGCTTACATAGTCTCCAACCACGGTACGATGCGCATTGTGAAGCAGAAAGAAAAGTTTGCTGTAGATAATTTAGATGAAAAATTCGGTTGTGGATTGAATGGACAGAAAGTGTTGCGGCATGGTCCGCTACTTCCATCATCTGTTCGAGGACTCATTATCGGACCGTCGAATTGTGGAAAGACGAATGCCATGATCTCTCTCTTAACACATCCACAAGGACTGCGATTCACAAACGTTTATCTCTATTCGAAATCACTCAATCAACCCAAATATCAATTCCTACGGAATGTATTGGAACCTATAAAGGGGTTGGGATTTTTTACGTTCAGTAATAATGCAGAAATAGTGGAACCTTCCGATGCCAAACCAAATTCTGTTTTCATTTTCGATGATGTAATATGTGAAAAGCAGGACATTATAAGATCATATTTCTGTATGGGACGCCATAAAGATGTTGACTGTTTTTATCTTGCTCAAACATATTCACGTGTGCCCAAACAGTTAGTGCGAGATAATACCAACTTTATCGTAATGTTCAAGCAAGATGAAACGAATCTACACCATATTTATTCCGATCACGTGTCACCTGATGTAACATTCAAACAATTCCAACTGATGTGTGTTAAATGTTGGGAGGATCAATATGGATTTATGGTCATTGATAAAGATAGAAAAATGCATGAAGGTAGATATCGCATGGGATTTGATAGTTTTATATATCCATGACACTGCAATCCACATTCAATCGATCGTTGGATTGCACACAGGTTACTTCAGTGGTGTAATCTCTCTTGTAGAACAAAATGAAGAACGATTCAGTAGTTGATGATAAAAACAATGAATTGAATTTGAAACGTCAACTAGTTGAGACAACAGAAGCTGTACGCCAGAAATTTAACTCTATCAAGAGTGGACTTATTGAAAATCGAATAGCACTTGAAAAATTCTACGATCCCCTAATGAAACCATTGAACGTTCTATCTTCAGCTGCTGCAACGAAACAACTACCACCACCACTTCGACAATCAATGACGAAGCAAGTGAACTCACACTCTACTCTAGTTAGGAGTACTCCTATGGGAAAGAATCAATTTGATAGTGACACCTCGTCTGCTGACAGTGAGACCATCAAAGAATTCGGTGAAACGTCTATATTCGAAACACCATCATCATCTCGAATAAGTAACTCGGACTATTCCTCCCTTTCTGAAGGCAATATTGAAGATATTTTGAAGATGCATTTGGAAAATGTCAAAACAAACAATGGTGACTATGACACAATATTTGGCATCCGTTCAGATCCTGCTACGGGAAAACTTAAAATGGGAAGTCTCAATGTAAATTTCAGTGGTGGAAATATTTTATTTTGGAATGCCAATAAAACAAAAAAACATGAATTCCCAAGTAGTCCGGAGTTATATAATATGATTTTTTTGAAAAACCCACCTGAAGTCAGTGATGATGGAATTCTTCATACATATGCTAAAATATTGAGACTCACGAATGCACCATACAAACAACATCAACTGAGAAATGGTTTCAAACATACGAAATCTAAAAAATTCCGTGAAGTTATTAAACCAGTACTTAACTTATCACATTATCTAACAACGAGAAGTAGAACAAAAAAAGGTGCAGGGATCAATCGGATACAAAAAAGGTATGATCCCAAACCTGCGAATTATGTGTACTGGAATTCACCAAAAGAGTTAGTCGCTCGTTTACGACTATTGATATCCTCGAAATCAGCTGGACATACTGGACACGACAACGAAATAATTTCAATAATTGAAAAATTACGTGAGGAAAGTATAATATATTGAAACATTCAAGAAATTGATCATTTTGTACACGGAAACAAAGTGAAGCAGTCATTGTGAGAGGATGGATAGTGGAATAAGTGATCTCAAACGACAAGTTGTCAATGAATTACATACACCGGCAAGACGTAATTTCACCCGAAGAACCACCTTTGTCAAAGGTTTTGCAGATCTATGGCAAATAGATTTGGCCGAATTACAACCCTATGCTAAACATAATAAAGGATATAGATATGTTCTTGTAGTAATTGATTGCTACTCAAAATATCTATGGACAAAACCGATCAAAAATAAAACAGGTAGTGCTGTAACTGAAGCAATGGAAGATGTGCTGAAAGAAGTCGACTATTCTCCGAAACATCTACAAAGCGATCAGGGACTAGAGTTTTTCAACAGTACTTTCTCATCTCTAATGGGTAAATATAAAATCAATCATTATTCAACATTCAGCACAATGAAGGCGGCCATAGCAGAAAGAGTAATTCGAACAATAAAGACGTGGCTTTATAGGGAATTTTCAGCGATGGGACACAACAAGTGGTTAGACATTCTTCCTATTATAACAAGAGAATATAACCATAAAGTGCATCGTACAACTGGTATAGAACCAATTAATGTTACACCAACAACAAAACTGAAATTTAAAGTTGCCAAAGTCATCCGAGGAAAACAAAAAATTCCCAAATTCCGAATGAATGACATTGTACGTATAAGCAAGTACAAAAATATTTTCGAAAAAGGATATACTGCAAATTTCACAACTGAACTATTCAAAATCATTAAAATCAATAGGACATATCCCACAACGTATATCATTGAAGATATGGATGGTCAACCGATTAGAGGATGTTTTTATGAAGAAGAGTTATTGAAAACGGAAAATCCTGACATTTATCTCGTCGAGAAGGTGCTGAAGAGTAAAAAAGATAAACTATATGTGAAGTGGTTAGGTCTTCCCATTGAACACAATTCATGGATTGATAAACGTGACATGGTTTAAATATGTATTAACTTTAATGTTTTGTGGAATAAAGTGGTGAAATTGATGTTGAGTTGTCATTTCAAGTAGACTAAATTGAAAAAATATTGTAGCGGTAAACGTTGCCCCAGCCAATCGCAACGTTCTGTGTATGCCAAACCCATTTAAATGCATACCCCATTCCCGCTTATATATTTTCAACTCACAACATTGATGACATTTCATAATCCTCAGAGCTAATCAGTATCAGATTGAAGAGCATGATCAAACTCTTTTCGCCACTTATCACGTACAGATGCTGCCGTATCAAAAAGTTTAGTGGACTCCTGAAGCTCCATCTCAGCTTGCACTTTTAAACAATGGGTGGACTGATTTTCCTGTGTGATTTTGGAACGGAGTTTATCTGCATCTTTACACATTTTGATCAGTTCAACCTTTGTTGATGCAATCTTTGCATCGAGCTCCTGAAGAGCCACCTCGTCTATGCTGCTACTTTGAATATCGTCATCGCATTTGACGATGGTGACCTTCGCTTTTACGATGCGGCATTTGGCTTTCTTCAACATGTCCCCACAGCACTGCAGTGGACCGAAAGAATGAAGCGATACATTTCCCAAATCACCCATCACTTTCTTTAAGGTGTCATTTACCTTTTTCTTACGGGGTTTCCGTACACCCTTAGTTATTTTTTTGGGTTTAGAAACAGTAGATGTACCCTTTCTCTTAGATGGTTTCGGTTTATGATCCACACTAAGAGAAGAGAGGAGTGGAGGGCATTCGGGTAGTGACAGCTGTGAAAGGGTTGGATCAGCACTTTCTGAAGATTCCGGTTTATCTGTCATCTTTAGATAAGCTTCGAAGTTGAAGTCATCGGTGGAATCTTGGGATGACAAGTGATATACCGGAATATTTTCAAAACCAAACTCACGATTTGTTGGAGTACATGACATTGCACCTTCTTCAACAGATAAATTTGGTAGTGAGTTCATGATTATTTAGCTCGGAGGAATGTGTGATATATCAATGGAATGTGGATAGAAATGGTGCTGATGTTGATGCGACTTCACGTTTTATACCAACAAACCGACTGGTACATGCGCACAAGAACATGACAAAAAACCACCGTAGAAGGAGAGGGAGTAAATATCCCTCCCAGGAGTTAACTCTACAAATTTCATAGGAATAAGAAGTGTTGAGAACATACAGTGTTCTTCCAACCGATGTCTTCTCCAGATGTGTATATAGTTCTATGTCACCTACATAAACTTTGCCCAATTAACTATAAATATGGAAATCATTTCGTAACATAATGCGAAGGTGTGATTTAGAACAAAATGATCCATGTGAGTAATAGTTCTGATTCACACCTACGTATTGCATATATTCATAGTGACAAAAATCTCCAGTCGGCATAGTGGTGAGGGAGGGCCTAGAAGCGGTTCAAATTTACTACTAACTGAATTTTGAAAAAATCATATCTCACTCATGAATGATAATAAAGAAAAAGTTTTTTGGTGAAAAACATTCAAACTGATCATATCTTTCAAGAAAACATATAAACAATTTGGGTTATGAACCAAAAAATTTTCACGTCTGAATATTAATTTCAATGTTTTTGAAAAATCATATCTCACTCATGAATGATAACAAAGAAAAAGTTTTTTGGTAAAAAACATTCAAACTGATCATATCTTTCAAGAAAACATATAAAAAATTTGGGTTATGCACCAAAAAATTTTCACGTCTAAATATTAATTTAATTTTAAAAAAAATCATATCTCACTCATGAATGATAATAAAGAAAAAGTTTGTGGGTAAAAAACATTCAAATTGATCATATCTTTCGAGGGAATATATAAAAAATTTGGGTTATGCACCAAAAAATTTTCACGCCTAAATATTAATTTAAATTTTTTGGAAAAATCATATCTCACTCATGAATGATAATAAAGAAAAAGTTTGTTGGTGAAAAACATTCAAACTGATCATATCTTGCAAAGAAACATATAAAAAATTTGGGTTATGCACCAAAAAATTTTCACGTCTAAATATTAATTTAATTTTAAAAAAAAATCATATCTCACTCATGAATGATAATAAAGAAAAAGTTTGTGGGTGAAAAACATTCAAATTGATCATATCTTTCGAGGGAACATATAAAAAATTTGGGTTATGCACCAAAAAATGTTCACGCCTAAATATTAATTTAAATTTTTTGGAAAAATCATATCTCACTCATGAATGATAATAAAGAAAAAGTTTGTTGGTGAAAAACATTCAAACTGATCATATCTTTCGAGGGAACATATAAAAAAATTGGGTTATGCACCAAAAAATTTTCACGCCTAAATATTAATTTAAATTTTTTGGAAAAATCATATCTCACTCATGAATGATAATAAAGAAAAAGTTTGTTGGTGAAAAACATTCAAACTGATCATATCTTGCAAAGAAACATATAAAATATTTGGGTTATGCACCAAAAAATTTTCACGTCTGAATATTAATTTAAATGTTTTTGAAAAATCATATCTCACTCATGAATGATAATAAAGAAAAAGTTTGTCGGTGAAAAACATTCAAACTGATAATATCTCTCAATGAAAAATATAAAAATTCTGGGTTATGCATCAAAAGAAAATTATTGTTAGTTGTATAAATTCAGGGGCTCTATACCCGACACGCATATAGAACATTTTTGACTAATATATTTGGTAATCCAAATAGCTCAGTTGGATGAGTGTGTGATCACCCCCAGAAATAAATTTCTGTTTATCACCCCAGGTGGGGGAGGCGGGGTTGATAATAGAGGTTTATTTCTCGTTTTTTTTTTCGTTTGGTGACCTTTGATATCTTACCATAAAATTATACTTTTTTTTTGTTGGTTTGCCATATTTTTTAATATTTTCGAATGAATTCTACCTTGCATCTGACAAAGCTAACAATTTATCGTTTATTTGCTTGACACGTGCTTCTGATTCTTACGAAAAGGCAGCCAATCTCTTACCCAACGTAATAAAGTCCACCTCTCCGTCTGTAGATGATTGTGTACTCGACACCTTTGAAAATGCAGGTTTTTTCCATCCGTTAATACTATATGGACTTGCCTTTTCACCTATGAATTTAAATTTATCTAATTTCAAGGACTTCTTTCGTTTCCTGACAGTGTAACGAAGTAACTATTTTCTAGTTATAAGCAAGGCAGAAGCAACAAGTATTCATGTATATCTCCGTTATTAATGGGCCTAAAAATACCATTCTTTTTTAAATATATTCCATGACTTATCCCTGTGTATATAAGATCCTCAGTATACACGCGTCCCGATTGAGTAAGCGTTATTCCTGGACCCCACCATGCCCAGAGTTCAGTCAGACAGCAACTCCCTCTCCGCGAGAGTGAAATTCCGACTCGATCAGCCTTCAAGGCGACAGAATCAAAACGAAAGTTCAGTTCTTCGCTAGCCCAGCGGAAAGGCAGTTGACATCGAGGACCAGCCAGACAGTAAGATCGTGACTGATGGCCACCGCCAGATACTAGAACGTTACGCAGCCGAATCTGACGTCACCAGAGTAAGTGTGCACTTTACAAATATTTGTTAGGTACCGAAAACGAGTCGCGCAGCGCTGACTGAACTTTGGTGGGGGAATAGCCAGGTGAGCTCCCGACTAGAGTCTAGTCGGAAGAGCAGTTGTGTACGAGCCGCAGATAGACCAGTCACGGGGAACCGACCAGCCTAGCCGAGAAAATGAGTTGTGTTCGAGCCACAGGTAGAAGCCGACGTGCACCCGACCCAGCCTACCAAAGCCGTGGTGAAACGTGAGTTAGAACATTATTGAGGTGTAGGGTGAGTGGTCCTCACTCTGACTTGAGATATCAATACCAATCCTTATACCGGAGGATGGCCATCATCTACTGTTGTGACGCCTGTTGTAACACCAGTTGCAACTATAGTGGCACCAGTTGAAGTTGCATCAACGGTTGCACCTTTAGTTGTACCGGTAGAGCCAACAGTTGCCGACATACCACTCCCACCAGTTGTTGAAGTTGTTCCAACCGCTGAAGAAGCCACCCAACCGGCTCCTATGGTGGAGGAAGTTGCCATCGCGAATCCCATCTCCTTGGAATCTATCGCACCCACTCTGGAAACGGATATAGACCAGCTAATGGGTGAGATAGATGATGCCCAACGTGACTACCAGCTGAGTCAATTAGCGCGGGCAGAAATTGCCCGCCAACTGGCAGAGCTGACGGTCCGAGATCGACAGGAAGGCATCCTGGAGGTCGAAAGGTTCGCCAGGTTGGAGTCCGTCAGAGCGCGAGTGGCGGCTACCAAGGATAATGGCAACTCTCCAAAGGTTAGGATAATTTTTATTATATAGGTTTAATTGTTTGTAAGTGATGTAAGTGATGTATATATTAAATTAAATTTTATATTGATTAGGTTATTTGTATTGTAGATAAATAAAAAAAAATTAAATAAAAAAAAAGGATTAAGTGAAAAAAGGAGTGTACATTGAATTTGTTGGTTGGTACACACTGGGCAATGCGTGTTGGGGCATTGCTCATCACTTTATCTTAATTATATTTTCTGATACTTTATATCAAATTCTATAATATTTATTAGCTAAAAGGTCAGTGTATGTGAATGTATGAGCATCATTATGGTATTGAAATAAAAATAACTTTAGTATGACAAAATTTATTCTATAGATTTTTATGATAATACAGATTCATTCTTTCAAACAGCTGGGTCTGGATCACTGCCTGGAGCCCAAAGTGTTGGTCTATGTGTCAGCCAAATATCAGGATGGTTCCTCTCCAAATCGGCTAACCTCTGATATTTCTTCTCTAATACGGCTAACCTCTTTTCCAAGTCATCATATTTTTGCATCATTGCAGATGTAACTTCAAAATCGTCTTTCATTAGATTACATTTATGATCGAGGTCACTAGTCAACTCTGTTATTTTTCGTGTAATTGTAGCTGTGGTATCCCATACTTTGATATCCACATCACTTTTTAGATTACTATATTTGCGATCTAGATCATCAGTTACCTCCTCTATTTTTTCATTGAATGCTAGACGGGCATCAGGTACAATCTTAGCCGTTGTGGCAAGTATGGCAGCCTGCAAGGCTTTGAGGACACGTGCCTTCGTCTCCTTGATTTGTTCATTGAGATACATTGAGATACAATCACTCTCATCTATCGGTTCACCAACATTTTTCAGTCTTTTACCTTGCACATCATATTGGTCATCAGGTGAAAGCTTGAATCCTATACCTTGGGGACCTTGAGAACCTTGAAGAACTCGAACTTTAACAGCACCCCATTTTCGTGTACGACCGAATTTATCGATAGCTTTGGACATCTTTCTCTCACCTTGATATCTTTCATACTGATGATTTTTAAACAATCATTCGTATATATCTCTGTGTAGGTATGTTGAAAACTCAAATGAAACAATAGGAATTCAGAATAACATGTTTATTTAAAAAAATATATTTGGTAACAGGACATAAACTAAAATTTACTAGTATAATTTGACTTTTATACAATAAGAGTACTATATATTTGGTAACAGGACAAGACATCAACTAAAATTAACTAGTACAATTTGATTTTTATATAATAAGCGTAAACACATATGAAATACAAATGTATAGTGATGGTGAATTTTCCATTTTGAATGATATTTCATTTGTTCAATTCAGCTGTTAATAAATGAAGTAATTGATCTAAAGGGCTCTCTTAGGAAAAAGATTGAATAATATTGGAAACCCAACGAATATTCTCTTCTGGGTCATTCTGGTAGAATTCTATATCGCTATGACCCCAAGGAAGAGTTTGTGTCGTATTGGGAATGATGAACCGTTTGTCATCATGGTACGACAATGCAACTTTGTTTTTCAATTCAGTATACATGTCGTGCAATATGCTTCTAAACGAGTTCATCTTCCTAAATATTAAACCACCCTGTTCGACAATTTTCTTATAATCTTCACATGTCAATTCATTCTTTATTACGGATCTTTTGACACCTTTTGCTTTCTTGAATTCACTACCTACAGACTGAACATAATATGCTTTAGCACCGGTACCATAAAAGCTAATTATGGGATCATTCGGAAATTCATCTTTGAAATTACCCAGAATTGACTTTGTAATGGGAATATTGAATTGGTTTCCTAATTTGTAATTGGAAGTATCAAACTCACCTATATTGCTGGTAATGAATTCATAAAAATTATCAGTTTTTACTTTCAAAATTAAAGAATCCGTGTCAGTGTAGAGTAAGGTGGCATTTTCTGCAAAATGACGTTTAATACATCCGTAGAAGAAGTTGTACATAACTGTTTTGGATAATTCTAGAATACAGAATCCCAAATATAGTGGTTTATCGTACAATACATTAACTTTGCCCAATTGAATGGCAACAAAATTTTCGGAAAATATTGAACAGCTTTTGAAATTAGGACGTGATATTAGGGTGCTAGCACCCATTTTCCTCTTGATACTTTCCCAATGCGTCACCAGTCTAACATCTATTCTGTTATCAACGTTTTCCATCGTTTTCCCATAAACTGCATTATTCATGAGTTTATAGAAATCTTTTTCAGCTTTGTTGTTAGATCGATTGCGCATTTCAGTGTTCAAATCAATATAAGGTTTCATCCAACATGACTGCTTGAATTTCAGTACTCTATGTGTATTCATGACAATAAGGCCATTGGCCACAGCCTGCTGTAAGTTTTTGTAATGTACAATATATTTTCTTTTGTCATTTAAATTTGGAATTAATTTAGGAATTTTTGATTTGGAATGTGGAGGTATCAAACTTTCAACGAGAAAAGAGAGATCAGCATGTTTGTCATGTAATTCTTGGGGATAATGAATATCCACTTCGAGAACATAACCGTATGGACTATCAGACGCAACATCCATTACGTCCAAATTGATAATTTCATTGGGTGTTAGCCAAGCAAAATCATTGGTGGGTAATAGTTGTGACATACTGTGACCATATAGGTTGGTAGCATCTAGATATGATATGAATGATGGAGGTTCATCGGGGTTATAATCAGGTAAAAATTTATTATTAGCAATATGCTTCCTTCCACTACACTGACTTATTCCACCACGTATTCCTTTCTTGAAAAAATGTATCATGTCAATGTCTGTCAATAATTCCAATTCAATATTTGTATACTTTAGCATTGCATCCCATGATAATCCGGGTGCTGTATAATACTGTGCCGGATCTAATTTATATTTCTCTAAACATATGTCTCTAAAATTCTCAAATATGTCACATAATAGGAGCACATCGGACTTCAAATATAAATCCGAGTATTCTCCTAAACTCTTACACTCGAATAAATGCCAAACAAGTTTCGCCCTCATATAATCCTTATCTGATATATGCTCTCCGTTAAGATTGTCATAAAACTGATTTTTTGTGGGGAGAGTTGGATGATTCAACTTGTCAATGTGGTCAACAAAGTTATATGGAAAAACACCTTTCTGTCTCATCAAATTGAATTTGTCAATTTGTGGAAAATGTTTATGCATCTCAATACACTGATCGGATGTTAAGTTAGCACCTAAGTTCTGCAAAGAATTCGACATGAATTTGAAACTGTCTATAAATCTCATTTTCAAATAATTCTTTTTCACTTTTCCATCTTTGTCAGTGTATGAGTGAGTAAATAGATGCTTGGTGAAAGATATGTATTTTTCCTTAGTTTGTGGGATAACATCCACTTTGTCTTTGTTTCTATACAGTTCTTTTATGAACAAATGACAATCATACCCACTCAGGTTATGGAAAATTATCGGAACAAAATTGGGTAGTTTTAAATTCAAGTTACATACGGAATGTGCAGCAGGTGATCTTTTTTTTCCAGTGAGGTGGCAATGGTCTCTCACTTTCACATCGCCACCCGAGAATGGTTTATCACATATACCACAAAATTGAGCAGAAGAAAACTCTTTTTCTTCCGCGGAGGTTTGTGCAGCCATAGGAATTGGATACCTCAAATAATTGTGATAAATATTCCTTAAATCATTTTCAAGTTTTGTAACAAATTTCTCGGCTGCATCCTCACCCCTATATGTGACAAATTTAGTTAATTTATCATTGTATGAACATTTTATCGAATAAGCAAATGAATAAGGTTCATGTTTGTATGTTTTATTCGAGTATGAGTGTTTAGGGTTGGGTTGACTAGTTTGAATGGGTTTGAGAACTGATTCAAAGTCGGCATAAACTAAAAATGGCACCTTCATCTGTTTCTCAAAATTTTCAAACATAAGTGTATTCCCCGGTAACATTTTACCATATTTGTTAATTCTGAAATTGACTGATGGTGTTGTAGTGCTCAAGTGATTACAGTCATGCAACTGATGACGTAACAATAATCGCTCATGAGAGAAATACAATAAACATCCATCACAAAAATATTTTTTATGCTCATGCGCAGATAGTTGACTTGAAACTAACCTAGAAAGGTCTTTAATCCAACAATAATGACTATTGCCAGAATCATCTGTTATAAGTAACAAATTGACATGTCTTCTAAGTCTTCTCTGTGAGTAACGCAACGGACCAACCACTTCATATTTCATTTTACCCTTATCAAGTTTCGACTCTAACCCATAAACATTTATTGAAATATCATTCATGTCTTCAAACTTTTTTATAGCTTGGAGTTTAACTGGAAAATCCATACCTGTTACATTCAAGACATTGGAATAGTGGGGGTATGAGGAAACTTCTGACACTCTACCATTCACAGGAAACAATGCAGATGTGATGGCCCATGCAAAACAATGTTGGTCTTCATTACGAATATTTACAACACATTTCCTTGTCTCGATGAACTCGGGCAGCTTCACATACGAACATCCGCTGAGTGGACTATACTTGTTGATGTTCACTTCGAGGAACTTAACTCCACAGCTCCATCCTGAAACATAACAATAATTTATCATTCATATAAATAGAAATTAAACTTTAAACATACCCGAATCACGTTCTTCAAATTCAGTAGTCTGAGCAATGATGACATCACGGAATCCATCGAATAATACACCTAAATCCGTAGATAGATCCACAATTTTATTTTGTGAGTTGAATGACTTGGTATCACTCAAATCCCGTGTTTGGACAATATAGCTGCCAAATACTTCCATATTTACTTTAAAGATCTTGTAAACCTTTATTGCCTCTTCAAGTAATCCAATAACTTTCTCTCTGATCTCACTGAAGAACGGCATATATTCAGTGTAAACATTTTGACTTTCCACGCGATAGCTCACAATTCTACACTTGAAAGCATTCCTTATAATTTGTATGCCATCACTTACTTGAACACATGCATTGTTCTTGTGCTGGAGAGTTCTTTTGTGAGAACTAACTTGGGAAGCAGGAATTGACACATTACAACAATTGCATGTGTACATTGGTGTCGATGCTACCGCATCTAACTTAATCCTTTTCACAGAAGGGCCACCTTGGCAACTTTGGAGTTGATGCCGACGGAGATTATCACTACGAGTGAACGATTTACCACATTCACAGGAATACATTTTCTCGATGTCTATTCAGCACAAAACTCAACGAAATACTGATTTCACAATCATTCTCACCACCATTAAATATTATTTCGATGAGTGGAAGAGAGGGTGAACAAATTCTATCTGCTTCGACTACTCATGCAACGTCACAGAGCCCTCCCCACCAGTTAACGCATCCAACACCGTATCAACATAGAGAGGACGGAGAGTTAATAGTAGTCATTAGATCGCCACAGCGTATGGGTGTGTGACGTCAGCGGATCCACCGTGTCGGGAGCGAGGGCCTGACACACATCAGTGGATCGTCGTGCGCATAGCGCTGACGTCACGCGACCTCTCCCCCCACCACCATCGCAAGGTTTACATCACGAGAGAGGAATCAGAGCTAACATATCTGGCTGGATCTCCGTGGTGTGCAGACGTATACCTTCTCCATACTGTATAGATTTTCATGTGCACTCCACAAGAATCATACACAGTAGCTGAGTCGGTATACATGCAGGTCATGCAAGACATGGAGGTAAAAAAAATATGTGTACTTACAAAAAGTACTTGTCCGTGTATGAAAAAAATTCCAAGTCATCTCAAGGTCAAACACAAACCCTGAACACCTCTCCCAACAATATACATCAAGTTCAAACACAAAATCTCAAAGGCATCACTAGGACATGCCAAGGTCATAGACCTACACAAAGGTACCTATGCACCAAGGTCATCCCTGAAGGTCACCACAAGGTCAACTATGACGTCATAGTGGAGGGGGAGGCCCAGAACCGGCTCAAATCTCCTACTAGCTTTTTTTATCGTCAATTAGGTGTTATAATATAATGGTTATAATTGGTAGCTTGGGGGGGCTGCAGCCGCTCCAGGCTGCACCCCCTCCAGGCTGCACCAGTTCCTCTAAGGCAACTGAACTTCTGACTTCTTCTGACAAGAAATGTATAAAGACACACGACAATTACATTTTTTCCAAAAATATATAAAATAATCTTAGTTATTGTTAACAATTAATGGTTAAATAATTGCTGAAAGTAATTTTTTTTCGCCCATCTTTTAGCTTACATTACAATATATGTCATACTTTGATTTTACGATGATTATTGACTGTATACATTTCTATAGTAACAAACTTCTCAATCAACAATTGCGATTTCTATAGATTTTGTATTGAATTTACCACGACTGTATGAAGAGATTGTGGGAATTGTAATTTGAAAATTGGCCAAAAAATTTGTTCAACTCAGCAGCAAAGCTCCGGCTGACTTTTAAATAAGTCACTGCCATTGCTCATTTCCATATTTGTATTCAATTGAATTGAGCTGGAAGCTGAGACATATCTAAATCAGAAACAACGAGTCTCCTTCAAAGTTCACGATGAGACGTTTTGTTTTACACAGACACAGCTGTATGGAATGGGCAATTTGTTTATAAAATGAATGACGCGAGGTTTGTTGTGGCGTGTGTGCATTAGTATGAAATGGAACAGAACGTCTTTTACATTTTTTTCGCGAGAGAAAAGAAAACTATGCCCATTCAGCCTACCGAGTTATGTTATTTTGAAAATTTGTACAATTTGATAGAAAATACGTAGATTCTGGGACTGAATTTCGTAGGTTTGCATGAAAGGCCTGATGCATGTAGAACTACGTAAAGGCTCAGAGTTGGCAACGCTGATTACAGTAGACTGAGCGAAACTTTTGAAATGCGGCAACCATGTACGGATTGCATCCTGTTTTAAATTCGTCGTTTGCGCACACCCAGAATTGGAAACTCCTGGGTGTGCGCAATGAAAATTCCAACCAGAATATGGCTAAAGACGGAGTACTGTATTAGTAATACTGTGCTAATACTGCTAATACTGTCCGGTTCATTATTGTATTGTATGTATTGAATCATGTGGTCATGTGGTGTTGTAACAGGTCTCCACAATTGGCGTAAATGTAATTATCTTCTAGGCACAAGAGACAAAACATTAAAACCATTGTTTATAGAGAAAGAAGATAGTTAGTCAATGCCTGTGGAAATCGCGTTTGATACAATCGCACGCGACATCTAACCCGATAACGACGAACCGTGGCAGAAAATACACCCGTACGAATGCGCCCCCTACAATCAACTTGCATTTTTTGAAGTATACTTGAGGATTTTTATTTTCGTCAAGGAATCCTAGTAGTGAATCGTTCGCCCTGACAGGGACGTACTTGAAATTTTCTAATGATAGTTTTTAACAGAGTAGCATATTTTATTCACAAATTCAATGTCATTCAATAAAAATGAAGTGCATACTTTTTTGTTTATTATTTGATAATATCAGTTTTGTCATTTTGACTTCAATCATCATGAACAATACTGTGGCATGGTTCAATTGAAAAATGAGTGTGGAATTTCAGTGAAATATATCTTTTCACCTACATGTGGTGTCCAGTGTATTTTTTAAGCCAAAATCACTGGGACGAAGCTCATAATGCACTACCGGTGAACAGCACCTTTGCCTTATTATTTTCGGGGCAAACTGCTTTGTGTTTGTTATTGTTTGTTATTTAATTTCAATCACTCATTTTAACCAGTGGTGGGTGACATTTGTGTCGCACACTTCACTAGTGAAAAGGTGGTGACACAATGGAACAAATAGTATAAAAAAAATTGTTATAAAATTGTTATTTCCGTCAACCGATTGCACCCCTACGCGCAACCCTCGGAAGTCTTCGAGAGACTTGTGTGAGTTAGGGAAGACCCTTACCTTTTAACGTGTGATGCCATGCACGAGACCGCTGACCATGCGAGGCTTTGAACCCTCGACCTTTCGCTGCAAAGGCGAACGCTCTACCACCACGGCCACCACTGTCATACCTCTCCCCTACCCCTTGGGCATCATCACCGAAACAATTTGAATAGGGAAAGTAGTAAGTGTGACACATCATTGAAAAGGTAATTTCATAAGGAATTCAGCCATGTCAATTTTTGCCACCTAAATTTTTATTTTGGTGCCCTCTTGCGGGAAAAACAACTGTTCCGTATTCCAAATTATGATACTGCATTTGCAAGCTATTTTGACATAAATTCGGTGACAATGCATTATGGAATATTTCTGAGAGAAAAAACAAAATGGCGGCTCCAAAATGGCGGACATGATTTGCAATTATGGTCCGATTCGATTCAAAATTTATATGTGGTGGTTTGCAAGGTCGGAAATTATGATTTGTTTATCAATGCAAAAAACAAGATGGTGGTCCAAGATGGCGGACGGAATTTGTAATTCTGGTCCAATTCGAATCAAAGTTAGTATGTGGGGATTTTCAGGGTTAGAAATTTGGATATTTTTGTCGGTGCAAATAACAAGATGGCAGGCGAAATTTGTAATTGTAGTTCGCTTAGAGTCAAAATTAGCATATGGGGGTTTTCAGTATGAATAAAATGAATTATTTAAATTGATAAACAAAAGCTTTTATACAAATGCGCTAAAAGGAGATAACGGCAAATAAACGAAAAAGAGAGAAAAGGTATTCATATTTTTTTTTTGATGTGTGACGTAGGTTACTCTGTGCGTAACAGATTCGAAAGCTTGCCGCGAGTACAAAATAGGTATTTTTGCGAGGTAAAATTTTGATTCTGTTACGTATAGAATAATCTCAGTCACACATCTGAAAAAAATTATAATTTCCATTTTAGCGCATTTGTTTAATTCATTTAATCAATTTAATCATTTCATTTTAGTCATACTGAAAACTTGTAAAACCCCCATATGCCAATTTTGAATCGAATCGAACCACAATTACAAATTTCGTCCACCATCTTGGTTTTTTGCATTGACAAAAACATCATAATCTTTCACCCTGAAAATCCCCACATACCAATTTTGATTCGAATCATACCAGAATTACAAATTTCGTCCGCCATCTTGAAGCCACCATCAAACAAATCATAATTTCCGACCTTGGAACCACCACATATCAATTTTGAATCGAATCGCACCATAATTGCAAATCATGTCCGCCATTTTGAGCCGCCATTTTGTTTTTTCATTTAGAAAAATTCCATAATGCATCGTCACCTAATTTATGTCAGAATAGCTTGCAAATGCAGTATCATAATTTGGAAAACAGAACAGTTGTTTGTCCCGCAAGAGGGCGCCAAAATGAAAAGTTAGGTGGCAAAAATTGACATGGCTGAATTCCTTATGAAATTGCCTTCCTAATGATGTGTCACACTTACTACTTTCCCTATTCAAATTGTTTGGGTGATAGTGCCCAAGGGGTGGGGGGAGAGGTATGACAGTTGAGGTTATGATAGAAAGATGCCCCCTTGGATTAAAAATCGACGTGTTTCTGCATTTTATCCACACCACATGCGTTTATTGCGTTTCGAAGATATTCGATCTGTTTCGTTTTCGGTGCCACACCCTGTATATTAATAGCAAATATAATATTCAAAAATACACGAAGGGTAACGTGACAATTTCACAAATGATAACGGCACAAAACAAATAAACACAAAATTCACTGGGAATGGTCTTGATAACATCAAGTTCCAGGTTAAATAGAAACACTGAAACTGAAATGAATGGAATCTCGAGTTTACACCAGTGTCCAGTACAACGCTGGATAGGATGCACGTGTCAAAATTATATTTCATAGCCATCTATCGGATTATTCAATGAATCATATTTTACGAACTGATCAAATACATACGTTAAAATCAAGAACAGACGTGACTGGAGACTCGTGGACTAGCGACCTCTAGTGATGGTCTCCATTTGAATCCAACTAAAAGTACGTAAGATTGGCTAACTATCTTCTCTCTATAAACACTGTTAAAACGATTGATCAAAAGGGGTCATTCCATATCAAAAAATTCCAGAAACTAGTTCATACAGAATGAATTTGGTATACAAGTCGAAAAACTCGTTGCTCATCATCATTCTCTTCCTCACAAAATAAGACATGATTACTGCCTTCCCTTTGACTACTCTTTCCGCTTGAATACTGAAATATCAGCCAAATACATCTTCACCACAGGCATTTCTGAAGAAGCACTCGAAAGTTAAAAGTTAGAAGTAGAAATTCAATAATAAAATTTACGTCAACAACTGTCAACTCATAACGTTTGCTTTGTTTTCCCGGAGTTTTGGTGCGCCACCTGGTGCTTGGTGATCGCGAATAGGTTAGCGTTAAAGACGGGAAGCTCCCGGAGTGGCGCGCGCTTACCGCAGCCGTCCAGCCAGCACAGAATGTAAAAACGTCTGCCGTCCCAAAAAGGTTAAAAGAACACAATGTCCGCCAATACTTGAATTTTCAAATTTTCCAGTGTCCTACCCAAATAATTCTGTATATCAATCATGGACGGATTTGGACATGAATCACAAAATTTGTCATCCATCTTGAATGTTCGTATTGGTCTCCAACGACTCCAACACAACAGGTACCAATTTTGAAAGAATTAAAATCGTATTACTCGAGATTAGAATTATGAATAGTTGGATAATAAATAAATCACAAAAACTGTTCGTTATCTTGTTTTTTTCCGCTTGTGAATGTCGTAACGAACCTGAATAAATTTAATGGACACCTGCCAAATTTAAAGATGATTGGATCAGTGGAATTGGCTCAAAATTTCCTCTGAAGTTATAAGATAAGATAATTTATTTCCGTGGACAATACATTACAGCATCGTATAGAAAATTGTCGTAGAAGAGCAGGCATGCAGTATTCTAAATACTATATGAAAAAGAGAAGTATAAATTGATAAAAAAAAGTAGACATAATTACAAATATACATCATAGACATACAGTGATTGTTCAATATGAAACAACAGTAATTTCTACACAACACAAACAATATAAAACAACAGTTATTTTTACACAACACAAACAAATGATCTCTAAGTCATAAAATCTGTCAAATTATAAAAGCACTTTTCATAAAGATAATTTTTAAGTTTTCTTTTAAAAAGTCCCTCAGTCTGACTACATTTTAATTCTTCGGGTAACAAATAAAAAAATTTCAATCCTAAGTACTTAGGTGTATTCAAAGTCACATTATATTTACAAAATGGAATATATAAGTATTTATCCTTCTCACGTTTACAGTCATTGGTCAGAAATAGTTTTTTGTTTTTGAAAACGTAAACGGACATTTCCAAAATGAACAGACAAACCAGGGGCAGAATCTTGTACTTAACAAATAAAGGTTTTCAGGAACTGCGTTGAGAGACACCAGCGATCATTCTAACAAGTTTTTTCTGTGCTGTGAATACATTAGGAGCCAAAGAAGAATTTCCCCAAAATTGAAGGCAATATCTCAATCGGGAATCGACTTGAGCGAAGTATAATATAACTAGCTGATTACAAGTTAACAACGGTTTGAGATTTCGAAATAAAAAACAAAATGAATTTAATTTTCGTATAAGTGACTCGCAATGAGCTCTCTAGTTCAGTGTGTCATCCAAAACAGTTCCCAAGAACCTCACAGAATCTGACTGAGTCAAGTGTTCATTCCCATTATTAATAATGATATTCAGTCTTTGCGCATACTTCTGTCTGTTATGAAATCTCACAATTTGAGTTTTAATAGGACTGAGAAATGAACTGTTTTTAGAGCACCAATCTACAGTGCGGTTCATAATCTCTGAACAATTGTTATTCAAGATGTTAATATTCTTATCGCTGACGACAATGGAAATATCGTCTGCAAATAGAATATACAAATTATCATTAACTAGTTTATCTTGATCATTTATATATATATATATATATATATATATATATCATAAAGAACATGGGGACCAACACAGATCCCTGCGGGACACCCATAGATACTATACTATTTTATTCGAACTGTACTTATTTTCTTTAGTACCATCACAGTGGGATATATTCACGTACTGTTCTCTATTAGTCAGAAAAGACTCAACCCATCTATAAGCTGGACCTCAAATTCCGCAAGAATAAAGTTTAGTCAGCAACAAATCATGATCGACACAGTCGAACGCCCTACTCAAATCACAAAAAAATCCCGCAGGGCACTCGCCTGCCTCGATGAAGTTCACAACTTTTTCCAAAAAGGCACAGATGGCACTGCTAGTTGACCTTACCTTAGGGTCACTGAATCTAGAAGGCCGTGCCGTCCTTACGGGTATGGCCAATGGGCGTGGTTCAATACTTGAAATAGTTCCAGTATTCAAATAACCCACAAAATCACCAATTAGAGAGCAAGTTTTGTGGGTTATTTGAACACTGGATCTATTTCAGGTACTAGACCACGCCCATTGGCCATACCCGTAAGGACGGCACGACCTTCTAGATTCAGTGAACCTAACCTACCAGGATAGTATCCATGCTGACTAGCCGATAATAATTTTTTTCTCATGAGAAAATCCATTAGCCTTGTGGAAAATGATAATTCGAATACCTTCGAAAAACACGATGGTATTGTGATTGGACGAAAGTCATTTAAATTCCTAGAATTGGGTTTCTTCTGTATTGGCACAACTTTACCTGTTTTGAGACTTGAAGGAAAACAGCCTGTGGCAAATGAAAGATTCACGAGATATACTAGCGGTTCAATAAATATTTAAATACCTTTTTTCAGTATGAACATTAGGATTTCATCAGGTCCTAGAGGACTTATTTTTCAATTTGTGATTGAGTAAAGTCAGAAGCTCTCCATTGACAAAAGAGTTTAGGAAAATGGAGTCTTTTTCAGATCGAAAACTTATATTGAGATTTGTGTCATTATTGTTACTCGGTATTGATAGTAGATACCATCTACCTGATCCGTGTGAGTGAAACTAAACAAAAGCTTGTACAAATAACACTGATATATTATTATTTAACTGCTTATTAGGTATAACCTTCAAGCACTAATAAATATTCTATTATGTGTTTTCAAAACATATCAACTGCGATAGAATATCGTAATTGAACATTTTTTGTACCTATACTTAGGCATCATTTTTCAGTAAGAATATTGCTACATTACGTGTTTCATTATATTAGGCTTAACTGCAGCAATATAAAATGACCACTCTGATCATCATCTGATATTCAAAACACCCGAATGCAAACTTTGACTTATATTCTGCTAAACATCTCACCAATGACAATATTCTGCAAGGAGACTAAACATTATTTAACAAGGAGAGTTTAATCAAAGAGTAGGATCTATAGACCCCCTAATTGGTTTAATCCCATATAAGACAATGGGGACACTGATAGAAAGAGATGAAAGAATATTTATGACGAATTGTGACGTAGTTAGACGTGTCATGGCCGCCGTTCTCTATAGACAGTGACGGACTAGCTCTTGGTATATGAGAGTTACTGCTGACAGTTTTGTTGCTTGGTTTGAGTTCGACTCTGTACTCATGTCCAAGTACGTCACTATGACGCGTTGATACTACAAAATTCTGATTGGCTAGAGCTTATTAAACCCTCCTTGTTAGTTTGGTCTCTTTTGGTGGATTTATGCAGCAGTCATAAGTCATAAGTTTTAAGTCATAAGGAAGAATATTCGTCAATGATAGGTTGGAATAAACGGACCAACCAATCACTTACAAATATTCTTCTTATGACTTAAAACTTATGACTTATGACTGCTGCATAAATCCACCATTTGAATATTCTGCACATTTTGAATGAAAAGTGGGGTGGGATTCCGTGAGCCATAGAATTCTACTTTTCATCGAATGAGTGAGGTGTCATTATAGTTGAATTCACGGGAGAGACAGAGACATAACTGTCGACTATAGAATTCTATGGCTCACGTAATCCCACCCCTGTGGGCGTTCTATTTTAAAAAGAGACAGAAGTATATATAGTTTTGCGTGCCATCCGACGACGGCGCCACATTACTGGATACATTTTCAATGTTTCCAGTAAAATTGTAAAGATGTCTCAGGTGTCAGGTGACGGCCATCCAATGCATTTTTTATGCGAATGATTCCGTTTCTTTGACTTTGCGAAGGGTCAATCAATCAAATGAATCAAAATATACTTTATTATCGGAAGATTTGAATCTCATTGATAAAGTCACAATAAATTAAATATATATATATATATATATATATATACAAAATTGGATAACAAGTATAAAATATATAAAAATAAATGGTATGGAGCAGGTACTATAACATTGTCACAATTATAAAAAATACCTATTTACGAAAACAGAACAACAATAACAAAAGGGAACAAACATATTATATCAAAACAATTAGACAATAAATATAATAACATTTTCAATGGATCAAATAATCAAATATAAGTCTTTACAAATATATAAATATTACATATTACAATCTTTCTCAAGAAACTCTTGGACACTATAAAACACCTCATCAATCTTTTGACAGATCTCCTAAAAGGAGAAAGCGAAACGATGTCTTTGGAGGTATGAGGGAGATGATTATATAGTTTAATTGCACCATAGATTAGGGAATTCTTCGTCATATTTGAAGACGGAATTGGAAGTCTCAAATTGTTATTTTGGCGAGTGATACCCACATTTGCATCGTATGAAGATTTGTTTTTGTGTACTAGACACACCGTTTCCAGAATGAATAATGACGGAAGGGTGAGGATTTTTATTTGACCGAACAGTGGTTTACAAGATTCTCTGGGTCCAACCCACTGATATATACCGTTATAAGGTATATTTCAGTGGTCCAACCGTGCAAAGGTATCGAACTGCACGTTTTTGTAGAACAAATATACTATAGAAATTTTGTTGGCTGCAGATACCCCAAAATGGTATACCAAATCTGATATGTGCTTCTATCAGATCGTGGTATACCGTATACCACCTTCGCAGTGGCTGTTCCCAGTTCTCTTGAGACCATTCTCACAGCATAACACCCAGATGCTAGTTTTCCATTCAAAGACTTCACATGGTTCTCGAAATTAAGGTTTTTATCCAGATGGATTCCAAGGAATTCACTTGTATACCTTTGCTCAATGACAACTTCGTTACTTAAAGGGATATCTGGTAAATTACACTTAAACGGTAGGAGCTTCGTTTTATCTATATTTAACGACAGCAAATTGGAGTTGAACCACCTTTTTACGCTGGATATATCATTAATAATACTAGAATGTAGGCTGTTGATGTCGGCTGCATGCCACAAGATGGTCGTGTCGTCTGCAAATATAGTAAAACTGCCATCAATCTTGAGATCAGCCAAATCGTTGAAATACAATAAGAAAAGAATGGTCCCAGTACAGAGCCCTGAGGCACACCATGTTTGACCGATCTAGTTTGTGAATTGGTGTTTGTTCTGACGAATTGTGTACGTTCACTCAGATAGAATTCAATCCAACTGGCTCTGATTTCTGAAGCCATAAAGTTGAAGCTTGCGCAGGAGTATTCCATGATTTACACAATCGAAAGCTTTCTATAGATCACAAAACACTGCCGCGCAAACCTCTTTGAGGTTGACTCTACCGTATAATTCTTTCAGAAAGGAGAAAACAGCGTCTCCTGTACTTTTCTGTGGTTGGAAACCAAATTGTTGGGGATTCAGAACCTTTCGAGCGGATAAAAACTTCATCAATCTATTTTTAACCAGTTTCTCAAGTGGTCAAGAATAGCATTTTCATAAAGTCTTCGCAAGTAGACCCTTCGCAGTCTTGCGAATGATCTCAAGAATAGCGCCCCAGCACAGGGATTATTTGACTATTCTTCTTTAGGCAATGCCTTAAGAATCTTAAGATTCCAAAAAAAGTTTCAAGTGTCCATGGTAATTGTTTGAATAGAAGTAAGTTAGTTAGCCAACTTTATGGGAATAATATTGTATTTAACTGGAGGTGACATGTAAAATAGTACAGCCAGGCGGGTTCCGTCATAAGAATCCTGGGCACAGCCAATGGTACAGCCATTGTCTTAAACAATGGTACAGCCGTTGTATGAGGATTACCTAGTAGGATAACGCCTGTGTATCATCTATTGGAGCCGATTTTCAGCGCCATCTGCCAGTAACATGAGGAAACTTCGAATATTTCAATCCGTGCAGTAGTGACCCCTATACGGTCCTAATTCTAACTTGATGGAACGGAATTTAAACAGGGACGGATTGAGGGGTTGAACATTATTCACGTTCAGACGTATGAAATAGCTAACAGAATTTCATATTCGGATACTTGGGTTCAAAATTTCGATATTTTGATGATTGGAAACTCCCTGAGTTGTCTTGTGGAATATCAATTTGCTCCAACTTACAAAATTGTCGCTGCTGTCCTATTGACGTATCCGTTCATTTAAACAAATATGAACTGACTGACATCCAAGAGATTTACTAGTCGAACATGGTCGAGCTGTATAAACTACAGTCGATAAAATTTTCTGTCACTAACACATTCGGGAATGATGATTTTTAAAGAAATTATGAACCTGATGAAATGGAAACAAACCTACGATAAAAATTAAGCTATTTTTTGTAATATCTAACAGGAAACAACTACTTCCCCGGCTAATGCGCATTCATTCATTTTTATTGTAGGTTTGTTTCCATTTGCTTAGGAGTTGTTTCTCTATTTTCAATTGAGAATATTACCCTTGTCAACATTCAGGAATTTTATTCAAGCTAAAAAATGTAACTG
This sequence comes from Chrysolina oricalcia, assembly GCA_944452925.2. Taxonomy (NCBI): domain Eukaryota; kingdom Metazoa; phylum Arthropoda; class Insecta; order Coleoptera; family Chrysomelidae; genus Chrysolina; species Chrysolina oricalcia. Next base: position 44,685,119 of record OX101815.2, on the reverse strand, counting down.
ATTGGAATTTGTGAGTCAAGTTTCTTTAAGTACCTGTCTGACAGAATCAAATCTTTCAATGGACTTAAAATATGACAGTTAATCGTCATTCAGGTGAGGATGCTTTATGACATTTATAAGGGAAAAAGATGGCGGGCGATCAATTCGAAATTGGTATGTGGGGGTTTTTGGGGTCGGAAATGTGTTTTTTGATCAAATTGGGGATGGTGGTTCCAAAATCGATATGGTAGATGATGAGAATGTGCATATTTTACGCGCATTTATTCAAATAAGACTGTTTGTATGTCTGTCTGCGTCAAATCTTGGAAGTGGAATTTGACTCACTAGCAGTTTTCGAATTAACTCAAAATTTGGCAGGTGTTCATATTTCTGGCGAAAATGTAAATTCATATCATCAAAATAGCGGACGAGTTTCCCTTGCCCCAATCTTGGTTTGAATATAGCAATAAAGTTCCTCTAGCTCTACAAATGATGAACTATAATTTCACAGTGACCATTTCAATGAAATCGATAATACAAGTATTTTATATATTTATTCAACGGGTAATCCCAATTACAATTTGTTGCAATAAAAATGAATGTATAACATCTTAAAATTAAGAATAGATAAATACCCAATAATGTACATGATACAATAATAATAATACAATACAATATCAATCATACGGCATCAGTAGTTTTTTAAGGAAGTATACAGGGTGGGGCACCGAAATCGAAACAGAGCGAATATCTTCAAAACGCATGCGTTGTGAATGAAATGCAAAAACATGTCGATTTTGAATCCAAGGGGGACATATTCCTATCATAACCTCAACTGTCATACCTCTTCCCCCACCTCTTGGTCGCTACCACCCAAACAATTTGAATAGGGAAAGTAGTGAGTATGACACACCATTAAAAAGGTAATTTCATAAGGAATTCAGCCATGTCAATTTTTGCTACCTAACTTTTTATTTCGGCGACCTCTTGCGGGAAAAACAACTGTTCCGTATTCCAAATTATGATACTTCATTTGCAAGATAATTCGACATAAATTCGGTGAGAATGCATTATGTTATTTTTCTAAGAGAAAAAACAAAATGGCGGCTCCAAAATGGCGGACAAGATTTGCAATTATGGTTCGAATCGATTCAAAATTGATATGTGGTGGTTTCCATGGTCAGAAATTACGATTTTTCTGTCATTGCAAAGAAACAAGAAGGTTGCTCCAAGATGGCGGACGGAATTTGTAATTATGATCCGATTTGAATCAAAATTAGTATTTGTGGATTTTGAGGGTGGGAAATTATGATTTTTTTGTTGATGCAAAAAACAAGATGGTGGGCGATATTTGTAATTGTGGTTCCATTCGACCAGGCATGGAAAACGAATTCTTCAAAACACATGTTTCGAATTATGGTGCAAACATAGGGATTATTAGATTACTGCGACAGGCAAATTTTCACTCAAGGGCTATGGATATTTTCTCAGCTTCGCTTTGGCAAATGAAGAGAGCTACTATGTAGTTCAAATTCTTTAGCTTTGATTGCTCATTTCATTTTAATTTGTTTTGTTTTTGTCTAGTTACTGTGCAAAACTGTTAGATATATGTAGTTATAATTTTTTTAAAAATATTTTTACATATTTTTCTTAGTGTTTTATATTGTATTGTATTGTAAATGGGTATTTCTCCCCGTGTAATAAATAAATAAATAAAAAATTGCAAAAACACGTAGATTTTCAATCCAAGGGGGAAATCTTCCTATCATAACCTCAACTTTCACATCACTTCCCACACCCCTTCGTCACTCATACAATTTGAATAGGGAAAGTACTAAGTGTGACACCGCATTTGGAATAAGGAATTCAGACATATGAGTGTTCGCTATCTAACTTTTCATTTTGGCACACTCTTTCGGGAAAAACAACTGTTTCGTATTCCAACTTATGATATTCAATTTGAAAGTTAATGTAAGCAATTCACGAAAACAACAAAAATTTAAAAAATTAACATTGTATGAACTTAGAAATTGGAATTATTTTCATACATTACTCAAAAACGTCAGACAGCGTTTCGAGACTAACTTTCACTCATGTATGGCAGTCCATGGCAAAGTCTTTGAGCATCTACTGTGAATTGATGCAGTTTGGAATGATTGGATTCGAATTTATTCAAGGTTTTCCAATCCTCAAGTTTATTCAATGTTCAATTTTTTTTTATTCTTCAAAAGCTTTCATTGAACTTGCCCTGTTAGTTAGTTAGTATGTATGTATGTGTGGGACAAAACAAACCTGTAAAATCCCTATATGTCAATTTTGAATCGAATCAAACCACAATTACAAATTCCGTCAGCCGTCTTGTTTTTTTGCATTGACAAAATAATCATAATTTCCGACCCTAAAAATCCTCACATACTGATTTTGATTCGAATCGGACCATAATTACAAATTTCGTCCGCCATCTTGGAGCCACCATCTTGTTTTTTTTTGCATTGACGAACAAATCATAATTTATGACCCTGAAAACCAACATATATCAATTGTGAATCGAATCGGACCATAATTGTAAGTCTTGTCCGCCATTTTGGAGTCGCCATTTTGTTTTTCCGTTAGAAAAATTCCATAATGCATTGTCACCAAATTTATGACAAATTACCTTGCAAATGAAGTATCATAATTTGGAATACGGAACAGTTGTTTTTCCCGCAAGAGGGCGCCAAAATGAAAAGATAGGTAGCGAAAATTGTTTGGGTGATAGTGACCAAGGGGTGGGGGGAGAGGTATGACAGTTGAGGTTATGATAGGAAGATGTCTCCTTTGAATTAAAAATCGACGTGTTTTTGCATTTTTTTCACAACACATGCATTTTGAAGATATTCGATCTGTTTCGTTTTCGGTGCCCCACCCTGTATATGTGACTCAGTTCTTTTTTGATAGCATTTATTCAGCTGCTAAAGATATCAACTTGTTGAAACATATTTCCATTTTCAAGCATTCGAGTGACAAGAGAGAAAAATCCTCACAGCGAATGCTGCCTTATAAAATTTTGTTCAAGAAACATCTATATGTATAGTAATTCTACGCCACCAGACACAAATTTCGAAATACAGTGACCGCCAAAAAGAACGTACCATATGGAAAATGTTTGTTACCAGAGTATTGAAAAAACATTTCTGGGAAAAAGTTTGTACAAAATTAATTTTGACAAATGTCACGTGATCACTAGTATGGCGGCAAATTGGGAAAAAATGCCATGTAGGGGCCAAAAGTGGAGTAAGATGGCAAGATATCGATGAAAGTAATTTGAAAAAGTTACTAGGAATTTAATTCTATACTCACACACAGAGTTTCAAGCAATAAATCGAAAAATTCGAAAATTGCTATTTTCTTTAATATTTTCTGGCCTCTTTACCAAAATAAAAGTTTTTTCTTCTGAATGAATTGACTAATGGAATATTTATATTTCAATGATAATGACAAAACTGTCTCATGTTCTCCGCACCAGATATGACAAAAAATTGAAAAAAATGGTTTTTGCCAGAACCCTCGCCGTTACATTAGGTATCTTTACATTTACACGCGATTGGCACCACGTTCCAATCGCTCGTGTTTTCGCGTGGAAGAGTGTCGCGTTGTCCAATTTTTTTCCTTAAAATTGCCACATTTCAATCGCGTCGTTTTGGCCTGTACCGTTAATCGTAGAGGATAAAAATGCTAGTGTAACTCAAAAAGTGTCAAGTTTCACTCGTGCTAGTCGTGGCTCGTGGGGTGTTGAAAAGTTCAACAGTTTTATAGACGGTTTCACCAAAATGAACAAAATTAAAAACCGAAAACGAAAGATACAGGTTCTGTGTCTGGCCTATCTGAATACTTTGAATAATCGTCAAAAAATGAGTTATCGGGTAAAAGCATGGATGGAAAATCGGAACAAATATGGGCATATGCCTTTGATGAATGAGTTGCTTGATAGAACATTATTTGCGAATGGATACAGAATAATTTCGTATATTTTGATGAATTTGGTTTCTCCCTTAAACATACTGACCGCGTGGAAGTCAAAACAACTTATAGAAATCAACTGGAGAAAATCACTTGGAAAAGAACGTGCGTTATCATGCAGGTTTTAACACGTCTAAGAACCGAATTTAACGTAGCCATACACAGACGCTCTTTCGCGCGGTTTATCGTGGCGTGTAGGGATGTGGCGGATAGCACGCACGAAATAACGGCATGGCAAAAAAAGCGGAGGTGCCATACACGGGAAGAAGTATGCACATGATTTAGCACATGAATGCGCGTGATAAATCAGTTGCAAATGAAAAATCGTATGTGTGTGGGCAAAAAGTGTCATTTATCGTGGCGCGTGGAACTGCATGTGGTCATCTACAAATTTTCAACGTGCTAACGCGACGGAAGCTTTCGAGTTGGAGATGTATTATACTTTTCGTGTTTTGTGATATGTAAAATGAATAATTAGAAAAAGAAAAAAAATTGTTATTGTGGCATGTGCGATTATGGCCATGGGAAACCCTAAAGATCAAGAGAAAAAAAGACGTATTTGGCAGACATACTCCTTCGATTTCACCTCCCATAAGGCTGGATGAGACCTATAAATCTCTATGAATTCTGTCAAGAATTCCTTGGTGATGTGACGAATATCGTCCATGTCAAAAATCTACAACCTCAACCAAACACCAAACAAAACTTACTAGCTTCAAAAGACTTCGTGACGTGGAATGGCGTGTGCAAACAGGTCTCTGACAAATTTTTGTACGCTACGCCACACTCCAGCGGCATGCACATCTGAAATCCCTTCCCGTTCTTTCCTTGCGTGCAGCGCTGCTCACTCACGTACATGATTTTCCATATGATTTTGCAGATGACACGATACACCGCGTGAAAGAGCGTATGTGTATGGCTACCTAGACTAATGTTCTTTCGCGCGCGATTGGAACGTAGTGCTCCAATCGCGCGAGGTTGCGCGTGAATGTAAAGCTACCTATTGGTTCATATCTAACAGTTATATTAGAATTCCAAGACTATTGTGATGATATGGCAATCTAGAAACATGTTGGTTCCCTGATTACAATCAAGTTTTTCATGATAATCGTACATGAGCGTTTCACTTCGCACACAAACTTGAAAATAGTGCGTCAAATTAAAGAGGCTTAAAGATTACGTGCAAAGTAAAACACTCAAGCACAATAAAATTATCATTAAAACTTGATTATAATCAGGAAACATGATATATCCAGATTGCATATAATTACACTAGTCTTGAAATTCTGATATAACTGTTAGAGATAAACCAATGAAAAAAAAAATGAGAAAGTTTTATCATTGTCATCGTTATACAAATGATCCACTATAGTCAAGCCATTCATATAAAAACTTTGATTTTGGCAGAGAGATCGGAAAATATTCCTAAAAAAATGCAATTTTAATTTTTTCCAAATTACTTTTCTCGATATCTTGCCCACTTTTGGCCTCTTCATGGTATTTTTTTCCATTTTGCTGCCATACTAGTGGTCACGTAACATGTGTCAAAATCGGTATTAAGTTATTGGACATGCACAAACTTTTCCCCAGAAATGTTTTTCCTACACTCTAATAACAAACTTTTTTCCCATATAGTACATACTTTTTGGCGGTCACTGTATAACAATAATACATAATAATATCACTGTTTTGCGATATTAATAGTTTGACATTTTTTGTTTGCTTACTAGATCTCATAGACTTTGACATTTTTTACAGTAAGTATTTGAAGTATTGAATATTTTGAAAATCTTCATGGTCAGAAATTTTTAAATATTGTTACCTACGAAGTGCAGTTGTGTGCATAAAAAAGCCGTACAAGGTACGACACTAATTGAGGCATTGCACTAATTGCACTAGAAAAATGATAAAAGCGCGTTACTGACAAAAATTGTTTGAATTTTGTCACTACTTGTCAAAGTCGATAAGAAGTTTAATAATTAAGATTGACAAGCCTGACTCATAATAGCCTATTACTGCTGTACGACTTTTTTATAAACACAACTGTGCACACAAATTTGTCATTTCATCATCCAAATCTGAGTTTTTATATAAATAAGCAATTCATCATCAAAATAAATTGCTCTCAGTTATACTTCGACACTTTCAATAGCAACTTAAACTAAAAATGGCGTTTAGACCGTCCCTATAATTCAGCAAAGATTTGCAATCAGTTTGAAATCTACACAACTGTCACTATTGAACTGTATAAACACAAACGCCTGATCACACCAATTCACCATGAACACTGCGAATTCGTCCAACAAGTAAATAAATACGACTGAAACTGAAACATGAAAATCTGTGACTGCGGACCTGCAAAACAATAATTTTACCCAAGCGCGGTGAGTCGAGGCAAGCGAATCTCCACTTAAATGGCTATTCGAGCTGACCAATGAAACTCCATAGTCTCCCTCGACGATGCTGCCATCTACACGCAGTCTCCTTTTGGCTGCAATGAAACGACCATGAGGTGACACCGTTGTAGCATTGTCTAAAGAAGTATAGTCGGTCAACCTTATGGGATTATTTTGTTATCATCTGGCAACAATTGAACATTTATTTTCAATTAGTTTCGCAAAAAAATAATTGTTTTCCGAGGAGCATTCTGCAGAGCGTCCGACCTCTTTGCGCTCTCGATCGGAACTGCGGCCGAGTTTTGTTCTCCGCCTGCGCGCTCATTGGTCAGCCCGTCTCAGCCAATCGCGCCCGGCGCGCGGGCTTCCCGTCTATAAATAAAGCGCTTGTCGTCTTGGGGCGGCGTTGGTTTGGAACGAATCAGAAAAAATATTTCTGATTCTACCCTGACTAGCTCGGCGAGGGTTGGGTTCCTCCGCAAGACGCAAAAAATTTGGATTCATTTTTCCGTGTCAGGAGAAATTTCCGAAAAGAAAAAAAAATAAAAAAAAATAATTTGTTTAAATACCCGGTGAAAGCCCTTGAAGAGGAAAAATAAGAATATATTTTACAAGGTGGATAATCGCTACGCGAATGTCCAGCCTTAGTGAAGTAGAATATTCGAATAAATACTTTGAATGTCTTTATAGAAATATAAGCACTTTGGTCATAATTGTTGTAAGGCTTTTACATCGTCCCTCCTGTACTTTTATACGAATTCTTTCAATTTGTACTGAAAAGCACAGTTTGTTTCGAAGGCAGCTACAGTACAGGATGGGGGGAGATGCTTGAAAGAGAACCGGGACGTTAGCCCGGGTATTAGTAAAATAAATAACAACAGTCAATCAAAATATCATTCCTGTTACATCCGAACGTTAGTCGGAAACGGAATTGAGAAAAATTTAACAAATAAGACAAGATAATTCTAGCGCCTCAGGACGTTAGCCTTTTTGGCACTAGAAGTTCTCCAAAACCGCCACTTAAACACGAATATAATTGTTGGTAAACAACTCAAAACAACTAAGATTGTTTGTCTATTCTAGAAAGTCCAAAGCACTAATGTTTGAATAATGAAGAAATGTTAATAGTTAGCACTAGCTTTTGCAAAAGTAAGAAGCAATAGCTTAGCGTATAAGCTACTGTTCTTCAGAATTAAATTTTATGATTTCGGAAAGTTTCACTGTATAGTCGAGTTTTCAAAAATTTCGAAGATTTCTCAATGGTTTTTGTCTTACCGACAGTCAGCTTTTCAGCTGTGGTCTTCTCTGCAGTGGGGCCCAATGCCCGCAGTCTCGAAGCGGGTGTAGACTAGATGTTGAAATAATACAAACGATCGTTTGGTACTACTCCCTCGCCTTCTCAGGTGCTGATGTTGCCACTTTGCCGGCCGCAGATTTCTCTGATATAACCAGTTGGTCAGGATTCTCCCAGAAACAGTAAATGCTCGGAGTATATCGTCAGCCAGATAGCCGAAACTCTTCGTATTGGATACACTCGGAGTGAATTCTAATACTCGATTAGGATTCGAAACAGGTCCCTAAGTTGTAATCAACTATAGAGAAAAACGAACACAAGATCAGAAGCTCTTCTGATTATCACTTCAAATATTCGGTACTCTATTTGCAAACTACAGCGAAGCGTTCCATAAGCAGAACAGAAATCAACTGCTTTCGCTTCGCGAAATTTCTTCCTTTATAGAAAGACATCCCGCGGTCGCGGGGCGTGGCCTAACGGAAAATTCCGCGGAGATATACTCTCCGACATGAATTTGTTGAGCACTTCAGTTCTGTATTTCCTGACCATTTAGGTTTGTATATCACCTGCAATAACATCCGTTATTGCGGAAGGACGACATGCCCCCCCCTGAAGAAATCGCTGGCAATTGGCAGCACGACACACCATCAAAGACGAAGTCAACTGCTGTTGCTTTATTCAAAAATGTTTACATAAATGTTACAAAAACATGTGGGCAATTGGCCCCTGCCGATCGGCTTACAAACAAGTCCCTACCCTATATATGTACAATGCTAACTTACATACTAAATATTCACAAAAAAAAAAAAAAAATACGAAGACAATATTCATACAGTCGATCGTTTCTGAAACAGGCTGCAGAAACACCCTAAATGTACAATGCTAACAAGTCAATAATAAGAGTCTTACAAGAGAAAATGAATACGGACCATCAGAGAAATATTTACAGTAGAGACAATATTTTTACATAAAGTGAAGTTCACTCTGCCTCAAAAACAAACATTATTATGGTCCGTATTACAACAATTATGACCAAGTGCATTTAATCTTCTTCCTCATCCGAGGAAGGAGGTGGTGACCTTGGATCGAGGTTGGCCTGCCCTTTACGGGGTGCAGGAGCCACCCTCAGGTCATTCACATGAATATTATATTCACCTCCACCTTTATTAACCAAGTAGCAGGTTGGCCCTACTTTTCTCATTACTTGATATGGGCCTACCCAAGTTCGGCCAAAATTACGTTGTTCTCTTTTCGTATTCTTACAGAGGACCCATTGCCCGGGAGTGAAGTCAATAGGTTGTGGCAATAATTGCTGCGGAAAGTGTTTTCTTTGGTACGACGTACTGGCCGCGCGGGCATCCGCCACACGCTGATCTCTCGCAGGGTTGTGGTTCCTGCGTCTGGCTTGTTGGGGTGTAGCCCAATCACCAGGACGCGGGAGTTCATACCCTAGCAAGAGTTTACTAGGCGTCATTCCCGTTGCCGCATTATGCCGAGTCCGAAGGTTGAAAATAATTTCTGGTATCTGCTCTTCCCACACATGTTCGTCCTTATCTAGTAAGGCTGCCCTGAGCATCTTTTTGATCTCTTGAACCCTCCTTTCTACAGGGTTTGCCTGTTGGTGTTGAATTGAGGAAAGCTTCGATTCAATTCTTCGGGTTGCACAAAAGTTCTCAAAACTTCTGCCCCGGAATTGGCTTCCACTGTCAGAGATTATTACGGCTGGGTAACCCCACCTACTAAATACATCCTCCTCTAAGTATTTTATTAGTGCCGCGGCATCGGCCCTCATGGCCGATTTTGCTTCCACCCACTTAGAAAAACAGTCTGTAACTATGAGCAGGTAACGGTTTCCTCCAGGACGACTTGGGTACGGCCCCACGACGTCTACCGAGATGATCTCCCAAGGCTTAGTGGGAGTGTTGGGACGTTGGTAAGCAGTTTGTTGAGGTTTTGCTCTCTTAGTAGTGGCACAGGTTAAACACCTGACCACATAGTCATCCACTCGAGCTTTGAGAGGGGCATATTGGAAATGTCTGGCAATCTGCCGGTGCGTTTCTTCTGCACCGGGATGGCCAATATCATCATGGTATCGTTTAAGTACTCTGGGGAAGAAATCTTTCGGTATAACTAACCGTTTTTCATCGTTGTTTCTTCCCACGAAGTATACTAGTCCTTCCTCTATGAGGAATTCCGTACCTATTCGCCAATCATAGTCCGTTGGCTCAATAGCTTCCCGGGCACGTATAATACGCTCTATAAAGCGTTGTACTCCAGGGTTATTACGTTGGGCCTCTACCACTTCATCATAGAAAGTTTGCATTTGATTTAAAATGGCTGGGGCTCCCTCGTAGTTTGTCTGCCGTAATATGACTATCGAGGCAAATTCGACAAAATCGTTTGGTGACTGTTTATCACCCTGGTTTTCTACGTCACGGAAAACCGCAGTGGTGACCAGCTCTGCTACACCACCGGGAATAGCTTTGGCAAGCTGTGTCGCTTCCAAAATATTGTGCAGTGCATTCATGCCTATATTGAGGGAGTCCTTGTCTGCTTTGCAGAAAGGAACTTTCGCAGATTCGATGAGATGGAGAGTTTCTCCTTCCTCACACGCATCTTCAGGGTTTTCTATAGCAGGGAAAAACATTCTCTCGGCATCTACTTCCAGATCTTGACCAGTAGGTTTATTTTCGGGATTTCTCGACAAGAAGTCGGGCAATTGGTTCAGCTTACCGGGCACATGAACAATTTCGAAGTCATACTCTTGTAACAAGAGTGCCCATCTGGTAAGCTTCGCCTTTTCATCCTTCATGCGATCTAGCCACAGAAGTGCCGAGTTGTCTGTATACAACTTGAACTTCTTATCCTGGATAAAATGCTTGTATTTTCTTATCGCCCAGACCACCGCTAAGCACTCAATCTCATTGATGTGGTACTGTTGCTCGGTCTTATTGAGCTTGGCGCTACTATACGCGATAATGTCACGTGTCTTGTCTTCACGCTCTTGGAAAAGAACCACGCCTGTCCCCACAGAACTGGCGTCAGTTTGCAGACAGTAGTTACGTGTCGGGTCAGGTCTTGCCAGTTCCAGAGGCTCTGCAACAAGTGCCTTGATTTTTGAGAACGCTTGTTCCGCCTCAGAACTCCATTTAAATTTCCGAAACTTATCAATTAAGTTGGTTAGGGGGGCCGCTATTTCCGCAAAGTGGGGAATATATTCCCGTAGCCACCCTGCCGTTCCCAGAAAAGCACGTAGTTGTTTAATACTGCGGGGGACCGGAAAGTTGACAATATTTACCACATGAGTTTCTTGTGGCCTATTACCATTTTCGGATACCACGCGTCCTAGGTATTTTAGCTCTCTCGAAGCAAATTGGCACTTACTCTGCGACAACCACAAGCCATGCGATCTCAATCGCTCTAGAATTTTTTTGAGGTGGACTACATGTTCCTCTATATTGTTCGAATATATAATTATATCGTCCAGGTACACCTTACAAAACGTATCGGTGTACCCGACCAGAACAGAAGACATGAGTTTTTGAAAAACAGAGGGCCCGTTTTTCAGCCCAAAACTAAGGACACGAAACTCGTAAACCTGCCCGTCGGGGGCCCCGAAGGCAGTGTACTTCCAAGACTCCTTAGAAAGGGGGGCCTGCCAAAAGCCATTTCGGAGGTCTAAGGTAGTAAATATCCTAGCCTTCCCCATTTCTCGGACGGTCTCCTGAATAGGAGGTAAATTTGGGGCTTCAGAGATAGTTAATTTATTTATCTCCCGGTAATCGACGCAAAAGCGTAATTTTCCGTCTTTCTTCGGAACCAAAACCACAGGACTGCAGTAAGGTGAATTGCTAGGTACTATTACCCCCGCCTCCGACAGTTTCCGGATTTCGTTATGAACAATCTGTTTCCGTTCTTCCGACATTTTGTCGTACCGGAACTGTCGGAACGGTTTCTCCTGCTTTACTTTAATCGTATGGACTGCGGCCTGGGTGATTGGTTGGCGTACACTTTCTTCAAAAACATCGGGAAATTCTCCAACAACTTTGAGAATTTCCCCTTTCGTATCTGGGCTGAACTGCCCATCCTCGAAAATGGGAGGGGGGATATTTTGTCTCTTCCGCTCTGCAGGAGGGCTCCAGAAAACCGTCTGTCGGGATTTAGTCCCAATATACAGACACTTTCTTTTTATGTCAAGATTAACTTCGTGATCGAATAAAAAAGGCATCCCCAGGATGACTGGTTCGTTCAAGTCACTGAGGATGGTCACCAAAAGCTCGAAAGAGTTTTCTTCAAGCTGAACTCTTGTCTTCAGGTGACCCAAGCTATAGCTGCAATTATTTGAACACCCCAACTGTACTGCAGTAGGGTTCGGTAAGTTCGTCAAATCGACGTTCTCAAATAAGTCAGCTCTCGCAAAATTAGTGCTGGCACCAGTGTCCACCAAGGCAAACACATTCTTTCCATTTATTCTAATTGGAATTCGAGGAAGCTGTCTCCCAAATTGACGGGAGCCATCGAGCATGATGAGAGTTTCCACAGTCGATACATTATTCCCACAAGGGCATTCTGGTGAGGTTGGGACAGGAACTGTGGTTTCGGCCCTGACAGGGCCATCATCAGGGTTGATTTGAAGATCTTGGGTGGTGTCAATCATTTTCTTTTCAAAAAAATTTGATCTACAGTCAAAAGACTTCAAATCATCCTTTGGTAAGGTATTTTTGCGGCTACCTAATTCCTTAGATGATTCGTCACCGCTGGCGAAGCATCTTGGGGGCAGTTTCCCGCTTGAGAGAAATCTTCATCTTCGTGTAAAGTATTTAATCTACTATTACGAGCCGAATTTGTGGAATTTTGGCTATTCCTAAATTCTCCTGTCTCGCTTTGATTACGATCACCCTGTCGATTATTTGGATTTCTCCAATTATTATTATTGCTCCGTCCATTGTTGGAGGGGCCCGCATTTGCCTGTCCGCTATTATTATTATTTGCCCTGGGTGGCGGAGCCCTATCGGAATTATTTCCTCTCGGGGACAAAATTCTATCGGAATCATTATTCGCATTTCGATTTCCAGGGGGCGAAGCCCCTTGTAAATCGCCTTCAATATTTACACAGATTTGGGTAAAATCTTCCACTGTAGGGATGTATCTCCCTCTAAGATATGCTTTGATTGCATGGCAAATCAGTTCAGTAACCACCCTAATTCGACTTTCTTCGTCCAAATGGGGTTGTACCCGGTTTGCTAATGCCATCTTGGCGGCGATAAAAACGTCCGTTCTATCTGTTTTCGCCTGCCTTTGTCCATAGAACTTCGAAGTCAATTTGGCTTTCAGTTCAGGATTATCAAATCTCGCCAGGAAACGATTCAACAAAAACCGCCAACTTATATCCAAAGTATTATATGCATTTCCCCAACTTTGGGCTTCGCCCTTAAGTTGGCTTAATAATATTCCGGGCCACTCATCCTGTTTTACTTCGTATTTATTGAACTCGTTCAGGAGTTTTTTTACAAAAGTAATTGGATTTTCATGATCGGCCCCAGAAAAACTGGGAAGACGTTGCTTGTCTAATTTTCTGTGATGGTAGCCAGCTAGACCCATTAATACTTGGGCTAGCTGTGCAATAGAGTCTGGAGTGGAGGTTATTTCCGAAGTTTGAGTATTCGGGGCCCTAGGGCTCCCATACTCGTTTGGAGAAGAAAAATCTCTAAGAGAATTTTTGAATGTAACTTTTTTTTCGGGGGAAGGGCGCCACCAGTTCTCTCTGTCCGTAGAATCGACCGGAGGAACTGGAATATCAGACAGGAGTGATTCGAACGGATTTACTGGTCGGGGGGGGGCCCGCCGGAACCGTTGGAACCTCACCGTTGATATGATAAGAATTAATTTCAGAGACAGTATTCCAATCTCCATCGTAAAGTGAGTCTGCTATTTTCATGTTAGCAGACGTAACCGCGGTATTTACTAATGGGGAAATTCCACGAGCTTCATTTCCTTCATCGGAAAGTCTCGCTTCATCCTCTAATAAAAGAGGAGTTCTCTCATCATCCACTCTGGATGAAAACGAGCTCAACCATGTCCCACTTTCATATTGCCTTCTTGGCAGATTGAAATTTGGGGAACTACGTTCGTACATCCCCGACATATCCTCGAACCCACGAGGCCCCCTTAATAAATTGGGGAACATCGAGGGGATGTTATCAAGCAGGTTTTGAGCTTGTCGAGCGTCCGGTTGGCTAAGCTCGGCCCCACGTTGGGCGCCATGTCGTCTTGGGGCGGCGTTGGTTTGGAACGAATCAGAAAAAATATTTCTGATTCTACCCTGACTAGCTCGGCGAGGGTTGGGTTCCTCCGCAAGACGCAAAAAATTTGGATTCATTTTTCCGTGTCAGGAGAAATTTCCGAAAAGAAAAAAAAATAAAAAAAAATAATTTGTTTAAATACCCGGTGAAAGCCCTTGAAGAGGAAAAATAAGAATATATTTTACAAGGTGGATAATCGCTACGCGAATGTCCAGCCTTAGTGAAGTAGAATATTCGAATAAATACTTTGAATGTCTTTATAGAAATATAAGCACTTTGGTCATAATTGTTGTAAGGCTTTTACATCGTCCCTCCTGTACTTTTATACGAATTCTTTCAATTTGTACTGAAAAGCACAGTTTGTTTCGAAGGCAGCTACAGTACAGGATGGGGGGAGATGCTTGAAAGAGAACCGGGACGTTAGCCCGGGTATTAGTAAAATAAATAACAACAGTCAATCAAAATATCATTCCTGTTACATCCGAACGTTAGTCGGAAACGGAATTGAGAAAAATTTAACAAATAAGACAAGATAATTCTAGCGCCTCAGGACGTTAGCCTTTTTGGCACTAGAAGTTCTCCAAAACCGCCACTTAAACACGAATATAATTGTTGGTAAACAACTCAAAACAACTAAGATTGTTTGTCTATTCTAGAAAGTCCAAAGCACTAATGTTTGAATAATGAAGAAATGTTAATAGTTAGCACTAGCTTTTGCAAAAGTAAGAAGCAATAGCTTAGCGTATAAGCTACTGTTCTTCAGAATTAAATTTTATGATTTCGGAAAGTTTCACTGTATAGTCGAGTTTTCAAAAATTTCGAAGATTTCTCAATGGTTTTTGTCTTACCGACAGTCAGCTTTTCAGCTGTGGTCTTCTCTGCAGTGGGGCCCAATGCCCGCAGTCTCGAAGCGGGTGTAGACTAGATGTTGAAATAATACAAACGATCGTTTGGTACTACTCCCTCGCCTTCTCAGGTGCTGATGTTGCCACTTTGCCGGCCGCAGATTTCTCTGATATAACCAGTTGGTCAGGATTCTCCCAGAAACAGTAAATGCTCGGAGTATATCGTCAGCCAGATAGCCGAAACTCTTCGTATTGGATACACTCGGAGTGAATTCTAATACTCGATTAGGATTCGAAACAGGTCCCTAAGTTGTAATCAACTATAGAGAAAAACGAACACAAGATCAGAAGCTCTTCTGATTATCACTTCAAATATTCGGTACTCTATTTGCAAACTACAGCGAAGCGTTCCATAAGCAGAACAGAAATCAACTGCTTTCGCTTCGCGAAATTTCTTCCTTTATAGAAAGACATCCCGCGGTCGCGGGGCGTGGCCTAACGGAAAATTCCGCGGAGATATACTCTCCGACATGAATTTGTTGAGCACTTCAGTTCTGTATTTCCTGACCATTTAGGTTTGTATATCACCTGCAATAACATCCGTTATTGCGGAAGGACGACACGCTGCCAGAGCGCTCAAGACACTCATTCGAGATCCGCGATTCGTATTGTTCAGTACGCACTCGATCTTCAGGCATCAGGCACCCCGCTGCCATTTTTAACTAAAGTATTCAAGTATTCCATTTTGTATTCGAGCTAGGCTTTGAGCAAGTGCAGGTTAGCCTAGATTTATTGAAAGAATTCGTCTTTCGTTATTCAATAACGAACTTTATCTGTTCTTTTAAGAACCAAAAACAAAAGAATTCGTATAACAGTCCTAGCCAAGGGAAAGTTATTCCGGAGCAAACCAGGATATTGGAGAGAAGAAATATTTCAGCAAGCAGATTCCCAAATATAAGAAGATAGGAAAGCTGTTCAATTGCCATACTACGATCTACAGCCAGTATTTCGCTAAAAAAGCGCCACGATTCTTTTGAGGGGATTGCTAACCAAAAAAAACCAAATCCCTTCAAAAGAGAATTCGTTTAACCGCAAATATAGATGGAAGATCAGATCTTTTCAGATCTAAACTGCACCAAGAAGAGACACATTTAAAAACGGAACGAAACACATTCCAAGGAAGAATAAATATTCCAAATACCGACAAGAAGAATTGGAATAAGAAAAGGGTTTACTTAAAAGCCCTTGTATCCTTTTTGAACTATTGTGCAAGTGAACATTTAGTTGGTGACACTTGTGTGGAACTTTCACAAAAGTGACTATTTACTAATCATTGTTTTCTCTCCAACCCTGTTCCTGTTTAGCGGCTAGGCTGACACTGTTAGTGACATCTGATTAGCCAAACCCCTGTGGATGCCGTCAGTGGTTACAAGGTCTTAAAACTTGGCACTCATCAAGTTCCTCTGAGACTGGGGGACTACTACTGACCCTGCTGTGGATTACATTCAGCTACCACTCAATGTATGCCCGGTGGAGGCCCACCGTTTACTGTGGTTGACCCTACGTGGGGAAAGCTATTGCACTCAGTAAGCGAGGCTAAAAACGAAGCCTTCGCTTCCGGCTAAGGGAACACGTGGTTAAAAGTCCTTGATAACTTCGGGAAAATTCATGAATTGTGCAAAAGTGTCGTATAGGGTTTAGGGAGCGTAGGGACTACCGGGTGGCCGTGCAGTAGCCATCGTGGTGCCTCCGGTAGAGTCATCGGTCAGAATTATCTATCTTTTAGGAATTTGGAATCGCTAGAAAATTAGTATTTCACTTTTATCAAAATTTCATAGATCTTTTAAATGCTAAATTTTCTTTAGTTTTAAGTCAGAATAGGGATTTAGGGAATTAGATTTTTCTGGTGTTAACTTCCTAAAAATATTCAGCCTATTAAACAATTCCCGTAATCAGATATTATGGAGAATTATTACTCTGCGAGGACGGTGCTGAACTCATGGCTGGCCGAGGCACACCGCATCCTCGACATGGCGCCCAACGTGGGGCCGAGTTTGTATCAGATAGGGCCCAAGTTTCATTAAATAATGACATGGCCGAATTTTTACCGAACCCAAGAGTTCAAAATTTCACAGACTTTGTTACTAAGTGTAGTGACAGGACCCCGTTTTCATATAATAGGCTGAGTAACACTGATGATGACTCAGAGTCTTCCGAAACGTCGCTAGACAAAGCTTTCATTAGACAACCCAGTTCAAGCAGAATTTCAGGAATGCTTAACGATAGTGACTGGGTCACTTTATCAAATACCTCCCAAAGTCAAGCAACCACTGCTACTCTACAGAGAGATGCAGCAGAGCTGACAAATCCATTTTCACAACTTTTGTCGCCCCCTTCCGATCCCAGCGACTTAAAAAGAATTGGGAACAGGTGGCGCCCTAATTTAAATATTAATGAGCCTAGAAAGGTCTCTTTTGCAAATGGAAGGGAGAGTGATTCTGTAGAACCCTCTATTTTTTCCACTAGTAAACATAATTCCTCACAGCTACAAGGTGATTCGATAGCACAACTTGTGCAAATATTAAAAGAGCTCACGGGAGTTGAAAAATTTAAACGACTCGACAAGAGTAAATTACCTAATTTCGCAGGCACTGATGCAGAAAGCCCCCGAAACTTTTTGAAGAAAATTACTGCAGAATTTAGAAAAGCAGAAGTAGACCCAGATGAATGGACTACGATTGCTAAAAATCAGCTGAGAGGCGAAGCCTTGAGCTGGATAAACCTTTATAATGGCCTAACAATATCGTGGAAATTCTTTATAAATAGGTTCCTAGAACGATTCGATCACCCAGAATTATTATCACGCTTGATGTCTAAGTTGTACGGGCAAAGGCAAGGACGTGAAAAAGTCGATATTTTCATAGCAGGGAAATTAGCCCTAGCTGGTCGTCTGGTCCCCCAAATGGGAGAGATCGAAGTCATTGGACTGATAACCGAACTCATTGACCCGACAATCACAACGTATTTAAGGGTACGTCAGTTCACCCAAATCGAGTCATTTATACATTTCTGTAAGAGCATTGAAAGTGATCTCTCTGCTCAAAATACTAATAAAGGCCAACAAGGCCATAATTATCAATCGTTGAGAAATAATAATATAGCTTCAGAGTCTAGCCAGAATCAAGGCCAAACTAGAATTGGTGCAAACCAAAACACTCAGAGCGATAATCCAAATTGGAGAAGCACCAATAATAGTAATAATAACCGGAATAATGAGGTCGACCGACCTAATACAGGCGGAAGAGACTATGTGAGGGGAACTTACTCTGCCATGAGAGGTAGAGGAAGTTATAATAATACCGGAAATAGGAGCCAAGGAGGCCCTCAAGGCCAAAGAGCCACCAATTTGAACCACGTAGAAGAGGATCTCCCTATGGGAAACCACCAAAGGGATGTTCCAGAGACGATGGTGGACTCATCCAATCATTAGACAGTCGTCAAAACATTGTAAAACCTTGTGTAAATACTTATAATAATTTTTCCATGCCAGGTGATCCTTGTGTAAATATATTAAATACTTTTTCTACGACTGAAGGTCAAATAGAAATTCCATATACTATACATTCCTCTGAACATATTAACTCTCAGCCGAATGTTAACTTGGCTGGAACCATTCCAGGACTGGAGGCATTAGTTAGCCTTGATATGGATACCCTCGATGAAGGTAGGCCAATAAATCGGAAACTACCAAGAATCCCTGTTATGTTCGAAGGAGAACAAGTATCGGCACTCATAGATACTGGAGCCAGCACAAATTTTATTAGAGCAAGTCTACTTGGAGACCGTGATCTAACAAATCTTCCTAACCCAATGGATATTCGTTTAGGCTGTCGAGACAGTACGAGTTACAGTCTGGGGCAGGTTAATATTACTCTAGAAATGGAAGGGCAAAAATATCACATTACAGCAACTGTACTAGTTGATTTGAATGAACCCATAATACTAGGTGTCCCCTTCTTGGACCAACAAGAAGCCATAATGGATGTAAAACGGAAATGTGTCTATATAGGGACTAAAACTAGACAAACCCTATTTTGGAGTATGGCTTCAGAGAAGCGCATTTCCAATATCAAACTTGCAGAATTTTCCACTGAACAATTTTCATTAGAGACAAAAGACAAAATTTTAGAGATTATACAGGAGTTTCCCGACGTGTTCGAGGAGACTATTCGCCAACCAACTACTCGAGCAGTATTACATGATATAAAGGTCAAAGAGGAAAGACCATTTAGACAATTTAGATACGACAAAATGTCGGAGGAGAGGAAGAAGGTCGTTCATAACGAAATTCAAAAACTGTCAGAGGCGGGGGTGATTACACCAAGTGACTCGCCCTACTGTAGTCCCGTAGTCCTTGTCCCTAAAAAGGATGGGAAATTGAGGTTCTGCGTGGACTATAGAGAGATCAATAAACTCATAATCTCGGAAGCTCCTAACTTGCCACCTATTCAGGAGACAGTTAGGGAGATGGGACAAGCGTCTATATTTTCAACATTGGATCTCAGGAATGGCTTTTGGCAAGCCCCGTTGACCCCGCAATCGCAAAAATACACTGCGTTCGGTGCTCCTGACGGCCAAGTGTATCAATTTAAGGTCTTGAGTTTCGGGTTAAAAAATGGCCCAGCTGTCTTTCAAAAACTCATGTCATCCGTACTAGTGGGATATACCGATTCATTTTGTAAAGTCTATCTAGACGATATCATTGTGTATTCTCACAGTATAGAAGAACATTGTATTCATTTGAGAAAAATTTTAGAGCGTCTTAGGTCCCATGGTCTATGGCTATCTCCACAAAAATGTTGTTTTGGTTCAAAAGAACTAAAATATCTAGGACGGATTGTATCTGCAAAGGGAAATCGTCCGCAGGAATCTCACGTTATAAATATTGTAAATTTTCCCGCCCCTAAATCAATAAAACAATTGCGAGCTTTTCTCGGTACGGCCGGATGGCTACGTGAATATATTCCCCATTTTGCTGAGATTGCATCACCATTAACGGATCTCATAAATAAACAAAAAAAATTTAAATGGACCCCTATAGCTGAAGCAGCTTTTAATAAAATAAAAGAACTGGTAGCACATCCTCTCGAGTTGGCTAGACCAGACCCTTTACGCCCTTATTGTCTTCAAACGGACGCCAGCACCATAGGTATTGGAGCTGTCTTATTTCAAGAAAATGATAGAGGAACTCGTGATATTATTGCATATTCGAGTGCCAAACTGTCCAAGACAGAACAAAAATATCATGTTAATGAAATTGAATGTCTCGCCATGGTGTGGGCAATAAAAAAATATAAACATTTTGTCCAAGACAGGCGTTTTAAACTCTACACTGATAATTCGGCCTTACTTTGGCTTTCAAAAATGAAAGACGAAAAAGCCAAACTGACCAGATGGTCATTATTACTCCAGGAGTATGATTTTGAAATCATACATGTTCCCGGAAGAACAAATCAATTGCCGGACTACCTTTCGAGAAACCCCTCGGAGGAAGGGACTGGCCATGATATCAAAAAAGAGATAGAAAGGATGTTTTTCCCTAGCAAAGAAATATCAGAGACTCCCACTGGAAGTGAGGATGTCATACCCGTTTTAAATCAAACCCGTACATTTTATGAAGAAGTGATAGAGGCACAGAAAGATTGCCCTGGTCTTTTGAGATTTATTGATCGTATAGTGAGAGCCCGATCGGCTGAAAATCCTTCCCGATATGAAAGACGAATTGCGACTGAATTCGTAATTGACGAAGGAATACTATACTTTATAGGTCAGAACCCCGAAAACCGTAGAGTCGTGATACCTAAGAATTTTCTCCCAAAAGTGTTGAAAAGGTACCATGATGATATTGGTCATCCAGGAGTCGATGAGACACATAGGCAAATTTCTCAACATTTCCAACTAGCCCCTTTAAAGAAAAGAGTTCATGATTACGTCACAAAATGCCTTACTTGTGCAACTACTAAGCGAGCAATCCCACAAACCACGTCAAATTTACGACCAAATACTCCTCAGAGGCCATGGGAAATTATATCAATAGATATAATGGGTCCCTATCCAGTCTCAAGAAATGGGAATAGGTATTTGATAGTCGCAACTGACTGTTTTTCGAAATGGGTTGAATCAAAGGTTATCCCTAAAGCTGATGCTACAGCGGTAATCAAATTTTTACATGAAGATGTCTGTGGAAGATGGGGTTACCCACGGGTTATAATTTCAGATAGTGCAGCACAATTCAAAGGAAGGGCCTTTGAAAATTTTGCGGCGGGAAAGCACATAGAAATTAAATGGTCAGCCGTGTACCATCAGCAGGCAAATCCAGTAGAAAGGAGGATACAGGAAATTAAAAAGATGTTACGGGCATCCCTGTTGAACAGAGAAGAGTCTCTGTGGGAAGAGCAGGTACCGGACATAATTTTTAATTTACGAACCCGCGTTAATGCCGCTACGGGAATGACACCTAGCACCTTACTTTTAGGATACGATCTTCCTCGACCGGGAGAATGGGCAACTCCAGCCCAGGGCCGGAGAAGACGATATAATGTAAATAGGGCGGAGCGAGTTGCAGAGGCAGCCGCTTCTTCTGCCGAGTATCGGCAGAAACATTACCCTAACCCAGATGAACAAGAAATCACTTTTGAGCCTGGACAATGGGTCCTTTGTCGAAATTCTTTACAGGGCAAGAAAAACTTCGGTCAGACCTGGGTAGGCCCGTACCAAGTAGAACGAGTGGCAGGACCAAACTGTTATGTGGTTCTCAAGGGAGGACTTGAACAAAATATTCACACAGACGATTTACGCTTAGCACCAGAACCTCGAAGTGGACAGGACAACTTAGACCCTCGTCCAACCCCCAGAGTAGGGGAAGATTAGGCATAATTTAATAGCCCTTGAAAGTCGAGAGTTTCTATGAAAGATTGAACATAGTGAGTTCGAATGTCCCTGTGTAAACAGTTAACCTTTCATACTCTCGCATTGTAAATTCCTTTTAGGCTTTTAAGGAACCTTGAAGCGCTGGACGAATGGTATCCAAGAAGAAGCGCTTATTGTAGAAATATGTAAATAGTAGGGATAAATATTGTTAAGAGATAGGTCCTAGATTTAAGATAAGTTTAAGGGTAGGATAGCTATCGTAGGCAGTTTTAATTAGAGGCATAAGTTAATATTATAAGCTGATAGGCTAGGGACAAAATATTGTAAGCCCGGTGGGTATAGGGGCAATGCCCAAATAAACTTTGTATATATGATGTTTTTTTTTATCAATAAATCAATAAAGAGAAAAAAAAAAGCAAGGCCCCGATAAAGAAAAGAGTCGTGGTATCCTTGTTGGTCGAAATCTGGCATAGAAACTGGCATACAGCAAGAAGACGAAGAAGATTGGGGAATTCAGCAAAATACTAGCGATCTTTTTGGGGGGGGGAGTGTTATCATCTGGCAACAATTGAACATTTATTTTCAATTAGTTTCGCAAAAAAATAATTGTTTTCCGAGGAGCATTCTGCAGAGCGTCCGACCTCTTTGCGCTCTCGATCGGAACTTGTCGTCTTGGGGCGGCGTTGGTTTGGAACGAATCAGAAAAAATATTTCTGATTCTACCCTGACTAGCTCGGCGAGGGTTGGGTTCCTCCGCAAGACGCAAAAAATTTGGATTCATTTTTCCGTGTCAGGAGAAATTTCCGAAAAGAAAAAAAATAAAAAAAATAATTTGTTTAAATACCCGGTGAAAGCCCTTGAAGAGGAAAAATAAGAATATATTTTACAAGGTGGATAATCGCTACGCGAATGTCCAGCCTTAGTGAAGTAGAATATTCGAATAAATACTTTGAATGTCTTTATAGAAATATAAGCACTTTGGTCATAATTGTTGTAAGGCTTTTACATCGTCCCTCCTGTACTTTTATACGAATTCTTTCAATTTGTACTGAAAAGCACAGTTTGTTTCGAAGGCAGCTACAGTACAGGATGGGGGGAGATGCTTGAAAGAGAACCGGGACGTTAGCCCGGGTATTAGTAAAATAAATAACAACAGTCAATCAAAATATCGTTCCTGTTACATCCGAACGTTAGCCGGAAACGGAATTGAGAAAAATTTAACAAATAAAACAAGATAATTCTAGCGCCTCAGGACGTTAGCCTTTTTGGCACTAGAAGTTCTCCAAAACCGCCACTTAAACACGAATATAATTGTTGGTAAACAACTCAAAACAACTAAGATTGTTTGTCTATTCTAGAAAGTCCAAAGCACTAATGTTTGAATAATGAAGAAATGTTAATAGTTAACACTAGCTTTTGCAAAAGTAAGGAGCAATAGCTTAGCGTATAAGCTACTGTTCTTCAGAATGAAATTTTATGATTTCGGAAAGTTTCACTGTATAGTCGAGTTTTCAAAAATTTCGAAGATTTCTCAATGGTTTTTGTCTTACCGACAGTCAGCTTTTCAGCTGTGGTCTTCTCTGCAGTGGGGCCCAATGCCCGCAGTCTCGAAGCGGGTGTAGACTAGATGTTGAAATAATACAAACGATCGTTTGGTACTACTCCCTCGCCTTCTCAGGTGCTGATGTTGCCACTTTGCCGGCCGCAGATTTCTCTGATATAACCAGTTGGTCAGGATTCTCCCAGAAACAGTAAATGCTCGGAGTATATCGTCAGCCAGATAGCCGAAACTCTTCGTA
This sequence comes from Chrysolina oricalcia, assembly GCA_944452925.2. Taxonomy (NCBI): domain Eukaryota; kingdom Metazoa; phylum Arthropoda; class Insecta; order Coleoptera; family Chrysomelidae; genus Chrysolina; species Chrysolina oricalcia. Next base: position 44,661,575 of record OX101815.2, on the reverse strand, counting down.
TTGGATACACTCGGAGTGAATTCTAATACTCGATTAGGATTCGGAAACAGGTCCCTAAGTTGTAATCAACTATAGGGAAAAACGAACACAAGATCAGAAGCTCTTCTGATTATCACTTCAAATATTCGGTACTCTATTTGCAAACTACAGCGAATCGTTTCATAAGCAGAACAGAAATCAACTGCTTTCGCGAAATTTCTTCCTTTATAGAAAGACATCCCGCGGTCGCGGGGCGTGGCCTAACGGAAAATTCCGCGGAGATATACTCTCCGACATGAATTTGTTGAGCACTTCAGTTCTGTATTTCCTGACCATTTAGGTTTGTATATCACCTGCAATAACATCCGTTATTGCGGAAGGACGACAGCGGCCGAGTTTTGTTCTCCGCCTGCGCGCTCATTGGTCAGCCCGTCTCAGCCAATCGCGCCCGGCGCGCGGGCTTCCCGTCTATAAATAAAGCGCTGCCAGAGCGCTCAAGACACTCATTCGAGATCCGCGATTCGTATTGTTCAGTACGCACTCGATCTTCAGGCATCAGGCACCCCGCTGCCATTTTTAACTAAAGTATTCAAGTATTCCATTTTGTATTCGAGCTAGGCTTTGAGCAAGTGCAGGTTAGCCTAGATTTATTGAAAGAATTCGTCTTTCGTTATTCAATAACGAACTTTATCTGTTCTTTTAAGAACCAAAAACAAAAGAATTCGTATAACAGTCCTAGCCAAGGGAAAGTTATTCCGGAGCAAACCAGGATATTGGAGAGAAGAAATATTTCAGCAAGCAGATTCCCAAATATAAGAAGATAGGAAAGCTGTTCAATTGCCATACTACGATCTACAGCCAGTATTTCGCTAAATAAGCGCCACGATTCTTTTGAGGGGATTGCTAACCAAAAAAAACCAAATCCCTTCAAAAGAGAATTCGTTTAACCGCAAATATAGATGGAAGATCAGATCTTTTCAGATCTAAACTGCACCAAGAAGAGACACATTTAAAAACGGAACGAAACACATTCCAAGGAAGAATAAATATTCCAAATACCGACAAGAAGAATTGGAATAAGAAAAGGGTTTACTTAAAAGCCCTTGTATCCTTTTTGAACTATTGTGCAAGTGAACATTTAGTTGGTGACACTTGTGTGGAACTTTCACAAAAGTGACTATTTACTAATCATTGTTTTCTCTCCAACCCTGTTCCTGTTTAGCGGCTAGGCTGACACTGTTAGTGACAGCTGATTAGCCAAACCCCTGTGGATGCCGTCAGTGGTTACAAGGTCTTAAAACTTGGCACTCATCAAGTTCCTCTGAGACTGGGGGACTACTACTGACCCTGCTGTGGATTACATTAAGCTACCACTCAATGTATGCCCGGTGGAGGCCCACCGTTTACTGTGGTTGACCCTACGTGGGGAAAGCTATTGCACTCAGTCAGCGAGGCTAAAAACGAAGCCTTCCCTTCCGGCTAAGGGAACACGTGGTTAAAAGTCCTTGATAACTTCGGGAAAATTCATGAATTGTGCAAAAGTGTCGTATAGGGTTTAGGGAGCGTAGGGACTACCGGGTGGCCGTGCAGTAGCCATCGTGGTGCCTCCGGTAGAGTCATCGGTCAGAATTATCTATCTTTTAGGAATTTGGAATCGCTAGAAAATTAGTATTTCACTTTTATCAAAATTTCATAGATCTTTTAAATGCTAAATTTTCTTTAGTTTTAAGTCAGAATAGGGATTTAGGGAATTAGATTTTTCTGGTGTTAACTTCCTAAAAATATTCAGCCTATTAAACAATTCCCGTAATCAGATATTATGGAGAATTATTACTCTGCGAGGACGGTGCCGAACTCATGGCTGGCCGAGGCAAATCCAGAACAAAGATGTTCGGAATTTTCTAATTTCACCACACCGCATCCTCGACAATTTGTCAACAAATGCGTGCACTCGGATAGTTGGAAGTTAGGACGCATTGCCTCTTCCGGCTAGCTCAGACCGCCTATCCGAAGTACAGCATCGTCGCAAAATCTCAGCAACTCCGGAACTCTTCATTTATTTGGGAAACCAGCAGGAACGCGTCTGACATACGAATTCTTTCTCGATATTGTTGGTGTTGCCAACCAACGAGGTTCCATTGATTCGCATGCCAGGCCGAAGATCACTCACTAACCAGAAATACTATTTACAATTTACGCTTAACACTACTGAGCCATCCAGAAGTGAGGGCTTCTCTCCTGGGAATTGTCCGAGCCCTCGGGCGGCTCCTGGATGACTGCTTAAAACAGCCATTTGAGCCTTTATTTATACACTGGCCGAACATTTTAGTCGGCCAATGGTATAACAATTTACTGGTAGGCGGAGCTTATTAGAGCTCTCGCCTCCAGATATACTCTCCGAGTATTTTTCCAAACTTCAAAACTTTAGTATTTCTGGAGATTATGACATATTATTGGATGGTTTATTAGTAGATGGTGCCAGCACGATTGCACCCAAAAAGGAGACAAACGAATGAGATGGAAAGTGTCGTAGTAATCGCGTAAAGTGAATAATGAATGGACATTATTTCGTGTTTTTGATTGGCTCAGTGTCCGTTCCACCTGCCATTTGCAATTTGCATGTAAACGAGAGAGCAAAGTAGCGAACTTCCGTGGTGTTTGGCATTTCATTGTTTTTGTCTTGTTAGGTCTCACAGTCAGTTTTCGAATTCACCTAGATATTTTCAGGGTGATTTCTCTTGACTAATGTTTAGGGGAGGATGTCCAACGTTCATGATGACAACCGATGATTGGTTTATGAAGGTGATAATGCCATTTCCGACAGTTAACATATTATTTTCTGTTTTTATTGAAAGCTTTTATTTAACTTGCTCTGTGTGTGTTAGATGGGTACAAATTTTGCAAGCTGAATTAGAATCACTTCCTCTTATTCTATAGAATAGAAATTTTTCGTGTTGGTTCAGTTCCGATGACAAAACATTAATGTCGAAGAAATTGTCCCCCCTGCCCCACGAAAGTTAGATAGAGAACGCGTAGTGTTTCGGAAGTCTTATTGACGGATTTGGACGTCAGAATTAACAGCGAAAAAAAAATAAGTAGGGGAGGCGCCCCCCCTTCTCTAGAAAAGTTGGAAAACTAACTCGTGAAATTAAAATCGGAAAAATCTCTAAAAATCGTGAAAAATATCTGACAGTCGAAAGTTATGGTTTATAAAAAGGAATTGTCCCCCCTCCCTCCGTCCTCCGAAAGCTAGATAGAGAACACGAAGGTTTTCGGTCATTTTCTTGACGGATTTGGACGTCAAAAATTACAACAAGAAAAAATAAAGTAGGAGGGTACTCGCTTCCCTCTTTTCTCGAAAAAACTGGAAAACACGCGAAATTATAATCGGAAAAATCTGTAAAAATAGTGAAAAATATCTGACCGTCGGAAATTATGGTTTAAAAAATGTGGCCCCTCCTTTACCACAAAAATAGATCTTGGGGCTCGCCCTCCTTTCCTGTCACAAAAAAAAATAGAAAAACTCGCGGAATAGAAATAAAAAAAATCCGTAAAAATAGTGAAAATTATCTGGCCATTGAATAAAACGGATTAAAAAAAATTACCCCTCTGTCCCCCTCTAAAGCTATTTAGAGAACACGTAGAAATTTGGAAAAATTTCCAACGGTAAATTAACAGGCAAGCGACCGTGCAACAAAGGCGCATTGATTGAAATGAACAGACTAAGAAACATATTCACAGAAAACTAAAAAAGAAAGAAATAAACAAACTTAAAAAAACCTTCAGATAAAAGCTTTTATTTAAATGCACAAAAGCGAAAAACCCATAATTTTGTTACATTATAAAATTTTAAATGATATAAAAGCTTGTCGTGAGAATAAATCTTGAGGTAATTATAAATTTAATTTACCATAAGAATTACATATATACTTCTCGCGACAAGCTTTTATGTCATTTAGAATTTTATAATATAACAAAATGATGGGTTTATTCACTTTAAAATTAATTTTCTTCTTTTTAGTACATTTAAATAGAAGCTTTCCTCTAATTTTTTTTTTTTTAAGTTTATTTATTTACCATAAAGTCAAAGTTGTAAACCTAATAAGGGTTTTCTTTCGAAATTAGGTACTGAGATAATGGCATTATTTGCGACTGAATTTGAAGTTTCAGTCGATCGTTCGAAATAACCTCTATAAGTGGATATCCTTATCAAAAATGAAACTTTATGACTTCATGACCAATATGCTAAAGAAGATGAAATAGTTATTTATATATGATACAAAAATTCGTAAATTATTAGGACTTTTTTATGAGTGTGGAAACACGTGAGTACAAAAAAGCTCTTTATGAAAATGTATCTACATTTTTATTGGCAAATTGTAGCAATTGTTGAGTACATTTTATTCTATGAAGTATTCATTTGACGAGTAAAATCTGACGCAAAATACTGTCTTTTGGAATTATATAAACGATGCGTAAAACATAACTTTATGCAAATTCGATTTTTTCACTTACGTGTGTGCTGAAAAGTATCACGTTAGGCACTGTACGTGGACAGTGCGTAAAACCATAAATATTTCCATCTCCCCGATGATCATGCATGGTCAGTAAAAGATATTTTTTTCTACAACCGCTTACCAAAGTAGGTAGCCTTTGACGCTTTTAGATCTCAACGCTAAGCTGATGTTTTCTCAGAAATGTCATTTTGTGACAGCTTTTTCGCTCTAGAGCGAAAATATTGAAGAAACGGTCGATCTCCACAGCTTTCGTTGAAAACGAACCTATTCTTGCATGATGGTTAGTATAGACAATAAATTCATAACAATCTTAGGAACTGTGGTGGTGTTGAGAGCTTAGCTGCTATTAAGCTGAAGGCCTGTGATTCGATCACGATATACGTTTTTTTTTTCAAGCAAGTTATCTTGTTTTGTTAGAGCTATACATTATTGGATATTTGGATAGCTTATTCATTTGGGATTGTTTATTTTCTCATGGGGTAATTATCAGGTGCCTATGTTGAATGAATTGTCGATCGTTTCTATGTTTAAAAGCTGCGTTTGAAGAAGAAAAACAATGTGTTTATTTCGAGAACAAAGTGCCATTGCCGCTCTCCAAAGATTACCGCGCTCCTCGCGCTCTAAATATACAAATAACTATATTGTACAACAAAAAATGTATTTTAGGCCCGTGTAGGAGATGAATAATTTCTGGTGACAACCTCCTTTGAAACTCTCCTTATAAGTCCATAAATTGTTGATAACATCGAACCATCAATTAAAGAACACATGTCCGCCAACACTTGAATTTTCTTTGAATTGTCCTACCCAAATAATTCTAGATATCTATCATGGACGGATTCGGACATGAATCACAAAATTTGTCCTCCATCTTTAATGTTCGTATTGGTCTCCAACACAACAAGCACCTGTATAGGTACCAACTTTGAAAGAATCTAATTAAAAATCGTAATCGCCATTTCGAATTTTGAAAACATACAAAATCTACTCGAGATTCGCATTATGAATAGTTGGACAATAACCCAGTTAACACAAACCTCTAGGCGATGTCACTTTCTTGATTATTGTGGTAACAGTATGAGTTACTTTATACATTGCTGTTACCGCTTTGCGATGCCAAATATTATGAATTGTTCACAATTTTCTTCTCATTAGTATCGCTTTGAGGAACAAAATGTGCAGAAAATTGCGAAGCACATTGACATGAATTTTGATTTCATTGCTGAAGCAGTGACCTAAATAACCGGCATTGAGCGTTGTTTGTCGAGACTTTCGAGAGTCGGGTGTAGAACTTGTAGGTATTGGGTTGATGGTACGGCGTCGTTTTATCAATATTCTCTATAAGCATTTGTGATAGTGTTCAGTGTTCTGTTTAATTCTTTCTCTTTCAACAGTTAATTCAAGAGTGTGTTTGTTAACATCACCCAAGATTTCTTAGTGTCTCTTCAAGGACAAGCAAGAACGGTAAGTGAAACGGTATATTTAGTGTTTTAAAAATTCGGCTTTTTCAGGTTAGGTATAGATTTCGTCGGGAAGAAAATGCTGTACAGAAAACTGGAATTGAATTTTAGTAATTTCTGTATTTCAATACTTTGTTTTTGTTATGATTTAGGTTTAACTATTTATCTTTTAGTTCTTTGTTTATTAAAAGTATATATTATGGAATCAACTCACGTATTTATTGTTTTGTAGCATCCCATGTTATATAAGCCATAATTCATTACTTATTGCCTTGGATAATAAAATTGAGGTACTTATTGTTTCTATTCATGTTGAAACAGGGCGAAACTTGTTTCAACCTCGAATTTTCCATGTTTCTTTTTTATTCAAGTTCCTAATTGAATATTGATGTGGCAGTGATTTGATTCAACAGGGAATTTGATACATAAGGAGGTGTTATATCGGCATACAATTTGCAACGTGAGTGCAGAACAATTGATTGGTATATAGTGATGAAGTTTAAAAAGAATCACAATTAGCAGGTTGGTTTAAATTTTGAAATGTTTAAACATTTCACTATCCTTTTCCTATTTATTTCATACCTTAATGTGTGAATAAATGTATAAAAAATTTGGTACATTACATCGAATTTAGCATGCTGCAAATTATATTAAATTTAACGAATTTTAAAATTGAAGTTCTGAAATGAATCTGTTTATCACAATTATTGCTGTTTTACATGTTTCTGTTCATTATGAATTCGAAATACTTTATGAAACTCTCGAAAAGTCTGAACGAGTAACAGGCGAGTTACACTGTTAGAAACCTACAAAATCATACCTATGAATTCATTATAGAATTCTAAATTTGAAGTGTTTGTGACAAATAAGAGAGTCAGAAAGTGAAGCGCAATTTCAAATAAGTACCAGTTCATTCAATTTCACATTGTAACGTTAAATGATCTTCATGTGCATTTGATTTCGCAGTATAAATAGAATCTCACATTGGGCTAGTTTCGAGTCACATTTGGCATCACAATTTGATATCTCGAAATGACCAACGAGGCACCGAATAGATGTTTTCGCGATAGTGATGGAAGTCACTTTTCGATTCACTGATGTGATCTGAAACATGAAAGTGAAGCCCAATACCATCTATGAGATCATTTTGTGTTAACTGGGAAATCACAAAAACTGTTCGCTATCTTGTTTTTTCTATTGTGAATGTCGTAGTGAACCTGAATGAATTTAATGGACACCTGCCAAATTTAAAGATGATTGGATCAGTGGAATTGGCTCAAAATTTCCATTGAAGTTTTGACCCCGTTATAGACAGTAGATACCATACCTGTTACGTGTGAGTGAAACTAAATAAAAGCTTGTACAAATAATACTGATATATTATTATTTATCTACTTATCAGGTACCTTCAAGCACTGCTAATGAATATTCTTTGTTTTCAAAACATATCAACTGCGATAGAATATCGTAATAGAACATTTTTTGTACCTATACTTAGGCATCATTTTTCAGTAAGAATATTGCTATATTACGTGTTTCATTATATTAGGCTTAATTGCAGCAATATAAAATTACCACTGATCATCATCTGATATTCGAAACATCCGAATGCAAACTTTGACTCGTCTTTTATTCTGCTAAACATCTCACCAATGACAATATTCTGCACATTTCTGAATGAAGCAAATGAAAACTGGCGTTCTATTTTGAAAAGAGACAGAAGTATAGTTTTGCGTGCCATCCGATGACAGCGCCACATTACTGGATACATTTTCAATGTTTCCAGTAAAATAGTATAGATGTCTCAGGTGACGGCCATCCAATGCATTTTGCACAGGGATTGTTTGACTATTCTTCTTTAGGCAATGGTTGTAGGATTACCTAGTAGGATAACGCCTTTAGGCAATGGCCTGTGTATCATCTATTGGAGCCGATTTTCAGCGCCATCTGCCAGGAACATGAGGAAACTTCGAATTTTTCAATCCGTGCAGTAGTAACCCCTACACGGTCCTAATTCTAACTTGATGGAACGTAATTTAAACAGGGACGGATTAAGGGGTTGAACATTATTCACGTTCAGACGTATGAAATATCTAACAAAATTTCATATTCGGATACTTGAGTTCAAAATTTCGATAAATCGCATTAGGTGATAATATTTTGATATTATACGTGAGTTGCCTTGTGGAATATCAATTTGCTCCAACTTACAAAATTGTCGCTGCTGTCCTATTGACGTATCCGTTCATTTAAACAAATATGAACTGACTGACATCCAAGAGATTTACTAGTCGAACATGGTCGAGCTGTATAAAACTACAGTCGATAAAATTTTCTGTCACTAACACATTCGGGAATGATGATTTTTAAAGAAATTATGAACATGATGAAATGGAAACAAACCTACGATAAAAATTAAGCTATTTCTTGTAATATCTAACAGGAAAAAACTACTTCCCCGGCTAATGCACATTCATTCATTTTTATTGTAGGTTTGTTTCCATTTGCTTAGGAGTTGTTTCTCTATTTTCAATTGAGAATATTACCATTGTCAACATTCAGGAATTTTATTATATATAAGCTAAAAATGTAACTGATTGGAATTTGTGAGTCAAGTTTCTTTAAGTACCTGTCTGACAGAATCAAATCTTTCAATGGACTGGGGTCGGAAATGTGTTTTTTGATAAAATTTGGGATGGTGATCCCAAAATCGATATGGTAGATGATGAGAATATGCATATTTTACGCGCATTTATTCAAATAAGACTGTTTGTATGTCTGTCTGCGTCAAATCTTGGAAGAAGAATTTGATTCACTAGCAGTTTTCGAATTAACTCAAAATTTGGCAGGTGTTCATATTTCTGGCGAAAATGTAAATTCATAACATCAAAATAGCGGACGAGTTTCCCTTGCCCCAATCTTGGTTTGAATATAGCCATAAAGTTCCTCTAGCTCTACAAATGATAAACTATAATTTCACAGTGACCATTTCAATGAAATCGATAATACAAGTATTTTATATATTTATTCAACGGGTAATCCCAATTACAATTTGTTGCAATAAAAATGAATGTATAACATCTTAAAACTAAGAATAGATAAATACCCAATAAAGTACATGATACAATAATAATACTACAATACAAAATCAATCATACAGCAGCAGTAGTTTTTTAAGGAAGTATACAGGGTCGGGCACCGAAAACGAAACAGAGCGAATATCTTCAAAACGCATGCGTTGTGAATGAAATGCAAAAACACGTCGATTTTGAATCCAAGGGGGACATATTCCTATCATAACCTCAACTGTCATACCTCTTCCCCCACCTCTTGGTCGCTACCACCCAAACAATTTGAATAGGGAAAGTAGTGAGTGTGACACACCATTAAAAAGGTAATTTCATAAGGAATTCAGCCATGTCAATTTTTGCTACCTAAATTTTTATTTTGGCGCCCTCTTGCGGGAAAAACAACTGTTCCGTATTCCAAATTATGATACTTCATTTGCAAGCTAATTCGACATAAATTCGGTGACAATGCATTATGTTATTTTTCTAAGAGAAAAAACAAAATGGCGGCTCCAAAATGGCGGACAAGATTTGCAATTATGGTTCGAATCGATTCAAAATTGATATGTGGTGGTTTCCATGGTCAGAAATTACGATTTTTCTGTCATTGCAAAGAAACAAGATGGTCGCTCCAAGATGGCGGACGGAATTTGTAATTATGATCCGATTTGAATCAAAATTAGTGTCTGTGGATTTTCAGGGTCGGAAATTATGATTTTTTTTTTGTTGATGCAAAAAACAAGATGGTGGGCGAAATTTGTAATTGTGGTTCGATTCGACCAGGCATCGAAAACGAATTCTTCAAAACACATGTATCGAATTATGGTGCAAACATAGGGATTATTAGATTACTGCGACAGGCAAATTTTCACTCAAGAGCTATGGATATTTTCTCATCTTCGCTTTGGCAAATGAAGAGAGCTACTATGTAGTTCAAATTCCATAGCTTTGATTGCTCATTTCATTTTAATTTGTTTTGTTTTTGTCTAGTTACTGTGCAAAACTGTTAGATATAGGTAGTTATAATTTTTTTTAAAATATTTTTACATATTTTTCTTAGTGTTTTATATTGTATTGTATTGTAAATGGGTATTTCTCCCCGTGTAATAAATAAATAAATAAAAAATTGCAAAAACACGTAGATTTTTAATCCAAGGGGGAAGTCTTCCTATCATAACCTCAACTATCACATCACTCCCCCCACCCCTTCGTCACTCATACAATTTGAATAGGGAAAGTACTAAGTGTGACACCGCATTGATTTTGAATAAGGAATTCAGACATATTATTATGAGTGTTCGCTATCTAACTTTTCATTTTGGCACACTCTTTCAGGAAAAACAACTGTTTCGTATTCCAACTTATGATATTCAATTTGAAAGTTAATGTAAGCAATTCACGAAAACAACAAAAATTAAAAAAATTAACATTGTATGAACTTAGAAATTGGAATTATTTTCATACATTACTCAAAAACGTCAGACAGCGTTTTGAGACTAACTTTTACTCATGTATGGCAGTCCATGGCAATGTCTTTGAGCATCTACTGTGAATTGATGCAGTTTGGAATGATTTGATTCGAATTTATTCAAGGTTTTCCAATCCTCAAGTTTATTCAATGTTAAATTTTTTTATTCTTCAAAAGCTTTCATTCAACTTGCCCTGTTAGTTAGTTAGTATGTATGTGTGGGACAAAACAAACCAGTAAAATCCCTATATGTCAATTTTGAATCGAATCAAACCACAATTACAAATTCCGTCCGCCGTCTTGTTTTTTTGCATTGACAAAATAATCATAATTTCCGACCCTAAAAATCCTCACATACTGATTTTGATTCGAATCGGACCATAATTACAAATTTCGTCCGCCATCTTGGAGCCACCATCTTGTTTTTTTTTTGCATTGACGAACAAATCATAATTTATGACCCTGAAAACCAACATATATCAATTGTGAATCGAATCGGACCATAATTGTAAGTCTTGTCCGCCATTTTGGAGTCGCCATTTTGTTTTTTCCGCTAGAAAAATTCCATAATGCATTGTCACCAAATTTATGACAAATTACCTTGCAAATGAAGTATCATAATTTGGAATACGGAACAGTTGTTTTTCCCGCAAGAGGGCGCCAAAATGAAAAGATAGGTAGCGAAAATTGTTTGGGTGATAGTGACCAAGGGGTGGGGGGAGAGGTATGACAGTTGAGGTTATGATAGGAAGATGTCTCCTTTGAATTAAAAATCGACGTGTTTTTGCATTTTTTTCACAACACATGCATTTTGAAGATATTCGATCTGTTTCGTTTTCGGTGCCCCACCCTGTATATGTGACTCAGTTCTTTTTTGATAGCATTTATTCAGCTGCTAAAGATATCAACTTGTTGAAACATATTTCCATTTTCAAGCATTCGAGTGACAAGAGAGAAAAATCCTCACAGCGAATGCTGCCTTATAAAATTTTGTTCAAGAAACATCTATATGTATAGTAATTCTACGCCACCAGACACAAATTTCGAAATACAGTGACCGCCAAAAAGAACGTACCATATGGAAAAAAGTTTGTTACCAGAGTATTGAAAAAACATTTCTGGGAAAAAGTTGGTGCAAAATTAATTTTGACAAATGTCACGTGATCGCTAGTAAGGCGGCAAATTGGGAAAAAATGCCATGTAGGGGCCAAAAGTGGAGTAAGATGGCAAGATATCGATGAAAGTAATTTGAAAAAGTTACTAGGAATTTAATTCTATACTCACACACAGAGTTTCAAGCAATAAATCGAAAAATTCGAAAATTGCTATTTTCTTTAATATTTTCTGACCTCTTTACGAAAATAAAAGTTTTTTCTTCTGAATGAATTGACTAATGGAATATTTATATTTCAATGATAATGACAAAACTGTCTCATGTTCTCCGCACCAGATATGACACAAAATTGAAAAAATTGGTTTTCGCCAGAACCCTCGCCGTTACATTAGGTATCTTTACATTTACACGCGATTGGCACCACGTTCCAATCGCTCGTGTTTTCGCGTGGAAGAGTGTCGCGTTGTCCAATTTGTTTCCTTAAAATTGCAACATTTCAATCGCGTGGTTTTGGCCTGTACCGTTAATCGTAGAGGATAAAAATGCTAGTGTAACTCAAAAAGTGCCAAGTTTCACTCGTGCTAGTCGTGGCTCGTGTGGTGTTGAAAAGTTCAACAGTTTTATAGACGGTTTCACCAAAATGAACAAAATTAAAAACCGAAAACGAAAGATACAGGTTCTGTGTCTGGCCTATCTGAATACTTTGAATAATCGTCAAAAAATGAGTTATCGGGTAAAAGTATGGATGGAAAATCGGAACAAATATGGGCATATGCCTTTGATGAATGAGTTGCTTGATAGAACATTATTTGCGAATGGATACAGAATAATTTCGTATATTTTGATGAATTTGGTTTCTCCCTTAAACATACTGACCGCGTGGAAGTGAAAACAACTTAAAAAAATCAACTGCAGAAAATCACTTGGGAAAGAACGTGCGTTATCATGCAGGTTTTAACACGTCTAAGAACCGAATTCAACATTTAGACTAATGTTCTTTCGCGCGCGATTGGAACGTGGTGCTCCAATCGCGCGAGGTTGCGCGTGAATGTAAAGCTACCTATTGGTTTATATCTAACAGTTATATTAGAATTCCAAGACTATTGTGATGATATGACAATCTAGAAACATGTTTTGGTTCCCTGATTACAATCAAGTTTTTCATGATAATCGTACATGAGCGTTTCACTTCGCACACAAACTTGAAAATAGTGCGTCAAATTAAAGAGGCTTAAAGATTACGTGCAAAGTAAAACACTCAAGCACAATAAAATTATCATTAAAACTTGATTATAATCAGGAAACATGATATATCCAGATTGCATATAATTACACTAGTCTTGAAATTCTGATATAACTGTTAGAGATAAACCAATGAAAAAAAAAATGAGAAAGTTTTATCATTGTCATCGTTATACAAATGTTCCACTATAGTCAAGCCATTCATATAAAAACTTTGATTTTGGCAGAGAGATCGGAAAATATTCCAAAAAAAATGCAATTTTAATTTTTTTCAATTTATTGCTTGAAACTCGACTGTGAGTATAACATTAAATTCCAAGCAACTTTTCCAAATTACTTTTCTCGATATCTTGCCCACTTTTGGCCTCTTCATGGTATTTTTTTCCATTTTGCTGCCATACTAGTGGTCACGTAACATGTGTCAAAATCGGTATTATGTTATTGGACATGCACAAACTTTTCCCCAGAAATGTTTTTCCCACACTCTAATAACAAAATTTTTTCCCATATAGTACATACTTTTTGGCGGTCACTGTATAACAATAATACATAATAATATCACTGTTTTGCGATATTAATAGTTTGACATTTTTTGTTTGCTTACTAGATTTCATAGACTTTGACATTTTTTACAGTATTTGAAGTATTGAATCGTTTGAAAATCTTCATGGTCAGAAATTTTTAAATATTGTTACCTACGAAGTGCAGTTGTGTGCATAAAAAAGTCGTACAAGGTACGACACTAATTGAGGCATTGCACTAATTGCACTAGAAAAATGATAAAAGCGCGTTACTGACAAAAATTGTTTGAATTTTGTCACTACTTGTCAAAGTCGATAAGAAGTTTAATAATTAAGATTGACAAGCCTGACTCATAATAGCCTATTACTGCTGTACGACTTTTTTATAAACACAACTGTGCACACAAATTTGTCATATCATCATCCAAATCTGAGTTTTTATATAAATAAGCAATTCATCATTAAAATAAATTGCTTTCAGTTATACTTCGGCACTTTCAATAACAACTTAAACTAAAAATGGCGTTTAGACCGTCCCTATAATTCAGCAAAGATTTGCAATCAGTTTGAAATCTACACAACCGTCACTATTGAACTGTATGAACACAAACGCCTGATCACACCAATTCACCATGAACACTGCGAATTCGTCCAACAAGTAAATAAATACGACTGGAACTGAAACATGAAAATCTGTGACTGCGGACCTGCAAAACAATAATTTTACCCAAGCGCGGTGAGTCGAGGCAAGCGAATCTCGACCTAAATGGCTGTTCGAGCTGACCAATGAAACTCCATAGTCTCCCTCGACGATGCTGCCATCTACACGCAGTCTCCTTTTGGCTGCAATGAAACGCCCATAAGGTGATACCGTTGTATGAAGATTACCTCATACAACGGTGATACCATTGCCAGACAATGGTGATACCATTGTCTAAAGAAGAATAGTCAGACAATCCCTGTGCAAAATGCATTGGATGGCCGTCACCTGAGACATCTATACTATTTTACTGGAAACATTGAAAATGTATCCAGTAATGTGGCGCCGTTATCGGATGGCACGCAAAACTATACTTCTGTCTCTTTTTAAAATAGAACGCCAGTTTTCATTTGCTTCATTCAGAAATGTGCAGAATATTGTCATTGGTGAGATGTTTAGCAGAATAAAAGACGGGTCAAAGTTTGCATTCGGATGTTTCGAATATCAGATGATGATCAGTGGTAAAATTTTATATTGCTGCAATTAAGCCTAATATAATGAAACACGTAATGTAGCAATATTCTTACTGAAAAATGATTCCTAGTATAGGTACAAAAAAATATTCTATTACGATATTATATCGCAGTTGATATGTTTTGAAAACACATAAAGAATATTCATTAGTGCTTGAAGGCACCCAATAAGTAGGTAAATAATAATATATCAGTATTATTTGTACAAGCTTTTGTTTAGTTTCACTCACACGGAACAGGTATGGTATCTACTGTCTAGGTATAACGGGGTCAAAACTTCAGTGGAAATTTTGAGCCAATACCACTGATCCAATCATCTTTAAATTTGGCAGGTGTCCATTCGTTCAGGTTCGTTACGACATTCACAAGAGAAAAAAACAAGATAGCGAACAGTTTTTGTGATTTATAGTCCAACTATTCATAATGCGAATCTCGAGTAGATTTTGTATTTTTTCAAAATTCGAAATGGCGAATACGATTGTGTGTTGGAGACCAATACGAACATTCAAGATGGAGGACAAATTTTGTGATTCATGTCCGAATCCGTCCATGATAGATCTAGAATTATTTGGGTAGGACAGTTCAAGGACAATTCAAGGAAAATTCAAGTGTTGGTGGACAGGTGTTCTTTAATTGATGGTTCGATGTTATCAACAATGTATATGGACATATTTAAGGAGAGTTTCAAAGGAGGTTGTCACCAGAAATCATTCATCTCCTACACGGGCCTAAAATACATTTTTTGTTGTACAATATTATAGTTATTTGTGTATTTAGAGCGCGAGGAGCACGGTAATCTTTGGAGAGCGGCAATGGCACCTTGTTCTCGAAATAAACACATGTTTTTTTTTTCTTCAAACGCAGCTTTTAAACATAGAAACGATTGACAATTCATTCAACATAGGCACTTAACATTACCCATGAGAAAATAAATACTCAATAGTAATCCCAAATGAATAAGCTATCCAAATATCCAATAATTTACATCTCTAACAAAACAAGATAACTTGCTTGAAAAAAAAACGAATGTCGAAATCGAATCACAGGCCTTCAGCTTGATAGCAGCTACGCTCTCATCACCACCACAGTTCCTAAGAGTGTTATGAATTTATTGTCTATACTAAACATCATGCAAGAATAGGTTCGTTTTCAACGAAAGAGATCGAGAGATCGACCGTTTCTTCAATATTTTCGCACTAGAGCGAAAAAGCTTTCACAAAACATTTCTGAAAAAACATCAGCTTTGCGTTGAGATCTAAAAGCGTCAAAGGCTACCTACTTTGGTAAGCGGTTGTAAAAAAAATATAGTTTACTGACCATGCACGATCATCGGGGAGTTGGAAATATTTATGGTTTTACGCAGTGTCCACGTACAGTGCCTAAAGTGATACTTTTCAGGACACGTAAGTGAAAAAATCAAATATGCGTAAAGTTATGTTTTACGCATCGTTCATATAATTCCAAAAGACAGTAGTTTGCGTCAGATTTTACTCGAAAGTCATCAAATGAAAACTTCATAGAATAAAATATACTCAATTTGCCAATATAATAATAGGCGTAGAAATAAAATTGTAGATATATTTTCATAAAGAGCTTTTTTGCACTCACGTGTTTCCACGCTCATAAAAAAGTCCTAATTTACGAATTTTTGTATCATATATAAATAACTATTTCATCTTCTTTATAGTTTTCTGTGCGTATTGGTCATGAAGTCATAAAGTTTCATTTTTGATAAGGATATCCACTTATAGAGGTTATTTCGAACGATCGACTGAAACTTCAAATTCAGTCGCAGATAATGCCATTATATCAGTACCTAATTTCGAAAAAAAACCCTTATTAGGTTTTACAACTTTGACTTCATGGTAAATAAATAAACTTGAAAAAAAACATTTTAGAGAAAAGTTACTATTTAAATGTACTAAAAAGAAGAAAATAAATTTTAAAGTGAATAAACCGATCATTTTGTTACATTATAAAATTTTAAATGATATAAAAGCTTGTCGCGAGAAGTATATATGTAATTCTTATAGTATATAAAATTCAAAAATCATTTATTCAGACGACAAGCTTTTATATCATTTAAAATTTTATAATGTAACAAAATTATGGGTTTTTCGCTTTAGTGCATTTAAATAAAAGCTTTTATCTGAAAAGGTTTTTTAAATTTATTTATTTCTTATTTTAGTTTTCTGTAAATATGTTTCTTAGTCTGTTCATTTCAATCAATGCACCATTGTTGCACGGTCGCTCGCCTGTTAATTTACCGTTGGAAATTTTTCCTAATTTCTACGTGTTCTCTAAATAGCTTAGAGGGGGGCAGAGGGGTGAATTTCTTTAAAACCGTTTTGTCAATGGCCAGATAATTTTCACTATTTTAACGGATTTTTTTTATTTCTATTCCGCGAGTTTTCCTATTTTTTTGTGACAGGAAAGGAGGGCGAACCCCCCGATCTATTTTTGTTTTCATCATTATTTTCCATGTCCGAAACTGTTGAAACATTTTCCGAATTCCTTTGCGTTCTCTACCTAGCTTTTGAGGGGGGAAAGGGGAGGCGAAATTATTTAAAACATAATTTCCGACGGTCAGATATTTTTCTACTTTGCTCTCTCGTTTACATGCAAATTTCAAGTGGCAGGTGGAACGGATACTGAGCCAATCAAAAACACGAAATAATGTCCATTCATTATTCACTTTACGCGATTACTACGACACTTTCCATCTCATTCGTTTGTCTCCTTTTTGGGGGCAATCGTGCTGGCGCCATCTACTAATAAACCCCATCGTCATCCAATAATAATCCCATAAGGTTGACTGACTATACTTCTTTAGACAATGGTTATACTACTAGGTAATCCTCATACAATGGTACAGCATTAAAATCAGGGTTCCTTAAAGAACCCTGTATGAAAATAACTTCAAATAATCATGTTTGTAACTAATCACGCTAGATGACACTCGCGTTTGGGTCAAATACCGATTCCACACAAAGAGACTAAGCCTGAGTCATTGTTTATATAAGGTAAATGTCCCAAATTCAGACAGTCTAAGAATAATATTTCGGTTTTTAGGGTGCGAAATATCGAAATTTCACTTCATCTTTATATTTTTCTCTTCTTGGGATAGTCTGGTCTCTTTAGAAACAATTTCTCTTTTTCAGTTCAGCGAAATTCAGTAAGGCAACTGGAAAAATAAATAAAATATAGTAATAGTGATTTGAATCTAAATCCGACAGTAAATACAGAATATTGCCTATAATTCAGACATGGTCATGATCGTTATTCAGACAATGACTTTAAATGCGTCAACTAATGAACCTAATTCAGACATCGTATTGAATTTGAATTGATGAAAGCAAACTGAAACTGAGATGTGATACATTTACTAGAAAAATACAAAATGTACAAAAAAATATTTATTAATGTACAAAACATATATATATATATATATATATATATGTATATATATATATATATATATATATATATATATATATATATATATATATATATATATATATGTGTATATATATATATATATATATATATATATATATATATATATATATATATATATATATATATATATATATATTTTAAACATGTTCATCACTATCGTAAAGATCATCTTCATTCTGCTTCAACTCTTCAATTACATAAAGTCCTCTTTTATTAATTTCCCGTGGTATTATAATTTTTTGTACTATTTCATGGTACTCATATTCAATCTCATCCTTAGGTTTTGGCCATTTCCAGCTTTCTCCCACTGCTTTAGCCATTGCATTAACTATAACAGTTTTGTCCCTTATATCCGTAATTTCACCGGGGTATAATTCATCTTCAAAATTAACAACCACGATGTCCCCAATATTGTACACATTGTTTTTTTCCTGATCTGAAATCCTTTCATCGGTTTCTACTGATCTCTCATTGTTCACTTGTTCTTCAGCATCTTCCCGAATTACATTTGTTTTTTTCTGGGCTGTTTTGCGAACTTTCTTCTGCTTATTCAGACGCAAAATTTTGTTTTCTTCTCGTTTTCTTTTACGATCTGCCTTTTATTCTTCTATTTTTTTGAGACGTTCTTCTTTCTTGATATAGTACTCCCTCCAAGCATGAGATGTTCCAACTGATGGCAACTTTATTTGTCTTTTAACTTTAGCTTTTTCATTAACAACTGGTCCTGGCCAAAAAAGAGATTCTTTGAAAGGAGGAGGATATTTGAAAAGTTGCCGTTTTCTCTCGATTCGGTTGTTGTATTTTGTTCGACAGTTTCATTTTGGTCCTGATTTTCCTTATTTTCTGGTGATGTTGTGAGGTTTTCATATTCATTTAGTGATGTTTCGGAGCTGTTGTTATTTTTTACTGGTGTTGATTTTGAAGTTCTTTCGTTGTCGTGTTGTTTTACCGGTGTTTCGAAGTTTTGGATATTGCTGTATTCTACTGTTAACATTTCTTCTGTGTTGGATTTTGGTGTAGTGGTCTCTACTACGACTAAAGTTTCCCATCCATTCTCTAATACCAATCCATCTTCAACCTCAATTATGACATCAGAAACTGCAGTTAGTTATTCTGCACATATCTCTTCATATCTCAATCCAGAATCTTCAAATATTTTCAGCCAGGTACAATATAAATTTTTGTCTTCGGTAGGTCCAGTCCAGTCAGAGCCTCTAAGTTCTTTAAATTTTCGGAGGGTTTTGATGTTCAGATATGATTCGATAAATTTCAAATGATTTAACATCTCAGGATTTTTTTTTGAGCATAATTTTACTTGGGTTGTCTTTTTCTTCTACTAATTTACTGAAATTAATTTGGGAACAATCAAAAGGAAACAAAACACACGTTCGGAAAGCGTTTTGAAATATTGTTTCTAGATTGGTAACGGGATTTATGGCTTCATACAAAGCAAAATTCTCTCTGTT
This sequence comes from Chrysolina oricalcia, assembly GCA_944452925.2. Lineage (NCBI taxonomy): Eukaryota > Metazoa > Arthropoda > Insecta > Coleoptera > Chrysomelidae > Chrysolina > Chrysolina oricalcia. Next base: position 44,642,048 of record OX101815.2, on the reverse strand, counting down.
CAAAGATTTATAACCATGTTGTGTCTTATACTTCTGAACTTGTCTTTTCCAGCTGAGTTTTAAAGATCGAAATAGTCCCACATCTAACGGCTGCAACATGAGGGTTGAATTGGGCAGAAGGCTTATTAAGATAATTTTTTTCTCAACTCAGAACTCGGTTAAAGGCAATGTTACGTGCGACTTGTGTCCATCTAGATACAGTATTACTGGAAAGTCGATATTTTCTGAAAGTAGGTAGTGGTAGAAAATATTGGTGAAATAGTCATTGAATGATTCAGATGTCATCCATCCACTAGGGGATTTGCCGATTCCCCATTTGCTTGGAACCTTTGATATAATTACTTTGGGTATTCTTTCATATGGGTACATAATCATTATTGGCGCCAACATTCCAACTGCATTTCCGGTAATCAATACCGTCAAACATTCCTTATCATCTCCAGATCTATCGTGAACTAGTTTACTTCCTTTCTTAACTAATACTGAAGAACCTTTGGTGATAAAAAAAACGCCGATTCGTCGGTATTAAAAATTCGTTTGGGATCTTTTATATCAATATTTGACAAAGAAAAGTAATCCTGTATCTCTTGGAACCAGGTTTTAATTTTTTCTGCAGAGATAGATGCACGGGATGATGTCAAGTTTTGGGATAAACGTCGGCTAATGCGCGGATGTCTTTTGAGAAAACCTTCAAACCAGTGACGCCCAGGTCTTCCATCTGCAAATTTGTTAGGACGTTTCAATTGCTTGACTAATAGGGCAACGCTGTCCAGTAGCTGGTCCTTGGTGACAGGAAACCCTTTGGCACCCATATTTACTATCCATTGCTCCAGAAGATCTTCTTCATCTGAAGTTAAAATTGTTGACGCACCACTTCTGCAGTCTTCGGGATAAATACCCTTAATTTTTCCGATTAAAGTTGTTCTGGGCACATTAAAATCTTTGGCTGCCGTTGCAAAGGGCACCCCTTGTTTTACAGCATCTAATGCTTGACGAAGATTTTCTTTTGAGTATGTGCAATATCTCTTGGTAGACCTGCTGTAACTGTAAAGAAATAAAAGTTGTTTAAAAAACACCATTTTGAATAATTGAAACATACTTAACTATTTATATAGAAACAAATTTGACGAGTGGGTGAACTTGATGATCAAAGTATAGGAGAATATATTGGATACCTATGGCTCTAATTCAGACACAAGGTGAACATTAATTCGACACAACTGTCGGATTTAGGACCAAGGCACAAACAAATAAATTTGGATGTGGAAAAGGATAAAATATACGTTGATATCCGAATAGAAGTAGTCATCACTATATTTTGTTCTTTTCGAACCTGTCCATAATTCAGACAAATTTGTCTGATTTCGGACACTGTATAATTTTCATGTACATAAATCCGACACCTGAAAATTGAACCCTAGTTTGAAGATATCATGTAAATTTCATTATAAATTGGATATATAACACCTACCACACCTATACAAATTGAAGGTTTTCATTTTGTGGTTTAAATTGATGAATTAACATGCAATGAAGATGGACTAATATGTGCTTACGTTAGAAGAAAACTGACCAGTATAGGCATTTTCGGAAACCTACTCGGGTTGACACGATCCCTAACCCCCCGTTCGTATACCTAACCCGAGTAACCGACCCGAGTTCGGAAACTTCGGTGTTGCTGACTCGATCAGTGGCCCGGGTTGTTATTTTGTAACCCAACTGAAAAGCAGGGTCACTAGAGTCGCTTGGAGAACCGCATGCGCATAAACAAACAAAAAGCTGAGTTGATGTTTTGTTGTCGGATCGAAACTCGAAAGTTTGGTTATGGTGAAGTTGTATGTAGATTGATTATTTGATATTTCTTATTATTTGGTATTTGATTGATCATGAATAAAAGGCAAATAATAGCAACAATATTAGCATCCCATGATTTTCTTGACGAAGATGACGAAATAGAGGAGCAGGCGGTATCCTGTATGATGTTATCGATGATGAGAAACGTCCCCAAACGAAAACGAATTTGTGTCCAGAATTACGAAGAAGTAATTTTACGGTATTCCATTACAGGTAAAAGTGATGACTGATGAAGTTTTTTTCACAAATTAATGATTTTGTTGCCTAGAGTTCCAGAGCCATTTTCGATTCGAAAGAACAACAATACAAATTATATTGGAACAAATGGGCAATAAGATTTATCAGGCAAATGCTCTAGGTGGTAGACCATCATGTCCACAGAAGCAGCTACTAATAACAATATGGATGTTAGCAAATCAGGAAGTGTACAGGTAAGTTTATCATCTATCCAGAAAGTATTGGAAAGTAAGTTGTATAATCATTTTTTTATAGATCAGTTGCAGACCGTTTTGATGTCGCATTGAGTACAGCCTGGGAATATTTTCAAAGAATTGTTGGTGTCTTGGTTGAAGTGTCGCCAGATTATATTAAGTGGCCCGAAGCATATGAGAATGTGAGCAAAGGCTTCAAAAAAAGAAGAGGTTTAGATGGTGTTATAGGGGCTATGGATGGAACACATATTCCTATAGTATCTCCCAAATTGATGCCCAACAAATATTTGAATAGGAAACAGTTCCATTCTATTGTTTTACAAGCTGTTTGCGATACTTCCTATAAATTCACCGATACTTTTGCAGGTATTTTTTTCACCAAATTATGTAGTACTTCACCTAGTATTCAAATTATTTTTCATTTTTAGGTTGTCCAGGAAGTGTCCACGATGCAAGAGTGTTCAAGTTATCTCCATTGTATAGACAAATAATGCCAACTGTTAGTGAAGAATACCATTTGTTGGGTGATACTGCTTATCCTAATTCAATGAATTTGATAACACCATATAAAGATAATGGATATCTAACCCAACAACAAAAAAGATTCAATTACTTCCATTCATCAACTAGAGTTTATATTGAACAATCATTTGGTTTGCTGAAAGGAAGATTCAGAATTTTAAAATTTATGAATATATACAGAACAGAATTTATACCAAATGTTATAATTGCCTGTTGTGTTTTACACAATATCTGTATGCAGCAAAAGGATCAGGACATTGAAATATATTTAGATGATTGTGATAATGGGCAAAGCATTGATCAAATAGTTCCAGATGACCCTGTGTCATGCAGTAAAAGAGACAAAATGTGTGCACAAATTGTAATATAGTTTATTTTTGTTACTATTGTTTCATAATCATTATCTAGTAGGACTGATCCTAAATTTTCACTATTCTACTTATTTGTTTCAATATATTGTCACACATTTCTTGAGTCATTAATAAATTTGACACATCCATTGACCACCAAGCTTTTTATTTCAGAATATTTTATTTGTATATAAAAAACAGACAAAGGGGAAACACATTTATTTCCATATATATTTGAACTAACTTATGGCATAATAGACAACAAAAAACTCAAAAACATTCTAGAAAATAAATATTCCAACAAATAAAACATCTTAGAATTATCACAAGAAAATATATCAGTCTAAAAAATAACAGAAAAGACCATTCTTGGAAATGAAACACTTTCAAAAACATTATTTAAGGAATGAAAATCGCAGATCATTTCTCTGTCAACTTTTCCAAAATTTTCAGGAGGCTGTCCTGTCTTCTCATCTTTTCTTCGTGGCGCTTTTGACAGTCCTCCCGGAATCTCTTAAACCACTCTGGTTCTTCCCCAGGTTTTTTTCTCTTTATTCCTTGAGTATTGTTCTGCAAATAAAATTAGTCATTTAAATGCAACAATCTAAAGTACTAGTAAGTTTTTGATAATTTTTCAATGTATAATATATTTCAAGTTTTTGGTATCATCATTATGAATAGATGTCCTTCATTTGCAGTATAGTATTATTGGATTACCTGTACACTTTCATGAGGGGTGTTCTCTTGGCCAACTTGAGTTGACATAGATGATGCCAATAATGGTCCTTCCAAGTTACTACAAGTAGAAACAGGGTTGACATCTGGATCTTTGCAAAAAATGAGATCCATTTCTCTGAAGAATGGCCAGGATTTTGCACCTCTCCCGGTGCTATTATTATTATCAACTATTTTTTTGTACGTTTTCTTCAAATTCTTGAATTTGTTTTCACACTGCTCTGATGATACATTAAATTTACTGACTCTCCTAATCTCATCAGCTATTGCTTTCCAAATCTTTCTGTTCCTTGTTTTTTATCATCAAATTTTGATTTATGCTGATCATACAATTGTATAAGTAATTGAACTTGGGATGTGGTCCAATGTAACTTCTCGAATGATTCTGAAATGAACCATTTGAACACATAAGATCTCAACACAGACATAATAGGAATACAATACAGCATAAATACCCACCATGATTTTCATCCATTGGGGCTCGAAACATGTCTACATTTTCTTCTTGAACACCATCAGTTTCCAATTCATCATTTTGGCTCCAAGTATCATGAGCAAATTCATCATTCTGTGAATAAACTAAATATTTCATGGATAAAAAATGAATAATAGTGTGATTGCAGAATGATTATACCTTCAATCCGATCATCATTTCCTAATTCATTCAAATTCTTCCGTACCTGAACTGAAAAAAATCCATTTTGACAAATTTTAACTTATGAATTAATGATAATATACCCGGTGATTGATGAGCTTGTTTCATATGTCGTCGTATATTAGATTCTTGGCTAATGACTCCGCAGATTGCACACCTTGCCAAATTTTCCTCTATTTGCATTTTGAATCTGGGCAGCAAAAATCAAAATCGAATTTCACAAATTTGAAATTTTCAGGTTATGTTGTAGTCGCTCACAGTGTCATTAGTGTCAATTGAAAATTCAGCAACGGATACGTTCGTAAACTAAGGTACTCGGGTAGGTGATCCTAGGGATCCGTCACGTGATCGGACTAGTAACCCGGAGTCAGTTTCCGAAAATGCCTTTTGTTGTTCACCTACAATGGCACACACACGTGTTCGTTTTAGGTTATGTTTATGTGTCACTACTACCGGTAAAAAAGCCATCTGTGTTGAGATAGCTCAATTACAGTTATCTTTGTTCGTTAGTTAATTTATTGTGTGGTTTTTATTTGCATAAATCTTAATACATAAGCTTTTTGAAAACCATGTCAGAATTAGGGACACTGTCTGAATTTGGGACATTTACCTTAGAACATAGTCAACCTTATGGGATTATAATTGGATCAAAATGGATGCGACATATAGATGGCGATAGTGAGCTCGCATCCAAGTCATGTCGTAACTTCAGTGATCTGGCCTCCAAGTCATGTCGTAACTTGATTGAAACAATGGGACAGCATTGAAATCAGGGTTTTTCGAAGAAACCTGCATTAAAATGACGTCAAATATTCATGTTTGTAACTAATCACGCTAGATGACACTCGCGTTTGCGTCCAACACCAATTACACAGGCATTGACTATCTTACTTCTATATAAACAATGCCTGAGTCAAGTCTCCGGTCTGACCAATATGATTAGACCATCGCGGTCATTTGGTTGACTTAACGACCTAATTAGAACTGTATGTATGTGACCAATATTTTCAGTCATCTGATCGGTCCGACTCATCGTCATACTTCATACTGAACGCGCGTGCCTTGTCCGACCGGTGACTTGACACAGCCTAAACTAACAAGCTCTAGCCAATCGAATCTTGTAGCATCAACGCGTCATAGTGACGTACTTGTATGAGTTCAGAGTTGAACTCGAACCAAGCAACAAAACCATATACATAGAAACCCAAATGTCAAAACTGTCAGCAGTAAATAGAGGATAGTCAATGCCTGTGAAAAAGGTATTGGACCCAAACGCGAGTGTCATCTAGCGTGATTAGTTACAAACATGAAAATTTCACGTCATTTTGATGCAGGTTTCTCCAAAAAACCCTGATCATTGTTTATATAGAAGTAAGATCGTTAGCAGTGTTTATAGAGAAAGAAGATAGTTAGCCAATCTTACGTACTTTCAGTTGGATTCAAATGGAGACCATCACTAGAGGTCGCTAGTCCACGAGTCTCCAGTCACGCCTTTTCTTAATTTTAACGTATGTACTTGATCAGTTCGTAAAATATGATTCATTGAATAATCCGATAGATGGCTCTGAAATATGATTTCGACACATGCATCCACAGACCATATATACTTAATATGGTCTGTGCATGCATCCTATCCAGTGTTGTACTGGTAAACTCGAGTTTCCATTCATTTCAGTTTCAGTGTTTCTATTTAACCTGGAACTTGATTCCATTCCCAGTGAATTTTGTGTTTATTTGTTTTGTGCCGTTATCATTTGTGAAATTGTCACGTTACCCTTTGTGTATTGTTGAATATATTTGTTCAACACTTGCTATTAATATACAGGGTGGGGCACCGAAAACGAAACAGATCGAATATCTTCGAAACGCATGTGTTGTGAATAAAATGCAGAAACACGTCGATTTTTAATCCAAGGGGGCATCTTTCTATCATAACCTCAACTGTCACACCTCTCCCCCAACCCCTTGGGCACTATCACCCAAACAATTTGAATAGGGAAAGTAGTAAGTGTGACACATCATTAGGAAGGTAATTTCATAAGGAATTCAGCAATGTCAATTTTTGCCACCTAACTTTTCATTTTGGCGCCCTCTTGCGGGACAAACAACTGTTCCCTATTCCAAATTATGATACTGCATTTACAAGCTATTCTGACATAAATTAGGTGACGATGCATTATGGAATTTTTCCACTGAAAAGAAATTATAATATGATGACTGGAATGCTCTTAATTCCACTGCGCACCCGTTTGAAGTGATAACTCTAGGAGATGAAGAAAGGAGGCACATGCAATCTAGCAGAGAAATACTTTATTGCTCACTTGTATGGGTGCGAGAGAGACATTCATCTGCACGTACGTGGTTTTAGTTTCCCAATTTAAGGTTTGTAAACACGCCAGTGCAGTGCAGCGCGTCTTTGTATCAGTTTTATATGTTACAATCAACTCAATCTCGATTCCTCCGCCACTGCCAGGAACCACAAAACAAACATGGCGGCCTCCATGAAAAATCCAGTCGCGCAGCCTGACGAGCATTCCAGTCATCATATTATAATTTCATTTCTGTGAATTTTTCTAAATGATAAAACAAAATGGCGGCTCAAAATGGCGGACATGATTTGCAATTTTGGTGCGATTTGATTCAAAATTGATATGCGTGGTGGTTTCCAAGGTCGGAAATTATGATTTGTTTGTCAATGTGAAAGAATAAGATGGTGGCTCCAAGATGGCGGACGAAATTTGTAATTCTGGTCTGATTTGAATCAAAATTAGTATGTGAGGATTTTCAGGGTGAAAGATTATGATGTTTTTGTCAATGCAAAAAACCAAGATGGTGGACGAAATTTGTAATTATGGTTCGATTCGATTCAAAATTGGCATATGTGGGTTTTACAAGTTTTCAGTATGACAAAAATGAAATGATTAAATTGATAGAAAAAAATTAAACAAATGCGCTAAAAAGGAAATAATACTTTTTTGCAGATGTGTGACTGAGGTTATTCTATATGTAACAGAATCAAAATTTTACCTCGCAAAAATAACTATTTTGTACTCGCGGCAAGCTTTCGAATCTGTTACGCACAAAGAAACCTACGTCACACATCTAAAAAAAATATGAATACCTTTTCTCTCTTTTTCGTTTATTTGCCGTTATTTCCTTTTAGCGCATTTGTATAAAAAGCTTTTATTATCAATTTAAATAATTCATTATATTCAAACTGAAAACCCCCATATGCTAATTTTGACTCTAATCGAAAAAATTGACATGGCTGAATTCCTTATGAAATTTCCTTTTCAATGATGTGTTACACTTACTACTTTCCCTATTCAAATTGTTTCGGTGATGGTGCCCAAGGGGTGGGGGGAGAGGTATGGCAGTTGAGGTTATGAAAGGAAGATGTTCCCGTTGGATTAAAAATCGACGTCTTTTTGCATTTTATTCACAACACATGCGTTTTGAAGATAATCGATCTGTTTCGTTTTCGGTGCCCCACCCTGTATATATTATTGTACTCAGTATATATATATAACAATTTAGTTGGTAAACACATTCAATCTCTTCATTCAATAATCGTTGTCTTTATAACACTTCGAACCTGTTCTGATTTCTGACAACATATATGGAGCCCCATTTCGAAGAAATAAATTCAGTTTGAATAAATGAGCACAGGTGTAAAATGTACACACTAGTTAAGTGATATCTTCAAGGTGAATACAGAGAGTAAATAAACTGATGATTACAAACAAACTATCTGTTCCATTGTGTGTCACCACCTTTTCACTAGTGAAGTGTGCGACACAAATGCGACACAAGCAGTTTGCCCCGAAAATAATAAGACAAAGGTGCTGTTCACCGGTAGTGTATTATGAGCTTCGTCCCAGTGATTTTGGCATAAAAAATACACTGGACACCACATGTAGGTGAAAAGATATATTTCACTGAAATTCCACACTCATTTTTCAATTGAACCATGTCACAGTACCTATTGTTCATGATGATTGAAGTCAAAATGACAAAATTGATATTAAGTTCACGTTCACTTTATTACATTTATGAATACCTAGTTCATTCAATTTATATCAAATAATAAACAAAAAAGTAAGTGAAAAATTTGAAAGAGATAGAAATCTTTCAACCAATAAGATGATGGACGTCCGAAATATAAGTAATCAAAAAAGTATGCACTTCATTTTTATTGAATGACATTAAATAAAATATGCTACTCTGTTAAAAACTATCATTAGAAAATTTCAAGTACGTCCCTGTCAGGGCAAACGATTCACTACTAGGATTCCTTGACGAAAATAAAAATCCTCAAGTATACCTCAAAAAATGCAAGTTTATTGTAGGGGGCGCATTCATACGGGTGCATTTTCTGCCTAGGTTCGTCGTTATCGGGCTAGATGTCTCGCGCGATTGTATCAAACGCGATTTCCACAGGCATTGACTATCTTCTTTCTCTATAAACAATGTAGTTAGTCAAGCCTGTGTAATAGAGGACTTCGGATAACGATTCAGTGATGCCACCACACAACTTTTGGCTTTAAAACTACTGGCACGTTTTTCGGCATTTTTTCTTCATGTCAGGGTTCCTGGCACCGTCAGGAACCCCGTAGTGTGATTGAAATTGTTCATAACGACGGAAATATTGAGATTTTCCATAAAATACAAAACACTAGGGACTTTAATTTTGTTTAGGGATTTTTCTTTCAAAATGGCGCTAAATTCAAAACTAAAGCTAGAGTTTTGTTATTGAAAAAGGTATTGTGTAGTCTAGGAAGTGCCGGATAAAGCCACCGTGGGGTCCGTAGCAAATGTGAACAAGAGGCCCTTGATTTGCATTAAGTATTAAAGTATAGAATATAAAATAAAACAGCACATTTACAAAAAGACTTTCCGTGATTTAATCCGAGCAAATTTGGAGATAACAGTCGTCAAATCAATATTTCTAAGTTAATCACTTTCTATGTTCATTACATTGAGGTCGTTTGATGTTCTTGTCCCATTGTGCCCCTCAACACATTTTTAAAACGCTTTAACGTTGAAAAACAACATTCTCCGCTGTAGTTGGTGATTATCAAAATCAAGTGAATGCGAAACACTATTCCAACATTTGGGAAACACGATTTCAATGAATTTTATGTCAACAGTTTATAAACTTGAAGTTCTTGAGCCTCGTGCTTTTTCTTTCTGCTGTCAATATCAGCAGCTACATCTGTTTTCAGCAGCTTTGCAAACTACACCAGTTCATTGCCCATTGTCTTCCACATCGTCTAGGAAATAATTGACGATAGTTCTTTTTAAGATCTTTTCTGCCGAAGTATTCCAAATACACTAGTCACTTGATGGTAAGCTTCCATGCATTTAGCTAATGCAGACAATTACAACAATAAAAACATGAATTTCAAAACGTTGTCCAGGTGTTTGATGTTCTACAACTTCTTTGAGTGTCTGTATGAGGTCTGTGAGTAGAGCTGCTGCTGAAATGGTCGTACTTTGTATTTTGCTTGGGTTTTCTTGTCGATTGCTGATATTCTTCACAGCCAATTAGGGCTTTGGCTTTTGCCTCTATATCTGAAAATTTGGATCGTATTGCTTGGAAGTAGCCTTGTAATGATTTATAAAGAGCGTACCTATCTCGTGTTAAGATCTTGATCGGACAACTGCAACGAAGTGTTAGTCGATTGCAAGTGTTCTACAATTTCATTCCACGCCATAGTTATTATTCCCATTTCTAACTTAATTCATTTTCTGTTGGTGGTATAAAAAACATATCTTACTTGATAGTTTTTTTTTTACTTTGCGCACAGGCGCGAGGCCCCCCAGGCGCGGCGCCCGTAGCATTTGCTTACTGGCTAATTTGCTAACTGGTACTTGGTAGCATGCTAGCTGGCAAATGCGGCACTGAGTGTAGGGTTATTTCTTTGTCAGTGCACATTCGTTCCATGAAAAAGTTCAAAATTAAAAATGATATTCAACCTTTTTAACAGTTATGATTAAAATGTAACACATACCCACAAAACAAACAAAATACAAATTCTGTTATGTAACCTCAAAGTATTCAGGCCAAGAGCATTTTAATCAGAAAGGTAATAAGGTTTGTTTGTCCGTGTAAGTTACCACTCAGAATATTTTCTAGATCGATCAACTATTTGGCAACTAGGAAACGTGAAATACGCAATTTTTTTTAAATTCAGGAAAATGATATATTTTGAAATTAGCGCCATTTTGTGAGAAAAATCCCTAAAAAAAAATTAAAGTCCCTAGGGTTTTGTATTTTATGGAAAATCGCAATATTCCCGTCGTAATGAACAATTTCAATCATATTACGGGGTTCCTGAAGCTGCCAGGAACCCTGACATGAAGAAAACTTGCCGAAAAACGTGCCAGTAGTTTTAAAGCCAAAAGTTGTGTGGTGGCATGACTGAATCCTTATCCGAAGTCCTCTATTGGTGTTGGACGCAAACGCGAGTGTCATCTAGCGTGATTAGTTACAAACATGAATATTTGACGTCATTTTAATGCAGGTTCCTTCAAAAAACCCTGATTTTGATGCTGTCCCATTGTTTCAATCAAGTTACGACATGACGTGGAGGCCAGATCACTGAAGTTACGACATGACTTGGATGCGAGCTCACTATCGCCATCTACATGTCGCATCCATTTTGATCCAATTATAATCCCATAAGGTTGACTATCTTCTATATAAACAATTCCGTCACTGTCCAAGAATGTTTTTAGTCTTCTTGGTCACTGTCTATAGAGAACGGCGGCCATGACACGTCCAACCCGTCCAACCACGTCACATTTCGGCACAAACGTTCTTTCATCTCTTTCTATCAGTGTCCCCATTGTCTATGGGGATTAGACCCTCCTGTTAAATAATGTTTAGTCTCTTTGGATTCCACAGACAAAACTTAACTATCTACTATCTTGTTACTTTTATTCAAACAATGCTATGGTCTATGGGTTTGTGCCATCGGATGGTTTGTGCCAAGTGATCTACTGATCCCAAGATCTGTGGCATAGTTAGTACACTTAACTTAGGTTAGGAGTTCTGTGTTTATTGTCATTAGCTGCTTTCCATTTAACGTAAGGAGCTCCTCCGAGTTACCCAGAGCGTATGACCATGCGTTCCATTTACTGGGTCTTCAATCACCGATTGTCATTCCCCTTGCCCTTCGAGCACCATCCGTTCAGTGTTTGTGGTCATTAGCTGCTTTCCATCAACGTAAGGAGATCCTTAGAGCTACCCAGAGCGTATGACCCTGCGTTCCATTTAGTGGGGCTTCAAGCACCGATTGACATTCCCCTTGCCCCTCGATCACCACCCGTTTTATTGGTGCATGAAGCACAAGTAGACAAAAGTCAAAATGCGAATACACAGTTTTTTGGCAAAAAAGTCAGTGATAAAGTAATTTCCGATCTCAGGGGCTTGTAGCTCTGGGGCTTAACACTCCTAAATGGAAAATGCCTATTGTGGCCATAGAGAACGCGGCCATGACCAAGGATACTAATGGTGGATTTATGCAGTAGTCATAGTTCGTAAGTTTTAAGTCATAAGGAAGAATATTCGTCAATGATTGGTTGGTCCGTTTATTCCAACCAATCACGTTATTTCACTAGGAGAGTCTAAGCCCCATAAGACAATGGGGGCACTTATAGAAAGAGATGAAAGAACATTTGTGACGAAATGTGACGTAATTGGACATGTCATGGCCGCCATTCTCCATAGACAGTGACTGACTAGCGCACTCCGCACTCTTTGTGTATGAGAGTTACATGTGACAGTTTTGTTTCTTTGTTCGAGTTCGACTCTGTACGTCACTATGACGCGTCGATGCTACAAGATTCTGATTGGCTAGAGCCTATTAAACCCTCCTGTTAGTTTACTCTATTTGGGTCATGACATGTCCAACTACGTCACAAATGTTATTTCATTTCAATCTATTGTATTATGGGAATAGACGAGAAAAGTGTGTCGTCACAAATGTCATTCTTGTCAAAAACTGATTCCAAACAAAGAATTTCAGGTGACATTTTCTGTTGATTATTTGCTGCTTTGCTTTTTAGTTTGTGTTTAGTAGTTTGGATTTTGTTTTCTCAAGCAAAAGAAGTTGAAAACTCTAACGGAAACAATATCGGACAAGCTGATTTATATTCGGCGGACGTTTGTTTGGAATCAGTTTTTGACAAGAATGACATTTGTGACGTCACCACTTTCCTCGTCTATTAGACTTTCCTAGTAAGATAACGTTTAATCTCTTTGGCCAAAGATTACACCAGTCTGTGCTTTGGTGATGTGATAGTGAGTTCTTCTAGGATAAGGTTTAATTTCTTTGATTACTTCCAACATAGTATAAAGATAAATATCATCGTACTATGGTTTTAATGATCAGAAAAGTATATTTCCGAAATAAATCTTCTCCGTATTTCCCACATATCTGTGGTATTTTAAAAAAACGAATGGTAACATCGACAACTGAAAACCGGCAACTGAGCGGAGCGCGACTGTCAATGTACTGTTGTCATTTGTCAATAATGTCAATAGGAAATTATTATGAAATTTATCGATACAATTTTCAATTTTATGTTTTGTTATTATGATATGAGGGCACAGGTATCGTGGTTGTGGAAGTGACGGAGAAGTTTGCTGCTGGTGTTGTGTAAATTACGATTTAAAATAACGCGTTTATTTTGCATCGTATTTATGTGTCATATTTTGCGATTTACTAATACACCCTGGAAAAATATCACCTAATGGTAAGCTAACCTAGCAATATTTACATTCCGTGTTATTTTTTCCTAAGAAAACCACGTAGTGAAATTATGTTAGGTTACATTCACGTTCGTTTAAAATTCTAGAATGTAGAGGATTTTGCAGCCTTCCCAGATATACTAGGTATATTATAGTATAGGACAAATCATTGCTAACGCCAACAACGCAATTTTTCAGTCTCTTTTTGCCCTTCAGATATATTATATATCTGTTGTGAGTCAAACAACAATTTTCTATAATTATTACAGTTTTCAATACAGTTCATCAATATTTTATTCAAATATACTTTTACCATTCTACTGATACTTTTTATTTCCATCACTAAATTCTTACTTTTGTAACACCTCCGGCTCTAATTTGACTATTGCAATTTCCTTTATTTCTTTTATGATCCAATTGAAAAGTAAATATGACCGAAATTGGACAATAAAAATTTCCATTCAAGTCTATCTTGATTAACCTTGACATCTGGTGAGATAGAAATAAAAACATGTTACAAATGTGAGGGAAATGAGTTATAAATAACTGGGTCTTAACAATTATAGGTTTGGCTCTGCAGTGATTGTACTGTACCTACTTGATACTTCATACCTAGTGGAAAATGAATGAATTCTTGAATTCATAAAATTTGAGAAATATTTCAATTCAGGTTGTATTACAGTTTTCACTAGAATTGTATAGTAAGTAAAAAGCTGGGAAATCTTGTTAACCATAATAAAAAAATTGCATCTGTATGGGACACTTAAGAGTTAGTTTAGGCGACATAAATTAATCATATCCATACAACAAAAAAATCCTTATTGGCCATTTTTTGGTACAACAGTACATCTGGTAAGTCAAAAATCAATTACAGAAGTAATAGAAATTACAAAAATATATATTCACAAGCAATAACATTTATGATACTAACAATCGGGTCGATTCTTTTCCTCAGTTGCAAACTTTTTATCATAGCAAGAAAATTTTCACTTGTAATCTCCCAAGTGCTTGAATTATTGCCGGAAATTTTTCGAGTACATGAATTTATTAAAAAATTCATGTACGAGATAAATTTCCTGCAATTAATTCAAGCACGCGGGGGATTCGGTAAGAAAATTTTACACCAAAATATATCCAACAATTCATAAGAAATAACTAACTATGGTTCACCTGAACTATTTATATGCATAGTACAAAAAAGATGCATGAAAATATTTTTTATGTAAAACGTAAAACACACTTAACAAAATTTCAATTTGATTTTTTTAAATTTAATTTAAAAAAAAGTAAAAATGTTCTTGCTCCACTGGGAATTAAACTAGTGACCACACGACCACGAGGCGGACACTTTACCGACTCGCCACGGGGCCTTTGATTTACATGTAGACAACTGGTGTATTGAAGTGTTTCTGAAATTTGATTTCAGAATTTGCAAATTCTGCGATTATCGTGAAGAAAATATTCAGACACATTCGAAATATTTAATAAATACATAAATATGAAATATTATCTCATTTCAAATGAAAAATACAATTCCATTTGTACATCAAAGCAAAATATAAACTATGACCTGTCAAATATTTGACAGAAAAATTTCCACTTATTAATTTCGGCCAGGGTACCCAGGAGGATAAAAATTTCCGGAAATTTTTTGGGTTGCCGTGGCATCTAAATAAGAACGAATGTTTTGGTTCTCTCTAAAAGTGAGGTGTGAAATTTTCACAGCAAAATATATTTTAATTTTGTAGAAAGTTTGCAAACTACAGTACTTTATCTGTAGGAGATGATGTGACAGCAACAACTCCTGCTGATAGCAAGCCTTCTACAAAGCTGAGATATATTTTGATGTGAAAGTGTTCTTGCTCTGATAACAAACTTGCTATTGAGAAACAGAAATGACCAGAATATCAAGAGACCATTACATATTCGAAAAATTCAGTTATTCTTCTTAACTATAAAAACAATTTCGTATAAAAAACTCTTTAGCCTTACTGCGAAAAGCTTGATCTGCACTCAATGGCTTAATAGAGTTTCGGCAATTTATTGTGCAGTGTTATCGCTTTGTACAGAGGTGATTTCGTGAATTTGGAAGTATTTTGTGAACCTTCAACAATCCACCATTTCTAGGACCAGGAAGAAAAACTATCTATTAACGAATTCGCTTTCAAGATCACATTTGATTTGTTTTCATCAGGTACTGTTATGATGGTATCATCAGCAATCATTGTAATGTGACAATCATTTATGTTAGACTGGGAGATGGTGACAGATTTCAATTAACGATTTTCTCGTTTATGCCTTCGAGACCAGTGAAAGATATGAAAATTTTGACCAAAATGATGAAAAATTTGAGCGGTCGCCGCGTGGCCTTAATATAAAAAATTCAATTCCGGCACTTAACCTCACTTCGACATCCGCAAACCTTATGCCTCTTTTTTTATGGGTCATTCATGATGGAAACTTCCATTATTTCAATTGGCAGCAACAAGAAAATCGTCTAAAATTAAAAAAAAAAATTCACCATAATTGGTGCAACCCTTATGTCTATAATTTTTTCGCTGCTATTGTCTATCTTAACATGCCGTTGGTGTACAGTGCATCCCATTTTGGGTGAGACAGCCAGGTTTCTCGCTTGTTATTTAAGATAGAGCCTTGCGGTTTTCACGTTCCTGTCCTTTTTTTTTGTGAAACTCAAGTTGGCCTAATCAGATTTTGCATAACTGTTTCCGTTTATGAGATACAGGGCGATTTTGGAAATTGATACTTTTCGGACCCCTTCTTTATCTCCGAAGTTATTAGAAATAATGCTGAGCTAAAAACTACATCTGATACAGAATTCTGCGTAGAATCCAGTGGCGTACTTATTTTTTTTTTCGGGGTATGGTTTTGAAGATACGACGCAAACCTATATTTTTTTCAATGGAACACCCTGTATTTTATTAGTTCGTTGAATTCGCTATTTTTTTCCCTTCAAAATTATGTATAACACTATATAGGTAGGATGTTCAGAAATGCTATAAAACACTAAAACATCACTTAATGATAATGTTTTGTTAGTGGGCCATGGATTTCCCATATAAAAGAAGAATTAATTGAATAATTTTCATTTGTGTTTTTTTTATAGGAGAGTAAGCAAATAAAGATAATACACTAATACGAAAAACAAAACGTAGGTACCTACCTAATAGCAAAAAATAAATAATATAACAATTCATAATACAAATTAGATACAAAAGAAATACCCAATAAAATATTTATCATTGATTAAAATTTTCAACATTACATAATATCTTACTGATTAAACTGTTCAAATTGCTGTCCATATTCCCTAATACATAATTGACAAACTTTTTCAATTCGCCTGAGTGCATTTAATATTATAATAGGGCGGTTTTGTAAATTTCGGAAAGCTGCCGCTGTTGATGCACGAAGTTCTTCGGGACTGTTGTGTCTGTTACTGTATATTTTATTTTTCAAATAGCCCCGCAAGAAAAAGTCTAATATAGACAGATCAGGTGACCTTGGAGGCCACCTGATGGGTCCATGAGTTCCAATCCAACAACCCTGAAAATTATTTTCTAAAAACCGCCCGATCAATCTTGAATTATGGGCAGGGGCGCCGTCCTGTTGGAAATGTATGGAATGAAGAAAGGCGAGGGGAACATCTTCCAGTAGTTCCGGTAACACGTCTTCTAAAATTGTCAAGTACCTAGTTGCGGTAAGAGATCCTTCAAAAATGCGGTATATGATTTTTGTCCCCAATATGAAACATGCCACATTAAAACCAAATCTACCCTGTTGTTGTCGTTCAAAAATCAAGTGCTGGTTTTCATCATACCAATCCCTTGTATTTTGCCTGTTAAATATACCAGCACTGCTTATATGTGATTCGTCTGACCAAATAACTTTTTTTGCGAAATCAACGTCTCTCCGAGCATGGTTCAAAAACCAATTGCAGAAATTCACACGTCTTGCTGCATCACCAGGATATATGTGTTGGACAATATTGACTTTGTAGGGTTTTAACTTATACTTTTTTAAAATTCTGTGTACCCGTGATCTGGAAATAGCAGTATCATTCTCTAATTTTGCACAAGAAGTCTGATGATAGGCATGAACGCTAGCTAACACATTTATTTCATCTACTTCTTGATTCTCTTTATTATATACCTCGGGTCGAGGTTTAGAATATGCACCATAATTCAGTAAATTATACTTTAGTCTGAATATAGTTGCTCGACTAGGTTGATGCCTCTCAGGATATCTGAAAGTTTTTAAATCACGATGTAAGGAAATGTCTTGTGGTAAAATTCTCGACGTCATACCGGTTCAAATAAAGTTCCAAAGCTTCGCCAACGTTTTCATTGGATTGATTCAAACATTGTATAATGTCATATTTTTCATTGTTTTGAAAAACTAAATCTCTTCCAGCCATTATCAGTTCTCAATCAACAAATTCACAAACAATTATTTCTACAATACTCAATATTCCTTCAAACCCAAACACGATGAAACACAATAATAATTCGTAGCGATGACAGCTAGATCAGATTTGTTTTTTTTCCTCTTCAATGCCTATTTGATAAAACAATGCTTCCAAATGCATAGTAGCCATAATAACAACAAGGATGTTCGTATCATCCATGACCTACTAATGTTAATAATCAAAAGTAATAATCCTCTTATTGAAACTTGGAAAATCCATGGCTTACTAACGAAAAATTATCATTATGTGATGTTTCAGTGTTTTTTAGCATTTCTGAACATCCTACCTATATAGTGTTATACATAATTTTGAAGGGAAAAAAATAGCGAATTCAACGAAGTAATAAAATACAGGGTATTCCATTGAAAAAAATATAGGTTTGCGTCGTTTCTTCAAAACCATACCCCGAAAAAAAAAATAAGTACGCCACTGGATTCTACGCAGAATTCTGTATTAGATGTAGTTTTTAGCTCAGCATTATTTCTAATAACTTCGGAGATAAAGAAGGGGTCCGAAAAGTATCAATTTCCAAAATCGCCCTGTATCTCATAAACGGAAACAGTTATGCAAAATCGGATTAGGCCAACTTGAGTTTCACAAAAAAAAGGGACAGGAACGTGAAAACCGCAAGGCTCTATCTTAAATAACAAGCGATAAACCTGGCTGTCTCACCCAAAATGGGATGCACTGTACATGGCAGCGGCGATAAAATTGTCCCAAAACACATTTTTTTTTTTAATGAAAATCGAATTTTTTACATGAAATTTTCATCATTCTTGTCAGAATTTTTCTTTCTTTCATTGGTCTTGTGGCGAAGCTGCGGGCGATGCCGGGCCTGAATGATCACGTAGACCGCGCGTGAGCGCGAATTATTCCGAGGCGCTTTGCTTCGAGAAGAATCTGGTCTAATCGGAGAACGTCCCTAAGACTTTCGAGAAATATCAGGAGCATTCCGAGAAGTGAACGGTGAATACAAAAAGAACCACGCAGCAGACTTGGGACAGTCAGTGAAGCGGAAGTCGAACATAAATAGTCCAGTGATTGTTGTATAAATAATTAGAGTATTGTGTTGAAGTTATTGAGGCATTGTATTTCGTAAAATAAATTATTTTAGAGTGAATTTGTTTAAATATAATACAGTGGTGACAGAAGTGCGATTTTTAAAGATAAAATACAGAGTGTTCGTGTAAGTAGACAGCTTGTGTACTTCGGATAATTGTTTTCGCGAAAAATAGACAGTGACTGATAAACATTTTTTGTGAAGTGGACAGTTGTGTGCATTAACGGAGTATAAACTGATACACTTCTCGCGTGTGAAAATAATAATAATAGACTGGTGGTCCGTAAAATAGACTGTGTGAAATAGACAATAATAATAATAATAGACTGGTGACTGTGAAATAGACTATGTGAAATAGACAATAATAATAATAATAGACTGGTGGCCCGTGAAATAGACTGTGAGACATAGACTAAGACAGAATGTGTTCGAGGAAAGTTCGCCTGGTCGATTTGAAGGTTGCGGAATTGAAGCAAGAACTGAAGGAGAGGGAACTTGATACAAGTGGTGAAAAGGCCGTGCTTCAGGCAAGACTTTCTGAGGGATTAATCCAGTAGGGCGAGGATCCAGAAACATTTTTATTCGAAGTTTCTGAAATTGATTTTGGTTCCATAATGAAAAAACTCGACGAAAATTCCAAATCAATGAAAGAAGAGCTGCAACAAAATTCAAGGAGCCTCGAAGAAAAACTACTAAAAAAATTCTAATACTCACAAGGAAGAACTTCGAACAAGGGTTTGAAAGATGTGAAAATCAGTCCGGAAACAGGAAAACTCTCTATGAAACCAACTCAGTTTGATGGAAAAACACCATGGGCAAATTACCGCCGACAATTTGAAGCTGCAGCAAAGGCGAATGGATGGAATGCAGGAGAAACAACTGTAACATTAACACTGGCGTTGCGTGGAGAACGAAGGGGAAACATCCTTTAAATCTCGTACAACTAGAAATTTTGAGTCATTTGAGTCAATTTTCAGTCTTAAATCTTCGCTTTAGTCATCGGTTTGAGTCTTTCAGTCTTTTAAATATTTTAAATCTCGTACGCATTTTAGCGAGATGTTTCCCCCTCGGTGGAGAAGTAACAAATATCTTAGAAACCCTCACGGCACAAGAACAAGAGGACTACGAGCAGCTGATCAAACATCTGGAATTACGGTATGGACAAACCCATCCAGAACATGTATACCACTCACAGCTCAAAAACCGCTGCCAGAAATCAAGCGAATCGCTACAGGAATTTGAAGCAAACATAGCTCGCTTGGTTCGCCTTGCA
The DNA here is from genome assembly GCA_944452925.2 of Chrysolina oricalcia. Taxonomy (NCBI): domain Eukaryota; kingdom Metazoa; phylum Arthropoda; class Insecta; order Coleoptera; family Chrysomelidae; genus Chrysolina; species Chrysolina oricalcia. The sequence goes on along the minus strand of OX101815.2, from coordinate 44,621,924 downwards.
TACCCAGCAACACCGGAAAAGGTAATGGAGCGACTAGCAGTTCAGGCATTCTTAGATGGACTTCGTGACCAGGAAACCAGACAAGCATTGACACTAGCTCGTCCAACACATCTCGTGGATGCACTGGCACGCGCTTTGGAATTTGAGGCAGCAAAACAATCCTGCAGAAACCAAAGTAAAGTCCGAATTATTGAAGAAGACCGACAGGAGCCTTCCGGCCTTGAAGCTGCCATAAGAAAAGTGATGATGGAAGTGTTGCCCGAGAAGAGACTAGTGAAATGCCGGAACTGTAGGAAACTTGGACACTTGCGTAGTCAATGTCCTACCCTCAAGAGATCGAGACCAATGAAGGTTGTTGAGAAGGGGCAATCGTCGGCCTATACTCAGAAAGCCCCCGTGAACAACGCATATGTCGCTGTCCACCAACGACAGAACAAAGGAGCCTTCGTAGACAGTTTCATCAACAACAAGCCTTGCGCAATGCTGCTGGATACAGGTGCGACTAGGACAATCCTTGGACCTGCTTTTATTAAAAAACCAGAGAGAATGGAACCATCATCCTGGAAGCTATGCACAGCAACAGGAGAGCCGGCCACTGGTGTGCTGCCGATTGAACTGATTTTAGGTAGCACAAAAGTGAAACATCGGGCATTGGTAGCGGACATTGAGGACGATGCAATTATTGGAATGGACATCATGAACTCCAGAGGGTTCGAATTGAACTTCAAAGACGGCGTCCTACGTGTGAACGGAGAAGTGCTGGTGCTTCATGGAAGAAGTGAAGAGATGATTCGTGTTCTGCTGGCTGAAGATGTAAGTGAACCCGAGAGGGCTGAGACCATACTGGAGGATGGAGGTGCGAGCAATGGAAGCGTGGTGATGTTCGAGCCCAAGCTTCATGATGAGAAAATTGGACGATGGATTGCACTAGGCAAGACTTTGTTGCGTGCTGATAAAGGACCACGCACGTTTCTTATGTAAAATGGCTTTCCGTGAATTTGTCCGAATTTTTGGTATGGTGTAGATCTGGATGCACTGATCAAAAGTGTCCATTGCCCAAAACTCCAAAAATTGACAGTTTTCGAGATATGGCTCTATCAATGTAATTTTTTTGCATTTTTTGGATTTTGACACATAATCAGTTCACTCTCATACTTAGGAAAAACCGAGTTTCAATGATTTCACTGCAGGAATCGATTGAAAAATAATTCTTTCTTCGTTTCAGATACTGCCATTTGAAGAAATTGTTATACACTGGTCGTCACTGACGATGTAAATGTACTATTATTTTCAATTTCTATAGTCCAGTTTTTGTAGAAACAAAAACTTCTGAATTGCTCAAGGTATCACAGAGTCACATATATTCAACACCTTTCGATAGGGGCACTAGAAAAATAATATTCGATACACACTATAGGAACTGAATCTGAGATACTTTTTTTTAAAATAGTTTCCTAGTCGTCAAAGAAATAATGGTAAATGCAAAATGAGCATATAGAAAATTGTTCCTAATGTAGGTTGACGACATAAATACTGGTATCGAATGCAGTTTGTTTATACCTAGTGTTAAATATCAATAGAAACAAGGGAATACATACCCAATAATCATTTCTAATCGCTAATCGACCCGTTAAGGCAAACGGATCCGTGAAAATGTCTGAATATTTGATATGATGTGGATTTCGATGCACTGATCAAGTGTCTATTGCTACAGACTACAAAAATGGACAGTTTTCAAGATATGGCCGTATCAATATCTGATTTTTTTCGTTTTCTAGCTCTTATACCCAACAAAAACGGAATTCTATCGATTTCTTCGCAGGAATTGACTGAAAAACAGTTGTATTTCATTTCAGATACATTCACTTGGAGAAATTAGCATACACTGCTCGTAACTGGCGATGTAGCTGGGCTATTATTTTCAACTTTTGTATTTCCGTGTTCGTAGAAACAAAAACTCTTGAATTGTTCTAGTTCTAACAAACATACTTATATCCAAAAATTCAATTGTGGCATTTGAAAAAATATTATGCGATACACACTCTAAATATGATTTGAATTATTTTTGAACTATTCTCCTGGCCATCAGGAAAATAGTGGAAAATGCAAAATGAGAAACTAGAAAATCGTATTTATAATGTACGCTGACGAGATGAATGCTCGTATCGAATGCAGATTTTTTATACCGAGTGTTAAATATACATACTGAAAAATCTTTTCTAATTGTTAATTGAACCGATAACTGATGAGAGAATGTAGGCTTTTACGGCCGGAGTCAATATATTCAATGTTGTCTGGGCCTAGCGGCCAGATTTTTCTCAGCCGAAAGCCTATATGGACTTGAAAAACTGAGACCAACGGTGAGGAGTGCTGTGGTCTCAGATGTTTAACGTTCACGGCCATCAACTCTAGACAACTTTGAATTTTGAAATAAATGAGTTTTCATGGGAAGAATATATAACTAATAATGGGAAAATTGTAAAACAGTAACAATATTTATTTCATGAAAAATATCAATTCTCCACCAAAGTGATGATGATAGTAGTAAGAATAATAGTACGTAAAAGAAAGTTGGTCCAAACGTTCATCAAATCATGTATGCGTAACATTTAACGAGGGTCAATTGTTCAACCCACCAAATATTATTGTATTCACTCGAACTATTGCAAAATTATACATGGGGCAAATAAGATAACGTCATTCAATCTCAGTTCTATGTCTGTCTTCGCAGTAGCTGAAACACCAAAACGACGAAAAATTTTTTTGAAGAGTACAGAGTCAAGGCACAAAAATCTGACAGTGATCATTTTTACAGAAGTGAAGTGTAGGTGCATTCACTGAATAAAGAACTATTGAACGAAAAATGTATAATTTGAACGAACTCAGGTAGGGTACTATACAACGATGTGGTTGCTGTTGTGATCTTATTCTATTTGATAGAGGTAAGTTGAAGAAATGAATAGTTTTTTGCTGTTCACTAGGTATTCAAGTAACTCCTTACTTGTTTGTTTATTCCACAACTGCATTCATCTCGTCAGCGTACATTATAAATAAGTACGATTTTCTAGTTTCTCATTTTGCATTTTCCACTATTTTCCTGATGGCCAGGACAATATTTAAAAAAAAAATCAAATCATATTATTTTTTCAAATGCCACAATTGAATTGTGTTGGATATAAGTATGTTTGTTAGAACTAAAACAATTCAAGAGTTTTTGTTTCTACGAACACGGAAATACAAAAGTTGAAAATAATAGCCCACCTTGCCAGTGATGAGCAGTGTATGCTAATTTCTCCAAATGAATGTATCTGAAATGAAATACAACTGTTTTTTTAGTCAATTCCTTCGCAGAAATCGATAGAATTCCGTTTTTGTTGGGTATAAGAGCTAAGCGATTGTGGGTCACAATCTAGAAAACGAAAAAAATCAGATATTGGATACTGCCATATCTTGAAATCTGTCCAATTTTGTAGTCTGTAGCAATAGACACTTGATCAGTGCATCGAAATCCACATCATATCAAATATTCAGACATTTTCACGGATCCGTTTGCCTTAACGGGTCGATTAGCGATTAGAAATGATTATTGGTATATTCCCTTGTTTCTATTGATATTTAACACTCGGTATAAACAAACTGCATTCGATACGAGTATTTATGTCGTCAGCCTACATTATGAACAATTTTCTATATGCTCATTTTGCATTTACTATTATTTCTTTGACGACTAGGAAACTATTTTAAAAAAAAGTATCTCAGATTCAGTTCCTATAGTGTGTATCGAATATTATTTTTCCAGTGCCCCTATCGAAAGGTGTTGAATATATTATTATGTGACTCTGTGATACCTTGAGCAATTCAGAAGTTTTTGTTTCTACAAAAACTGGACTATAGAAATTGAAATAATAGTCCAGTTACATCGTCAGTGACGAGCAGTGTATAATAATTTCTTCAAATGGCAGAATCTGAAACGAAGAAAGAACTATTTTTCAATCGATTCCTGCAGTGAAATCATTGAAACTCGGTTTTTCCTAAGTATGAGAGTGAACTGATTATGTGTCAAAATCCAAAAAATGCACAAAAAAATTACATTGATAGAGCCATATCTCGAAAAATGTCCATTTTTGGAGTCTTGGGCAATGGACACTTTTGATCAGTGCATCCAGATCTACACCATACCAAAAATTCGGACAAATTCACGGAAAGCCATTTTCCATAAGAAACGTGCGTGGTCCTTTGTGCCAGTAAAGGTAATGAATGTCAATTATTACCCAGTGACTTTGAAGAAAGGAACTGTTTTGGGGCACTGCTCGTCAATTTCCTCTGTGATCAGGAGTGTACACGGTACCGTTAGTCAAGACAACAACCTGACAGCGGAACTGGAAAAATTGGTTACCATCTCTTCCAAGCGCATTGAACCAGCTCAACAGCCCAGATTGAGAGAATTAGTCAAGAAGTACCAAGACATCTTCGATACCGGACAAGGAAAAGGGGGTCGAACGAATGTAGTCCAGCACAAAATTGGTACTGGGGATGCCCGACCGATCCGACAATCAGCTAGAAGACTTCCTCTTGCCAAGAAGCAAGAGGCTGAGACTTCCTCTTGCCAAGAAGGAAGAGGCTGACAAAATAGTCAGTGATATGGGGAAAGATGGAGTTATTGAACCATCCGACAGACCATGGTCCTCTCCAGTCGTGCTGGTGAAGAATAAAGATGGATCAACACCCTTTTGCGTAGACTATCGTCAACTGAACAAAGTGACGAAGAAAGACAGTTACCCTCTTCCGAGAATAGACGACACCCTAGACACGTTGGCCGGCTCCACGATTGTCTCGACCCTTGATCTGAAGAGTGGATACTGGCAGGTAGAACTGGCTCCAGAAGATAGAGAAAAGACAGCCTTCACCATCGGCTCAGGACTGTGGCATTTCACCGTTATGCCGTTCGGGCTTTGTAATGCTCCAGCCACGTTCGAGAGATTAATGGAGACGGTTCCGAAAGGACTTTCATGGAGGACGTGTTTGGTATATCTCGACGACATTATTGTAGTTGGCAAATCGTTCGAGGACCACGTAAAAAACCTAGGTATTCCTGCGACTGAGAAACTCTCGACTGAAGCTGAGCCCCAAGAAGAAGTACGTTACCTTGGCCATATTGTCTCTGGGCACGGAGTAGCAGTGGATGACGAGAAGATCAAAGCAGTGAAGGAGTGGCCTATTCCGAAAGACATACACCAACTACGTAGTTTTCTTGGTTTGTGCACATACTATCGCCGATATGTGCTGGGGTTCGCCAACATCGCTACACCACTGACCAGGCTCACGGAAGGTCAAACAAAGTTCAAATGGTCCGAAGAATGCCAAGACTCGTTCAGGAAGCTGAAGGGGGCATTGATCAACGCACCAATTCTAAGTTATCCCCTTCCGAGTGGAAAATTCATTTTGGACACGGACGCCAGCAACGTGGGACTTGAAGTGTCTTGTCCCAGATCCAGGATGGGCAAGAGAAGGTCATCGGATATTTCAGTAAAACTCTCAGTAAACCGGAGCGTAACTACTGTGTCACCAGACGAGAACTGTTGGCCGTTGTCAAGGGAGTAGAACACTTTTACAAATACGTGTACGGGAGAAGATTCCTGTTAAGCACCGACCACGCAGCCCTCAAATGGCTTCTACAGTTCAAAAACCCCGAGGGCCAAGTAGCACGTGAATTTGTTTAAATATACTACAGTCTCAAAAGCATAAACGAGAAAATCGTCGACTGAAATCGGTCACCATCTCCCAGTCTATGTGTTCTGGCATGTCATTTGCAAACAAAAGAAATAATAACGGTCCCAATACCGAACCTTGAGGAACTCCCTATTATATCATGAAAGACTGATCATACCCCGGAACGCTTAACTGCCATAGATCGCCCTTCCATAGGTATACTTTAAAACACCATGAAAGAGATTCAGAAAAATATAAAAAAGCATCACCTATGTTCAGATCGCATAATGTAGAAAACCAAACCACTGACCGGAGTTTAGTCCTAAACTCGTTTATGTTTTTTTTTTAATTGGCGCTTGAAGATACGTTTTTAATGTACATTCTTATCTGGAAATATTCTGGTGGGTTACGTCAAGTCAACATTGAAATTAAATGATTCAAAGAAATCGGCCAACAGTTTTGTATTTTTATCTTTAACCACCACATAGAATGATATTACCTACTTGATTTAGAGCCAGCAAATGTTAGTGCCTGGTATAGGCAATCAATGAATAACTCCACATTAGCTTTTGGTCTTTTATAGGCTGAAATCACCACTAGATTCCATTTTTATTTAAAATAGCTTCCACAAATGTATGTTTCTACTTCTATAGATAATTTTTTTATTTCCTGTATTTCACAAAACTATTTCTTCTTTCACCTGTATGCAGGCACCACCCTGTTGATGCACCTCTACAACAAATTTTGGCAACTCCATAATTCTCAAAATATACACAATTAAAATCATCAGTTGTAATCCAATGTTCTGTTGAACACACAATATCCATATTATATTTTTTTGTAAAAACCTCTATAATGTTATAGTTATTTAGGAGCCATTGAACATTCTCATAACATACAGTAGGCAGTTGTAGGATTTATCCTCAAGCCTATCATCTACATCACTGTATATGGCTGCCTCGTAAAAACTCATTGTCATAGTTATTTGTATTAAAATGTTGATCTACACGGGGTCGGACTGGGACCATTTGGCCCACGTGGCAGAGTACCTATTTGGCCCAACACTTCCACGTTGAAAAAATCTTATTAATAATAGGTTTTGGTCCATTAAAAAAAATTCCCATTGTAAAAAATATTTATAATGAGTTTGAACCTCCATCATTTTTCAACTTTTATTAATAAAAAAACTAAATTACAAAAATAAATTTTTAAATTGGAAAGTAAAATAACAAACAAAATATAAAAAGTGTAATTGAATTAAAACAAAAGTAAAAGCTTTGTAGGATTCCAAAAAAATGTAAATATTTGTAATATATGAAAATAAATGTAGGAAGTAGGAACAGAAAATTGAAGAAGTATGCGAGTATAATAATTTTCGTGTTTTGCGATTTGAAATATCAGTTTTGGAAATAAAACAGGACGCAAAATAGAATTGAAAAATAATAATAATAACCATAATAGCGTCTTTATTGTCCATTCCAGTTGTTTTTGAATAACTTTATATTATATACATAAAAAATAACGGCATAATAGGCAGAGTTGTTCATATTAGCTGCTCTTTTTGAATTTTACCAACGAAAAACAAACAACAAACCCAAGGGCACTGCAACCCCGAATATCAGAAAAACAAACGAAATGAATAAAATATATAATATACAGGTGAACCGGAAAAAAGGGCAATACCAAAGATTCCCAAGATCTCCATCCACAGGAAAACCGACGGCACAGGCATCATCAATAAACCAAAATCTAAGAAAAAGAGTAAACCAGCTTTAAAGGAAATGGTCCACACCTTTTAATGAGGCCCGCGAAGACTACATTCACAAAAGAAAAAACGGAGATACTGCAAAACTGAAATATTTCGTAGACCACTAAGCCAATACGAAGAGCTGGAAAAAAGAAGAAAAGAAAGAAAGAACCTTGAAAACGTAGCTCAAAAACATTAAACTCATAATTCCGAAAAACAATGAAATAAACCACCAAATTACAAACGGTAGAAAAGGTATGGATACAATCGTTACTAGTCCACTTCAAAATGGAAAGAATAATAGAAGAGAGAAGATGGCGTCTCACCTTTCCTCTCACAACCCCCTTGACAATATAGCTACATAATGCATTGAACCACATTACCACAATTAATACCAGATAATGATTAATAATCCTGTGAGCTATTTCGCAGTACTCCGAATAATTTGGCACCAATGCATTTGCAGTAGGGTTAACCATTGAATATTCGGTAGATATTCCAGCAGGAAACTGTAATTTATTTGAAAATATTATGAAAGGTCGCTGTCACTATGGTAAGAAAAATATATCTTGTCAGTGCCATCTTACAGTTCAGAAACGCGAAATATTTGACTTTATATGAACCTTAACGATTACTATCAACTGGAAGATGATAAAGGGATACGGGTCAATGATCAGTGGAAGTGTATACCATTTAGTTGTGTTTGTGTCATTTTGTATTTGGCCCCACATTTTGCTTTTGGCCCCCCACATTTTCTAAGGTTGGCCCAGGCGGCAACTGCCGCCCTGCCGCCCTGTCCAGTCCGACCCTTCTACAGTATGATTTTCAAAACAATATCTGATACCTGACGTGTCTCTAAACAGGATTGAATAACTTTGGCTTTCTTGAGGATACTAGATTCATAGATATTAGATACACCAAGCAATAGAGGAAATGAGTGAGTTTTTAACAAAAATACAAGTAGGAAATCGACCATGCCATCACATGAAAGACACTCCGTAGTTATATTCTGTTATGTTTTCGACTCGCAACTGTCATTAATTAATTTGTTATAAACATTTAAATAACAAAAAACGTGTTTTTTATAATTGTTTTGCTTCTAAAATGAAAACTAATAAAGCAATCTGGTTGCTCCAATGGAAAAAATTGTAGATAATGGAAATACGAACAAAATGGGATGTACGACCCGGTCGGATCATTAGTAACGGAGAAGAACTGGAAAATTTTGAGATTTTTTTGAAATATTCATAAGTCCGCCATTTTTCAATAAGTAGGATTGGGGTCTTTCTCATAAAAGTATTGAATCATGTGTACTTTATATGTGCACAAAACAGGCGCTGTTTGGATCGTTAGTTCTGGCACAATTGCAATTTAATTTTTTTTGCACTATCTTGCAGCGTGCCTGGAGATGCTCTAGTGATAGTCCGATTTCAATTTATCAAACAGATTATGAAAGTAGAAGTATAGTACTACAAAACGTGTATTCTCATTTTGCGCTACAATGGTGCGAAATGGGTGAAAAATGCATGCAAACATGAGCGAAAACGGCCGAGCCCGCGTTAGCTGCCGAGTGGTAGGAGAGTCCAGGAGATGAGGAGGGGAATTCTTCTAATGAACGTCTTACTGATAATACGCTTTCCATCATCTCCCGCTCTCTCCTACTAGCTCGGTCGTTTTCAGTCATGTTTACAAGCATTTTTCACTCACTTCGCAGCATTTTAGAGCAAAATGAGAATATACGTTTTGTGGTACTGTACTTCTACGTTCAAAATCTGTCTCAGGGGGTACAAAACAAGTTCACCAACAGTTCAAGTAAACTCGCTTCAGTTGCTATGGATATACCAATAAAATTACTAGTTCCTTAACAACTGAACTTAGTTTAGTTGAACTGTAGGTGAACTTGTATTGTACAACCCGCCCTTAGAAATTGAAATCGGACAATCCTAGACCAAATTGCAATGAGGAATCAGAATCAAAAAAAAAAAATCATAATTTTACAGTGGATAGAGCTCGACGCGCTGATTCCGAATATACTTAACAATTATATATCTTTTCGAAACGGAGCCGTAAAAAATAAAATCTGATTTTGCGCGGGAAACACAGTTCATTCATAAAAATGGCTACAACAAAGTGAACATAGATACGCCAACGTAATTTTTACAAGGTTGGCAACAAAATTCCTTGAATAAATGGACTATTGACATATACAGAATGTTTTTCAATTTTTGACATTTTCAAATAGTTTGTTTTGATAATTCCTTGAAAATGATGTGTATTTCCAGGAATTTGACATTGTTGTTGTTGTTGTTGTTGAAGGTTGAGATGAATATTTTTTCGATTATTTCCAGTGAAATTATGTAGTATTCAGAAGTTTGTGTGTGTATAAATAATATGTGCAAGTGCATTTCAAATAAAATTTCATGATTTATTTGCATTGATCACTTCATGTAAGTATATCAATTGAATTGACAATATCATCACTTTCTGTAGCTTGTAGGTCAAGCTGATTTTCACATTTCTGTCATCCCTGATGATTTGAAGTAGGTTAAAAAAGCAAGGTTAAATTTAACGTCGTCGAAGTTTTCCACATACTTAGATCATTTTGCTAATTGATTCATAAATGACATGCTTTTCATCACACAATTATTAGATAGTATGGAGGTAAAACTATTTTAAAGCAATTACATTAAAATGTATGGGGAAGAAACAGTATGAAAAGAATATTTTAGAACGTTTCGAATATTTTATCAGTTTCTTTAGAATAGTTTTAAGATTGTTTAAGCCTATTATTGCTTTATACTTGTAGTGGACATAAATTACCTCTTGTTTTAGTTCGAATTCACACGGTTTTCAGCATCTTTCGGCCTGTTATGAAATCTATGTTCATTGTATAATTCAATTCAAAACATAAATTTAGATTTTTGAGGTTACAAAATAATTTTACGAAGAAAAGCCAATAATTTATACAATAATTATGCACATTAATGTGCATTGCAAAACTCAAGTGAACAAAATGTTGGAGTTGGTGGATAGACCCTAGATTCACAAAAAAAGGAAGCTTGTCATTAGTTCATGAAGATCCAGAACCACTGTTGTTAAAATTGTTATTTCCTTCAACCTGTTGCACTCCTGTACAACCCTCAGAAGTCTTCGAAAGACTTGAGCTAGAAAAAACGTAGCACTTACCTTTAAACGTGTGATGCCACGCACGAGACCAGTGACCACGCTAGGCCCATTTTAATCGATATTTCAGAATGTATCATAGTATTTGATAAGATACGGCGAAATTCTGGTTATTTCCCATCATTATGTTAGTGTTCATTTCTTACAAAAGTAACACCAGCTTTGTTTGGCCAATGAATTGCCATGTTTAAATGCAACCAATATTATTCAATTTTATTGTTCATTTATTCATGGATTTTACTGGACCTTCTATTTCAATAAAAAATTTCATTTCAGTCAAAAGATGGGTAAAATCTTTGGAAGTCGAGTTGATGAATATTTGTGCAGTTCTGATCAGGATAGGAAACTGGAATTGTGAGAACCTGTTACTGATGTAAGTTGCATTCAAAATTAACACTAACAAATATAGAAAAATTACTTAGAACAGGAAAGCAAGGCTAATTGTATTCTATCTCAAATTTGTCATTCGTTTTAATATTTGATTGGGAGCTAGTTCTCTTTTGTCGGGTTTTGAGGCTTCGTTTGTTCGAATTTCAACGTTTCATCAATTAGATAAATAGCAATTAGTTAGGTAAATGTACCAGATTTCCCTTCAGTATTTGAGCAGTGATATAATTAAAATAATGTCATGGAATGTTCACTTTCAAATAAATATGTTACTCAGTAAAATTGTTGACATTCTTTTTATGTTACATATTAAATTTACCAAGAAATACTCATCGAGATTCTTCAAAAATTGTATCTAGCTCCCAAAGCGTTTTGTATACTTTTCAAGTTTTGTTTACCAAAATGAATAAATAAAAATAGAAGTTCTTTTTCAGGTGAAACAGAATTTCCACGGATTGGCAAATTATCATTATATGAAAAAGTATTACCACTTCACAAAAGGGATGTTTTCTTCAAATTCTACTGTGAGAAACAAATCAAATACCATAGATGGGAGAGGAAATGTATAGTTACTGAAGTTAAAAATAAATTTCTGAGTTTGTGTACATTTTACTTATTCAAAATAATATCAAACAAGGCAAGCAGATTTCTGAAGGGTTTGTAGTTTCAAGAGATAGAGGTTATGTTTTTAGAGAAATTTTTAACTGACCATTGTTGTTTGGATTGAGCATTAGGAATCACAATTTATTATATTACATTGGAATTAAATAATTATTTTCCCAAAAGAATGTCGATTTGAGAAAAATAATTTATTAATCAAACCTTTTTACAAAATATCCATAATTCCATTTATGGTGAGAAGAGCTTGAATGAACATCATGTGTTTGATCACTTAAGAAGACAATTTTACATACTTTTTTCCAGATTTTAACCTTCCAGTCTTGAAGAAAAAAATGGAAATTTTAAAGAAATATATTGTTACACTTAGGGCACAACTACGTATTAAAAGACAATCCTCCTCACACGACTTTATTCCATCGCCATCACAAAAGTAATGAATAATCGCAGCTAATAATTCCCAACACCATGAATAATCACCTGACTAACATCTGACTAATATCTGATACACTTATCTTGCAGCCTAAAAACTCCGGTGACAAATAAATACCGGGAGCTACGTCTGAAGTAGAGCACTATAACAATATACAACTATAGAAGGGCAAATGAATCCGGCAAACTCTGAATATAAGTTACTGACAAAACGAAATAATTTTTTTTAAATAAGTCTTGTAAACGCATTAACTTGGGGTAAATGGCCTCCCCTACAGTTGCATAGATTTCTTTAATTTTACATTTCTTTATTTTCAAACTGTGAAAGGTTAAAATTCCAAAAGACTGATCAAGAAACGAATTTCCAACACAAAATCAAAAAATTGTTATAACTTCTACAATTCTCATGAATTAAAGGAGATAGCATGACAATTTTAAAATTGTTACCACAAAAAAAACTTCGCATGTTTTTAGAAAATTGTCAAAATGCCACTTTCACTGGAATAGTGGAATAAATGGAAATAAATATCTGAAATGAATCTCACCATTGGAACTTTCGCAGTATCATTACCAATCTGAGCTTCGTTAAATATGTATTAACATTAGTTTCAACAGCAAGGCTTGATAATTCAAAGACACTTTGCATTTTGCAGTGTTAATCCGAACTCTCAAGTAAATATTAGTACTTGTCGAGATCAACGAATACCTTCATTCAATCACTTCAAATGAAAACTTCAACACAAATGAATCTAATTTATCTAGTAACAATGGTTTACAAATGGAAATCATCTTACACAATAAATAAAATATAGTCATTCAAACACTAGGGTAAATTTTTCATAAAGTACAAGTCAAATGTCTGAGTATTATTGAACATATAGACTAACTATCAAGATTCATAACCAACCTCTTGAAAGTTTCAATAGGATGATTCATGCATTTAGATTTTTTATACAATGTTAGCTCTTATTTTGAGTTTGTCTAGTGTTTCAACATTACAGAGATTACAAATTTCTGTTATAAATCACAATGTAGCAAGATCAATGAATAACTTTCAAGTATTTCCATTAAAACCCTGTTTTCTGAATGGAAAGAGAGTTGATATAAATTAACTTCTACACTCCACTCATAAAATAGGTTTTTATGTAAAAATGATTCATTCATGTGTACCTTGAAATGCAGGAGACAAGAAAAAATAAAAACCGATCAACTACTTCAAAGAGACCACCTATGTGGTCTATGTATTATGTACTTATCTATTATTACAAAATTCTACAGAAGGGCACTAGGCCGCAGGCTACATTTACAGTCCAAATTAAGATCAATTTTGTAGTTACAGTTGGTTGCAGTTTTTTATAACAATTAAACAATTCAAAAGGTACTTATGGTCTTTGAAAATAACTTGTTGATAAAGCATTGTTGTGAGGTACAATATCAGAAGAAACTCAAATATTAAATACTTTATATACATACAAAAATCAAAATATTTCAATAAGCTTGATGTAAAAAATACAATATACAATACAAAAATCTACAGAATATCTTTCGACAAAATTGACAAAAAACCTTTAAACTCTACTATCAAACAATTGTTTTTGCCTTATTGAGCAGAGAATTTGTTATGACTTCAAGGGCAAGCATTAAATCTGCCTAGCCTGAACTTCTTATATGCTTGGCCTGTACAAACTCCAAGAGTGAACCTGCTCTAAGATAGTCCAATTTCTTCCAGTGTTTCTTCTTGAAGTTAACAGAAGATCCCTGAGCAAAAAATCCAAGCCGCTCATCATTGAAAGTTTGCAACCCCCTCTAATTGAAAATCATAAATGAACTACATTATTGAATGGTGCGGCTTTTTGAGCCCCTCACCCCCTGTTAGTTAACTTTTGAACGGTTCGACGTACATACATGAAACAAAAACCATTTTGACTGGTATCACCGATAATACTTTTTGAAATGAAAGACATTGTGGTTGGCCGATGAAGGGGTGGGGGGTTCATCAATTTAAAAATTTCAAATGGCATGGCAGGGTCAAATTACATCTTTGAATAGATGAATCAATTATCGTTTCAACCATACAATTTGTTTTGTTTTTGGTTGATACGTATTTTCACAATTTCAATATCTTTGCTTTTCGAAATTTTCAAGTTGATGTGCCCCCATCACCATCTGTCAAGTAATTGCAATGTATTTTGTTTCAAAAAGTAGTATCGGTTCAAAATATTTTTGTCCCATTGTTCCACATCAAACCGTTTTAATTTATCGAGATGAGTACCATTTAGACCCGAATTATATTTGACAACATTATCTATATGTTGGGTAGTGTAGATAGCTGCAATGCTTACTCTCTTAGATGGGTGACTAACGTACATCTAAAAAAAATTCAATTGGTTCTCAATTTTTCCTGGGATCACAAGCTGAAAGAACAGGCCCCTGTCTTTCCTAGATCTTGTCCTTCCAAGATAGTATAAGCTAGTGGCCATCGCGCTACAGTGATGTCCTCTCACCTAGACGACCTAGGTTCAAATTCAGCATCTGTCACCCATCTAAGAGTGGTTCGGAATCCACTCTCACAAAAGTTGTAGGTTTCAGCATGTCTCTCGTTTGCACAAGATCTCATATGAATTTCAGAGTAAACCCCTTAATAGCAAAACTTGTGCAAGCAAGGGTTATTGAACTCATCAAGGTAATTAGGTATTTTGTCTAAAAACACTAAACATGCATATCAGACTCCCCTAAATGTGCCTCACAAGCTTGACACCTAACATAATTAATTCCCTCCTATCTTTTATTGAATTCCAGAAATACCGAATATGCCTTCTTTTCAACATTGTGTGGTGTATTTTCCCTTTCACTGTGCATACTCCATCACATTTAACTTGAACCAACAGCATTTGTCTCCATAGTTTTTCCTCTACCTGACCTAAAAAATGAGATCAATAGGTAAGATGTTACAATAGCAACTTGTGTATTTAGAGCGCAAAGTGATTGATTGCCGCTCGACAAAGAGAGCGCGGTAATCTTTGCAGATCGGCAATGACACTTTATGCTCGAAATACACACATAATTTTTCTACAAACGCAGCTCTTAGACATAAAAACGATCGATACTTCATTCAACATAGGCACATAATATTACCTATGAGAAAATTAACACTCATTAGTAATTCAAAATGTATAAGCCGAATAATTTGCATCTCTGACAAAATGGAAGACTGGGAAATAACTTGCATAAAAAAATCCCGAACTCCTAGATCGAACCCATGACCTTCGGATTACTAGGAATCTTCCCTAACCTCATGGCCACCAAAGGTCCTTACAGTATATTGAATTTATTTTCTATTTTCCATCATGCAAGAATAGGTTCGTTTTCAACAAAAGTTAGGGAAAGCGAGCGTTTTTTTCAATATTTTTGCTATAGAGCAACAAAGCTATCACAAAGTGTTTATTTATAAATTTTCTTTGAATGTCTGTCTGAAAGACTTGTCAAAATTGATTTGAAAATAACATTAATATAACTAAACTAAAACATAACTGAATTGAGACAAATTGAAATGATTATTTCACTTATGCTAAAATAGCGTGTTATGATTGGTTGAAATTTTTGTGTTGATAAATGAAAACATCATGTTTTCGATTTTGTAGTTCGGCTCTTGATTGGCTACTGGATATGTATATGATGTGTTTTCGATTTTGTAGTTCGATTCCTGATTGGTTATTATCAAAACACAAACTTACCATTGGCAAGCTGCTATAATGACACAACACCAAACTTTGACCAAAACTAAATAAGCACTCACTATTAATTCATATCAACTTCACAATTTTCGACAAATTTTGCATACTCGTTGATTAATCAAATCACTAAATCAAAATGTTATCAAAACACAACCTCGAGCGAGAAGCAGTAGACTAGACATGCAATGACGAAACTACGAATGACGCGCTCTGTCATTGGTAACTGAAATAGAGGGATGTTTGAAATATCAAGTAAATGTTTTGTTAGTTGCATAATTTCAGAACTAAATGCGGGATTAATGTTCCTAGTTAAATTTAATAGTAAATAAATAAAAATGGTTTCGATTTTATTCATGAAATAATCTTAACAAATACAACTCGTGTTATCGGCGATTATCGTTAATTCCTTCTCGGTTTCGAATCAAATTATGTTGCTTTAGGCAACCACACTAGCGCAAGCGCTCGTGTGGTTGCCACATCCATCGATGAATTTAAAAACTTGCCCCTAGCTGATTGAAAAATGTTGTTTGGCCAAGATTCATTCAATAAAGTTTTTCAGGTAGATTCGGAGTTTGAACTGAACGTATTCAACCGGCTCTAAGAACCTTGTTGAATGTATGAAGGTCATATAGTAGAAAACAATAAGCTGAATGTGGAAATAAAGGTGCATTTAGTCAACATCATTTTAAAATTGTTTTCAAATATAATATGTTAAAAGCGAAAGTTATATCAAATGGCGCCCTTTATACAATGCTAAGTTTAAGCTAAAAATCTTTGATGTTACCGTTATATTATTTATGATAATGCTTGTGCTAAGATGACTAAATCCACCCTTAAATGACTTCATAAAGTTAACTGGGATTCTATATTTTTGAGCATTTTACTGACAATCATAAATAGGTACGATGAAAAAGTGTTGTTCAAGTTAAAGTAAGACAACATATGTTGAAACTTACCGCATTTTGTGGCCTTCGATTTCTGCACCAAACAAAACCGGATTTTTGGAAAGATATGAAAACATGGTTGAGGAGTCTATTTTTGGTAATCCATGATCACTCTGTTATTCACTAGACACTGCCAAACTGATATCACAATATTAAACACCAGAACAAGACAAATATCATACAATTTGAATGTAATTAGTAAATTCCTTTACGAAAACGTCCTCTCCTCGACATCAATAATCAACCATTTTGTATTTGAACTGGCCGGGGGGAGGAGCTCGTTGGATATGACTTGAAGTTCTGGACCAGTGCAACCAACGTGAATTTCGCGCGAAAAGAATATGAATTTTTATGAATGACAACTTGTGACGTCACAAGTTGTGCGTAAAGGAACTATAGTACAGGTTTTCTCCAAGAAAACATCGTTTTTTGAAAAAACGCTTCTACAGGATGATTCAGCGTGTCACAAAGTACAAATTAACAGATTTTGGAGATATTTAATTTTTTTTTCCGATTCCTCATTGTGCCAAAACTAATGATCCGTCAGAGCTTGTTTAGTGTACACACAAAGTACACATGATTCAATACTTTCATGAGAAGGTCCAACCCTATTTCTTGAAAAATGACGGAGTAATGAATTTTTAAAAAAATCGTTAAATTTTCCGGTTTTCCTCCGTTACTAATGATCCGTTCGGGTCGTAAAAACATTTCATTTTGTTCGTATTTCAATTATCTACAATTCTTTTCATTGGAGCAACCAGATTTCTCTATTAGTTTTCATTTTATAAGCAAAACAATTTTTAAAAACACGTTTTTTGTTGTTTAAGGGCGGGTTGTACAAAACAAGTGCCCCAACAGTTCAAGTAAGCTCGCGACAGTTGCTAGGGATTAGCCAATGAAATATCTAGTTCCTTAGAAACTGAACTCAGTTTAGCTGAACTGTTGGTGAGCTTGTTTTGTACAATCTGCCCTAAATGTTTAAAACAAATTAATAACAGGCAGTTACTAGTCGAAAACATATCAGAATATAACTACGGACTGGCTTCCATGTAATGGCACAGTCGGTTTTCTACTAGTATTTTGTTAGGAAAAAATGCTCTATTGATTGGCCTAACATATGATTGAAAAATATGTACATATTTCTATAGCGAATTTCATAATTCCGAATGAAAGCTTCTACCAAATCAGTTATCCTATTTTCTTGATAACTATTGATACTCGCCTAAAATGATTAGGTTTGTTATTTTACTTCAATGTATCAAGTTCAGTAAGGCTTCTTTTTTATGTTTGGAAACATAAGTATTGAAAATGCAAACCACATATTCATTTTCTCCAAAAGTCGAAGTTTTGTGGTGAATTGGGCAATGCTGAGAAAATCTGCATCGATCTTGGTCCAACCTTCAATCAAAAATTTTTTCAGGTTTCACGATTTTGGATAAGGAAGTTGCAGTTCCTGTTGCTGCTTGATCCTTCATTTTATGGTTTTCAGTTTCTATAGTTTCTGAATTAATTAAGCCCACTTCTTCATTTGCTTCGGGGTTGTGAGTTTTTGAAACTTTTTATCTTATTTCGTGTTTTACAATCCGTTTTCTTCATGTCAGTATTAGCTTTGTCTTTAGAATTTCTGTTTCCTTCATCTTGTGTATATTCTGGTTCTCGGTTTTCTTCAGACTTCCCCGCTTGATTTTCTAAAACATTATTTCTCTTTTGTGATTTGTTATACAGTGCTTTCTTACTACTTTTTCCAGTTCTCAAAGTTAGTTCTGTTTCAAATTTTTTTAACTCTTCTTTCGATTTCTGATTGGCGTTAATAATAATTATAATAATAATGATAAATTTCATTTCCTTGTTTAACATGTACAGTTACACGTAACGAAGAAAACGTCATCATTCTGATTGGCACTTTTTTCTTGGAAGTGTTTGTCATGTTCTCTGAGTATTGGGTTTAACTTGGATATTTCCTTATCTTTCTTTTTGATTATTTCTGAAAGATCAACTTCTAGCTATGCCGTACCTAATATGAGAATCAATTAGGGAAAAATAAGTATTTCTAGCAATGACTAGACCAAGTATGTTTGACACCACTCTTAATTACATAATATGGTCTTCGAATCTAAGTTTATTATTGTTGTGTATACCCAGAAACATGGTTCATGGTTTATTTTTCACTTTATGTGTGTTCAGATTAACACTGACTAATGGTTGAAATGTTAGTTTTATTTATATTGAAGCAAAGAAAGTTCGAATTACACCAAGATATGACTATAACTGTTTTTGATAAAAAAAGGGGGTGTTTTAAATTTATAAACAGGAGAAAGACAAATAATAAACAAATCAATTTGCTGATATAGGTATTTAATTTTTTTTCAAACTGTTACGACGTAAATGAGTTTTTGCATATACTTCCCAAAATGGAATTCCTTATCATGAGTTCGATTTAATCAACCAGACATAACAGTTGTTGCCCTAGAAGATCTTAATCCATTGGAGGTTAATTTTACTACATAACACCCTTAAAAAACTTTTTTATTCGGTGCACTAATGTGGTCTTTAAATTTGAGCTTATTATCTATAGATACCACTAGAAATTTGTTGTAAGTTTGGTTTTCTATAATACAGCTGTTTGGAGCCAAGAGTATGTTGTCAACACTGCATCGGAAGAATATTTTGTTGGTTTTTGAGATGCTGAACAATAAAAGATTTTAATCACACCAACCTTGGAGATTTTTAAGATCTGAACTGATAATTTTATAAAGATTGCTTGAATTTGTTTCGTGACATAATAGAGTTGTATAATCCGCAAACATTTTTTCTTCAAATTGTTATTGTTATTTGCGTCAACCGGCTGCATCCCTACGTACAACCCTCAGAAGTCTTCGAGAGACTTGTGCGAGCTAGGGAAGACGAAGCCCTTACCTTTTAACGTGTGATGCCACGCACTAGACCGGTAACCAATAACCATGCTGGCAATCGAACCTACGACCCTACGGTTGAGAGGCGTACGTTTTACCATCACGTCCACCATGGTGGGACACCAGGGTGGGACACCGAAATCGAAACAGATCGAATATCTTCAAAACGCATGTTTTGTGAAAAAAAAAATACAAAAAGACGTCGATTTTTAATCAAAGGGGGACATCTTTCTATCATAACTCCAACTGTCATACCTCTCCCTCCACCCCTTGGCCACTATCACCCAAACAATTTGAACAGGGAAAGTAGTGAGTGTGAAACACCATTAAGAAGGTAATTCAGCCATGTCAATTTTTGCTACCTAACTTTTTATTTTGGCTCTCTCTTGCGGGAAAAACAATGCATTATTGAATCTTTCTAAAAGAAAAAACAAAATGGCGGCTCCAAAATGGAAGAAAAGATTTGCAATTATGGTTCGATTCGATTCAAAATTGAAATGTGCTGGTTTTCAGGTTGGAAATTATGATTTGATTGTCAATGCAAAAAAACGAAATGGTGGCTCCAAGATGGCGGACGAAATTTGTAATTATGGTCCGATTCGAATCAAAATTACTATGTGGGGATTTTGAGGGGTGGGACATTATAATTTTTTTGTCAGTGCATTAAAACGAAGATGGCAGACGTAATTTGTAATTGTGGTTCGATTCGATTCAAAATTGGCATATGGGAGTTATACAAGTTTCCAGTATGACTGAAATGAATTAATTAAATTGATAAAAAACTTTTATACAAATGCGCTAAAAAGAAAATAATTTTTTTTAGATATGTGTCTTAGGTTATTCTGTGTCTAACAGAATCAAAATTGTACCGCTCAAGAATACCTATTTCTATCATACGTCACACATCTGAAAAAATAATGTTTTTCTCTTCATGACATTTGTATAAAAGCTTTTATATCAATTTTATTCAATTGTTTTCAGTCATGCTGAAAATCTGTACCTAAAAACCCATAATCCAATTCTGCATCAAATCGGACCTTAATTACAAATCTCATCTGCCATCCTGGAGCTGCTATTTTGTTGTTTTTTTCCAATAAAAATTCCATAATGCATTGTCATCACAATTATGAACACCTACCAGAGTTCAAGTTGATCGGACAACTAGAAATCCAAAAGTCAGCTGCAAGATTTGTCCCTCACATACATACATACATACTAACTAACAGGGCAAGTTGAATAAAAGCTTTGAAAAAAAAATTGGACATTGAATGAACTTCAAAACTGGAAAACCTTACATAAATTCAATTCCAATCATTCCAAACTGCATTAATTCACAGTAGATGCATGAGTATAAGTTAGTCTCGAAACGCTGTCTGACGTTTTTGAGCAATTTATGCAAAATTTCATTACATTTCATGCAGTGTTGATTTTTTCACTATTTGTAATGTTTTCGTGAATTGTTCACATTAGCTTTAAAATCAAATAACATAAGTTGGAATAAGGAACAGTTGTTTTTCCCGCAAGAGGGCGCCAAAATGAAAAGTTAGTTGGCGACCACTTACATGTCTGAATTCCTTATGATGTTACCTTTTCAATGCCGTGTCACACTTAGTACTTTTCCTATTCAAATTGTATGAGTGACCAAGGAGAGTGGTATGCCAGTTGAGGTTGTGATAGGAAGATTTCCCCCTTGAATTATAATTGATGTGTTTTTACAATTTTTTCACAACACATGTGTTTTGAAGTATTCGTTTTCGGTGCAGGGTTGAATCAACCATAAATAAAAATTTCGCCCGCCATCTTGTTATTTGCATCGACAAAAAATCATAATTTCCGACCCTGAAAATCCCCACATACTGATTTTGATTCGAATCGGGCCATAATTACAAATTTCGTCCGCCATCTTGCAGCCACCATCCATAAGGCCTCGTCACCGAATTTATGTCAAATTAGCTTGCAAATGAAGTATCATAATTTGGAAGACGGAATAGTTCTTATCCCGCAAGGGGGCGCCAAAATAAAGAGTTAGGTAGCAAAAATTGACATGGCAGAATTCCTTATGAAATCCTTAGGACACTCACTACTTTCCCTATTCAAATTGTTTGGGTGATAGTGACCAAAGGGTGGAGGAAGAGGTGTGGCAGTTGAGGTTATGATAGGAAAATGTCCCCCTTGGATTAGTAATCGACGTGTTTTTGCATTTTTTTCACAGCACATGTGTTTTGAAGATATTCGATCTGTTTCGTTTTCGGTGTCCCACCCTGTATATACTTGCCAAATTGTTTTTATAGAGCAGAAAAAGTGTTGGTCCCAGTATTGATCTCTGAGGAACATTGCTGTTCTTCGGCGAAGGTGTTGAGGTTTTCAGAATCTAACCTGTCAGTATGATTTAGTTTTTGGAGCAGTATTCTATATATTACACAATCGAATGATTTGGATAAATCATAAAATACTGCTGCTGTCACTTTTCGACTATAAATGTTCATTTATTTATGTCCCAATTACAATTTGTTACAATAAATGCATAGTTGTTGTTGAAATTGTTTATTTCCGTCAACCTCTTGCACTCCTGCGCGCAACCTTCAAAGGTTTTCGAGAGACTTGTGCGAGCTAGGAAAGACGAATCCCTTACCTTCTGATGTTTGATGCCATGCACGAGATCGGTGTCCATTTCGGAAATTGAACCCACGCCCCTATGCTTCAAAAGCGATCGTACTACCATCCCGACCGCTACGCCCATTTAAGTAAAAATAATTAAATACACAATAAAATATAATGATCAATAGTCAATAATAATAACAGGCGTCCTAGGGGTTCTTGTTGGAATAATGGACTTGCTGGAATATAACAGAAATCTTAGCCGGATGAATGCATAAGGCCGTCATACTTGTTCACTTCGTCTACTCAGGGCACATGATTCTCCGACACAATAGTTACTTGGAGAGGTTATTTGGGTAGTGATCCAGCGCGCACTCCGGATATTTCGGACAGCAGGACAGCAGAATAGACGCTTTGTCCTTTCAAAATTTTGTGGCCTTGAACAAAAAAACTGGTGTATACCATTTTCCTTTTGTTTATTATTTGATATGTTTTTAGATATATAAATATATTCTTTCTTAAACACCATGTATAAATTACTTTAGTAAAAAAGTTTTTCTTTTTAGTAAATTCGGATTTACTTTAGAAATTAGAAATTTTGAAGAAATACATTATTTTTCAATTTCAAAGATTTATTGAACAAATGATGCACAACTTGACTTTTACTATTACTCATTGACCTTTCATTATCTTTTCCTTGCAGGTACAATTTTTAACCAGAAAAGTATGTCAGAAAACATAACAGTATTTGAATGGTCCCTGTAGGTGAGGAGCCCCATCAAAGGGGGGCAAGAGGAAAGTCTCCCCTGCATGAAAAAATTGCTACATTTTACTATACTCTCGGACTTTTTTGTAACACCTATCCAGTCTGTGTGTTATGTTTTGCCAGCGTTATCATTGTTGTATCATGGTAAGTGAAAAATATTATAAAATTATTTTTAGAAAATGAACGCAATCATTGCACAGCATAGAAAGAAAATCTCTGGTAGATGTCCTTTTCAGCTCAAAGTAGAGTAATATAGACGAATCGGGAAGAAGTATCAAAAAATCATCTCCACAACTTTAATCATAAACAAATTTCAAAATGGGTGGTACATGTTTCGTTTGTAGCAAGAATCCATCTTCAGCCTTATTGTTCCAAAATAAAATTGTAGAGATGATTTTGTGATACCTTGTTCTTTCTGATTCATAGACAGAAAAGGTAATTCAGTTTATCTCCTTAAATTTGTCGCCTCTATTGAGGTATCACTTTCTATGTTCCTATTGACAAGAGTGTAGTGGGTTTGAAGCCAGTACCCCATCCCTGATAAGCCAGTCCAGCAGTTTTTCAATGAGAAAGATATCGGGGTCTCAATTCCAAAATTGATAGAATGGAATGATCCCTGGGGAGCGTTCCCTGGTTTGTTTCTAATCCCTTCAAACCGAGAAGTTCGTATTCTTGATCGAGAGGTAGGGAGCTAAATTATAGCTCCTCGATAAGCGGTGTTGCCAAAAGTATTGATCAATCATGAATGACAATTTTTTACAGACAAATTGAAACTTGAACTGCCAATAATCAATTTGAATTTGTCACTTTTCGTACTCAATAGTTTGTTATTTCCTAACAGGTCTTTTCATGTTCATCAAAGAAAATGTAGAACAGAAAAAATTGCTTTTCATTTTCTATAACAAATAAACAAAGAGTTTTTTACTGAGTACATCTTTCGAAGACTTGAGATGGAAATAGGTTGTTTTACACCAACTTACACAAATGAAAAAAATTTGAAAAAATGGATGCAAATTTTACGAACATATTGAAGAGCATTCCGAATCCGACGGACCAGCAACAGAGTGGAGACAGTGGCGTGCATTCACATCAGGTCTCACAATGTTGCTTCGTTAAAGCTATTTAGGCCAAGCTGTAGACAAAAATAAGAGGCTCTTTTCACACGAAATAAAAGACGCAAACGGCCCCTACTACTTTTTATAAGATAGTTCGTGAATGAAAACCCCGGTTTTCGCGCCAGCAAAATCGCTTTGTGGGATTTTTTAAATAAGAAATAGTTAAAAAATTACAACTTTTTTAGTATTTTGCAAATATCTTAAAGATTTTTGAAGGAATCGTTTTACAGTCAATAAAATTTTTGTAGAGTTTTATAAAACCTAGAAAATGGTTTTTTATACGCCCAGATCGGTGCAATTTTTACTGAGAAAATCCGGTAAAACCTCGGAAAAAAAAAACATTTTTCAAAAATTTATAATTTTAATAAATCTGAAGGTGGACAAACAATATTGCGGAAACTGATAGATAATAACATGTGGTTTAACTGTGCGCAGCATGGTTTCTGTCCGATATGTAGTTTTTGCACAATCGCGTTATAAACAATTGTCTCAATCTCAATGCGCCGATTTAAGGGAAATCCTCTTATTCAAATTCTGCAAATGGCATATGGAAGTAGAGATCAATATCTACAAGTTGTATATTTTGGATTTTTACCTGAGAGGTGGGAAATGTGTTGAAAATGTAAGTGGAAGTTACTCTAAATGTTTCAAATGGAACTCCGTATTAACTTCAGTTCGACTTCGGGTGACTTCGGACGCACTTTGAAGCGTTTTGATCAACTTTCAGTGACATTTTCAACACATTTCCTACCTCTCAGGTGAAATCCAAAATATACAAATTGTAGATATTGATCTCTACTTCCAGATGCCGTTTACAGAATTTGAATAGGACGATTTCCCTTAAATCGGCGCATATTGCAAGATGTGTCCTTAAATTGTTTATAACGCGATTGTGCAAACAGTACACATCGGACAGAAAATATCTTGCGTGCAGTTGAACCACATATTATTATCTATCAGTTTCCGCAATATTGTTTGTCCAGCTTCAGATTTATAAAAATTACAACTTTTTAAAAAATGGTCTCTTTTTCGAGGTTTTCCCGGATTTTCTCAGTGGAAAATGCACTGATCCGGTCGTATAAAAATCCATTTTGTAGGTTTCATGACTCTCTACAAAGTTCCATTAACTGTAAAACAATTCCTTGAATAATCTTTGAGATATTTCCAAAAAACCAAAAAAGTTGTAATTTTTTTCACTATTTCTTGTTTAAATAATTCCATAAAGCGATTTTGCTGGGGCGAAAACTGGGGTTTTCATTAACGAACTATTTTATGAAAATTAGTATAGGCCATTTACGTCTTTTATTTTGTGGGGGAAATAACCTCTATAGTTTGGTCTAATTGTTAACTGAGACATTTTTACAAATTTCTGATCAGACAACTTAAAAGGATTTATTTGGGAAAAATATCTTATCTTACCTCTTTATCTACGCCAAGGAAAATATTATTTTTCAAAATATTATTATTCTTTCCACTCCACAACAGCGTTGTGTCGTCGGAAAAAATAGTAAAATGACTATGAATATTAATAGTGGCTAAATCATTCATATAAAATAAAAACAATACTGGACTTAATATGGAACCCTGAGGCACACCATGACTGCAGACAAATGCCTTTGGAAAATCACAAAATACTGATGCTGCTACATTCTCAGTATTAAGCTTCAAATAAATATTTTTTCAATGTGAAAAGTGTGTCATTTTTATTTTTTTGAGTTCTCAAAACCAAATTGACAAGGCGATAAAATGAGAGTATCATTGAAAGCTGCAGATTTGTTTTTTACTGATTTTTAAATTATTTTTGATTGTGTGGATAAAATAGAAAGTCGGCGAACGTTTGCTGGATTGGTTGGGTCTCCTCGTTTAAATAATGGTATCACAACAGACTTCAGACTAGAGGAAAATATGCCTGTAACAAATGAAATATCAAATGAAATATATATTGCCTCTACTAGGGTGTCAAAAACTTCATCCGAGAGATTTATAGCCAAAATCGGTCTTATCGTGCTGGTTCAAAGATCAGCAAGCATATGAATCAAATAGAGAAACCTAGTGGTTACCAAAATGTTTTGTAATTATTTATTAAGGTATATTTTCACGATATCATGCATGTGTAACACGGAAATCGTTTTTGCAATGTTATTGGAATAAACAGTACATTTGCGAAAGTAGTTACTCGCAGCGAAACTTTTTGAATTGCCTTAGCAGATGCAGTCAATTATGTTGTCACCTTTCTAAGGAAAATATGCATGTAACAAATGAAATATATATTGCCTCTACTAGGGTGTCACAAACTTCATCCGAGAGATTTATAGCCAAAATCGATCTTATCGTGTGGGTTCAAAGATCAGGAAGCATATGAATCAAATAGAGAAACCTAGTGGTTACCAAAATGTTTTGTAATTATTTATTAAGGTATATTTTCACGATATCATGCATGTGTAACACGGAAATCGTTTGTGCAATGTTATTGGAATAAACAGTACATTTGCGAAAGTAGTTACTAGTAGCGATACTTTTTGAATTGCCTTAGTAGATGCAGTCAATTATGTTGTCACCTTTCTAAAAAAAACAACGTGGATGGAAATAAATTTATAAGAAAGAGAAAAAATATTAATAGAATTCATTTTAACAAGATAAACTTAGAAACTCATTGTCACTAATAAGATCATCACTGTCGGAATCGTTTTCAAACATCGAGTAGGTGTTCTCGATCCCACCAATCCCTTATTAATTGTTCGGTATGTTTTTTTTTTTTTTTTTTTTTTTCCTTGGTGTTTTGGCATCGAACATGTTCGGTATGTTTAAACGATTTCTTCCAATATTCTTTCGTAATGTAGTCCAGGGTAGCTTTCCAAACCATCTCCACCTTATCGGATTTAAGGCCATCACCCACATGTTTCTCATAGTATGATTTAGCCCCAGTACGTTTTAGTTCTATTCTATTGAACTGGCAATGGCATAGTGGTAACCTTGATTATCTCATGGCCATGCTTACGCAATATCTCATCCACGGCATAAATTGTAGCTTTTTTAATAGATTTTGCAATCAAAAGAAGTTCTGATTTCAACATATTTGGCAACACATTTTGCTTATGTGCCTCAAGCCTCTCATAAATTTCACGTTTTCGCGTTTCTCGATTTTGAAATGTAATTTTCTGTAAGTATATTTTTTTAATACCGAATGCGTTCTTCGGTTACAATCTTTTTAAAGCGGAAACCCAAGTTTTTAATCAATTTTGACAATGCAGTGCGATCCAACTTCTAAATTACCTCGCTCGTTAGAGCATCCTTCGAAACTGGAAGCGCCACGTTTGTTTTCAATTTATATAAATCATAAATCACATTTTAAGTACGTTCTCTCAAATCTTCAGTCTTTGTTTTTTCTTCCTGTGTATTATTTCATTTTTGAAATAATTCAACCATTTTTTTTGCTTGCGGGTGTGAGAAACCGGAGAATTGATTTTTATTCTCCATTTTACAAACTTCAAACTTTCAAATATACTGAACTGTCATCCATGTTTAGAGCATCTGTAACTTATCAACACATCTTCTTTTCGCATGTGATAGTCCTACGTGCTATACGTGTCTATCTCAAGGGAATGATTCTACAATTAAAAAGAGTATTTGCTTTTACTTCAAGTAAGAGCTTTTACTTCCTAGTATATTGTGGAGTATAATGTTTTACATAAAGTAAATGCTTCGATGGGAAGTGTTTACTTAGGTTAGAAGTATAAACTACTAGTAAATACTAGGACGTGATTAACCTCAAATTGGTTCGATTGTTGTTGTTCGTTCTGTGGTACTTAATAATCATGAGTAAGAGTAATGTGTTGAACCAAGTGCCGAGGTTGCTAAAATGTGGAAGTAGATCTTCAGATGGCATTCGTTATTTTGGTAGAAGATTGTAAAATACTTTTTGACAAACGGCAAACTCCAGCACACAGACGTGAAAATTCCTTCAGAACTGCATGTAGCCTGCACATTAATACTACAATATCCTTTACGGTGGAAATATTCTTCCCCGTGAATTTTTGGTTTTATTATTCTAATGTGGGTGCAATCTATCGCTCCTATTGCTCCAGATATCGTCCACCCATCTTTGGACAATTCGATTTGGCGGGCAGTTTGACGAAAAGATATCCAAACATTTTTCTTCGACACAATTTTTTGTGAAACTTCTTTGATTAATTTTGACACGGTTGTTCGATGTATCC
The DNA here is from genome assembly GCA_944452925.2 of Chrysolina oricalcia. Classification (NCBI taxonomy): domain Eukaryota; kingdom Metazoa; phylum Arthropoda; class Insecta; order Coleoptera; family Chrysomelidae; genus Chrysolina; species Chrysolina oricalcia. The sequence goes on along the minus strand of OX101815.2, from coordinate 44,593,562 downwards.
CGACTTCTAGACCCAGTCCTTGTTGAAACCCCGGATCACTTAGAGCTCTTAAAAATACCTACATTTTCGTTAAATTTGATAAAGCTGCTCACCTCGTCTCAATATGATTTCCTAAGAACTCTCTAGCTATCCATTCAACATTGTTTTTATTGAAGCTGAAAGTACAGAGCTTAATAGTAGCAACCTAGCTAAAATAATTGACCTACCGAAATAATTTTCTATATTGTTCCTCCCCGTACATTCTATGTTCACACATTTCCCTTCTTTTCCTACCATTTATTCATAAAAAAAGCCATAACTCCTTTTCAATTGAAGATATGAAGTTAGCCTATGAGTAGCTTCTTAAAAACTACACCAAACACTCCCAAATGGAGGAAATACTTGACAACATTAGTAAATACTGCAGTATTAACTTCTATATATCGAAGTAAATAAAGCAAAGTATAGAGTAATTGCTACTAGAACTTACTTAAGTGTTACTTCAAGAATTATGTGGAGTAAATGCTTTGATTTTTTGAAGTGAAAACTACAACATGGAGTATTAACTTGAAGTAAAAGCAAATACTCCTTTTAATCATACCACCCAATAGATTAACACAAAACTAATCAGTTAGTCGATGATTAAGTCTCACTCACGTACGTTAAGACCGATTTTGACTACAATATATTTAGTTATATTTCATCCTCACCACATGATTTTTCCTTTCTAATTTCTTTGAAAATATATAAGTCATGACAATTTATTGGTAAAAAGCAAAATGTCTCCGGAATGAATATAAGACATTGGATCATTTTGTGCTTTCATAGTAGAAGTTATTTTTTCTATGACAGTGCGTAAACTAAGGATTTGCGCACTGTTCACAGTGCGTGAAGTGATACTTTAGCGCAAGTGTATAAAAAATCAACTGTGCGTAAAGTAATGTTTTACGCATTGTACATACATTTTTCAAAAAGACAGTATTTTGCGTCAGATTTCACTCGGGCGTCATCATTTGATGATACGTCAAAGACTGAAAACTTCATATGATAAAATATACAACAAAAATTGCTACAATTTGTCAATATAATAAATGTCGTGGATGTCGGGGCGTGACGCAGTGGTAAGAGCATCCGACTCTGAGCCAAAGGTCCGGAGTTCGAGCCCTAGTTGGAGCTGGGATTTTTAAAATTTAATTTAACCTATTAAATTAGTAAAATCTCGTGGCTCGATTGGGGTGAGTCCTGCACGATTCACTGTTGCGTTCCAATTAACACTACTGCTCCTAAAGTGGCGTATGCAGTTAGTAACAAGGCCTATCCAGTACACGTGGCTAATTACCATAGCAGTCGATGCCAAAACACCAAAGAAAAAAAATTAACTCTCGTAGAAAAAAATGTGTATCATACAGTTTCGTAAAAAGCTTTTTTGTACTCGCGTATTTGTTAAACTTGGCTTCGCCTCATTCAACTTCACGCTCATTCAAAAATTTCTTACTCTACGAACTTGTATCATAAATAACTATCTTGAGCAATAGTAATATTAGGTTTTTCAATATATTTCATTTTTTTTAACCTTCCAAAGACTAAAAATGGAAAAATGTAAATTCAAGGAAATCCATGAATTTGGTTATAGGGAAAAATAAGTTCAAAATATCTAAATAATACTCTATTTGTGTTATTCATAGTTGGAGATAATAAGATCTTTCTTTGACGAAAGTCAAATGAAATGTTAATAAATTTCCTCGATTTTACATTTTCAGACTGTGGAAGATTTCAATCCCGAAAAATGAATGGCAAGAAATACAATACAATATCTATCAAATTTATCACTCCACCAAAACGTACATAACCTTATAAAATGTCATATAATTTTCATTTAATATAAAATTGGTTCAAGAATACTGTTTCAAGTTTTGGGCGGTGGTCGGCCATTTTCTCTGGATTGTTCTACTCCCCGGTTTCGAAGAATAAAGGCCTAGACTTATTGCAATCAAGGACTTAGCTTGGGAGTAACTGATACGCGTATAAATACCACCCTCATTGGCTTGCAGATCCTTAGTAAACTAGCCCTGGGTACCATTACAGCTTTTCATAGCACCAAGTTGTAGCTTTGTCGTAATGTTTACATTTGGGAAGATTTGAGAGGACCCAAAGAAGTCGACTGCCCATTTGCGTCTTGTGTCTCCCGAACCCCTCTTCCAGCCCATAGAGAGTAAATTAACAGGAGCGTTTAATAAGCTCTAGCCAATCAGAATCTTGTAGCATCGACGCGTCATAGTGACGTACTTGGACATGAGTACAGAGTCGAACTCGACCCAAGAAACAAAAGTGCCACATGTAACTATCATATAACAAGAGTGCGGAGTGCGCTGGTCCGTCACTGTCCATAGAGAATGGCGGCCATGACATGTCCAACTACGTCACATTTCGTCACAAATGTTCTTTCATCTCTTTCTATTAGTGTCACCATTGGCTTATTATGTGGATTAGACTCTCCTAGTTAAATAACGTTTAGTCTCCTTGCTTCCAGCCAACCTCCAGCATAGTGGACTCCATGGTCTCCCTTCCTGAACATACACGGTTCTATTTCCAGAAAGCTAACATCCGATTGACACACTTTTTATTTTCTACTTTATGACTCACACTCTCTTAGACTTACTCAGCTTTCCTTACGATTTTTCCTTTGGCTGACGAGCAAGATACCCGGTGTACCCTTAGGGTGTCCCCAAACACTGAGATCTGCTGGAGTCTATTGTATTGTTCTGTCGTCAGTGGTTCCTAGGTAAATATGCCTGTGTCACCTGGATTAATCTATTTACTAGGTATTTCGGATTCATGCCTCTAGGATGATCTGCCCGAATGTTCTGTTGTGCCTGTTGTGCAGTGCGTCGCATTCGAAGATGATGTGAGAGGATGTTTCCTCCTCGGTCTGCACTTCACCGTTTTTCTGTTTATTCCTACTATGTGCAGGTGTTTCTTTTATGCCGCAGTGTCCTAAAACTGCGACATCGTTCATTAAAGACTATTCACAAAAACACATTCTTTTGGATTTCTTCTTAGGCTTCAGCATATTTAAAAGGTTAAAAATTTGGTTTACTTGAAATCTGTTATGAAAAAAAAAAAATTGAACGTCGCGATTATGGGCCCTTGGTCAATTGTCAATTTTTGTTTTGCGGAAAGGCCCTGTTGCCAAGTTGACCTCTTCGGATTACTGGAAATCTGATATGGAAAAAACAGTTGAACGTCTCGATTATAGACCCTCAACCTATTCCAATGGTACTATTTTTGTTTTGCGGAAATGCACCGTTGCCAAGTTTTGATCACTTGGGATTACTCGAGGGATTACTGGAAATCTGATATGGAAAAAATAATTGAACGTCGCAATTTTGTGCCATCAGGCGATTCTAATAGTTTTGTGTAATTGATGACTTGTTTATTTTGTGGAAATTCATGATCACTTTAATGAAACGAAAGAAACACAATTTTGTCTTATTTCCACTAGTTTTTTATATTTACGACCGGTTTCGGGCTTTATCCCATTATCAAGTATAAAAACTAATTAATACAATTGTACTCTTAAACCTAGTTATATAGGGAGTTTGCAGGTAAACTGGATGGAGAGGTAATTAAATGAAAATAAATTGAATCAAATGAACATGGGTGAAACGATATAAATTCAATACTGGAGGTTATGGAAATTACCTGGGTTGTCAAAATCACAAATTCAAAAGTGGAGACCTACATAAATCGAGTTGCTCGTTGAGGGTTCTATATTTCGGGTTTTCAATTGATTTATTGATTTCCATGGCTTCCAACAGATTCATTTTCTTTCCTTTATTACATGTGAGTAGGATTTTGAGATTATCTTTATTTATCTTGTGTTTGGATTCTTGCAGATGTTCGTACATTGTGGATTTTTTGTCGAAACAGACGTGTTCACGGAGCCTTACGTCAAAATGTCTACCGGTCTGGCCTGTATATACTGCAGAGCATTCCCCACATTCTAATCTATATATCCCTGATTTTGTCATTCTGTCTCGTTTAGGTTTTCAGTCCGATGTCACATAAATTATCCGCCTTTAGATCAATGATACACAGAGCTTTCGCAATCCCTTTACCTGATAAGAATTTCCAGGATGAACTAAACATCATTAAACAAATTGCGGTAAACAATCGAGTACCAGTTTCTTTAATAGAGAAATTAATATCAGGTAAAACTCATAAAACGGTTATGAGTGAACTATACCCAAATATCGAAGAACACAATACACGTAAATATGGTAGCATTAATTACTCAGGTAAAATTTCAGAAAACATTCAAGATTATTTTTCTAAATTCAAAATAACAACAGCTTTCATAAGTAATAATAATTTAGACAGAATTCTGTTCAATGCAAAACCTAAACGAGATAGAATGAAAAAATCAGGGATATTTTTATGATATAATTTGAAATTATTTGAAATAATTTTTTTTTACGAGTTTTTGAAGAAAATTACTTAAATAAAACTGATAGATATGTTTATTTATGTGTTTGAAACCAGATTTTAAACAACCATACTATAAATTCACTATTTCAGTTGATATAATAATTTTGAAAGGCCAAATGAGAACATATTTCTGGTAGATTATCAAAATTTACAATTTTACTCTCAGAAACAAAATTGAAAAATTTTGAAACATTCAGTATGGAGACTAGGAGATTTGAGAGTGACAGTTAGAAGTTTTGACATAATGGAATGAATATTGATAGAAAGGCAAAAGTTTGAAGTAAAAATGAAAGTATAGTCAAATAAAATGAAAGGGACGAAAAGAATTGTTAATAGAATAGTAAGTTTATTGATTTAGAATGCGGATTGGAAAGAAAATGCATAAATTGTAAGTGATAGAAAGGTGTCTGTGAATTCAGATGGAAAAAGAAAGTAGGTTGGTGGATGGATGGACATGACGACGGTTGTTTGGATTGAGAAGAGGAGATTGTTTTTATGGGAAAACTGAAGGAAGCAAAAAACTAAAATTTTTGAAGAATTTAGAAAAGTTAGTATAAACAAGGTGTTCATATTATCCAGAGGAACGAGAATATAAAAAAAAAACAAGTAAAACATATCCGAAGAACCAAAACTAATAGTAAAAGAGGAATCATCTGAAACAAAGTTTAACAGTTAAAGGAGGAAGCAGAGGAACTAGAAATTAAAAAGGAGGAAGCAGCAGGACTAAAGTCTGAAAGGCAGAGGAAATAGCATCAACACTAAAGAAGTAAAAGAAGTAGAATTGGAAATAAGAACTTTATATTACAAGGTATTATCCTTTTCATTAATTATTTCCGGACTTCCAAGTTATCAACAAAAGTCATTGTGATTTTCTTAGAACTGTCATTTCAGTGTCATAAAATTATAGGCAGGGACGTTATAGATAGATTTCATTTTCTTGAAAGTGTTAGGACAATCAATTTTGAATTTATCTAAATTATAGTTATTGATAATATAAGGTGGGTTTCTCGTAGAAAAGGTATTTTATAGGTGAAGGAGATTTTCATTATTATTTGACTAAAAGTTTATATAAAGATTGTATGAATTTGAATTGGAGTTTATAATTAAAAAAAAAATTGTATCAGTATTTCATTCTTATACATATGTTTGAGATTCAAAATTTAGCCTAGAATCCTGATGAGATTGAGAGTTTTTCATGTTGTATGACTGAATTGTAAAAATTATAGTCTAGGGAATAAATTTATTTGATATATAAAATAAATTAAATAAAATAAAATTAATGAATTAAATTAAATAAAATTAAATTAAATTAACTAAATTGAATCAAATTAAATAAAATCAAATTAAATGAAATAAAATAAATCAAATTGAATTAAATTACATTAAATTACATTAAATTAAATTAAATCAGAGAGAATAAAATAAACTAAATTAAATTAAATCAAAAATAAATAAAATTAAAATAAATCAAAATATAAATAAAACAATAATTTTTTTTAAAAATAAAGTAAAATATATAACATATATACAGTGACCGCCAAAAAGTATGTACCATATGGGAAAATTTTTTATTATTGGAGTATTGGAAAAAATATTCTGGGGAAAAGTTTGTGCATGCCCGATAACCTAAAAATCGATTTCGACACATATCACGTGATCGCTAGAATGGCGGCAAAATGAAAAAAAATGTAATGCAAAGGCAAAAAAGGGGTAAGATGGCAAGATATCAAAAAAAGTTATTTGAAAAAGTCACTTATAATTCAATTTTATACACATGAACGAAGTTTCAAGAGATAATTCAAAAAAATTTAAAATAGCAATTTTTGAAAAATATTTTCCCATCTATTTCAAAATATTATTTTTTTTTCTTATGAATAGCTTGACTATACTGAAACATTTGCATTTTAATGACAAAATGACAAAACTTTCTCATTTTCTCCACACCAGAGGGCACTAAATTGAAAAAAATGGGAATTTGTCAGAACCCTTGCTGTTACATCGGTTCGTATCTAACAGTTATATCCGAATTCCACGACCATTGTGATGACATGACACTCCAAAAACATGGTAATTTCCAGATTATTATCAAATTCCGATGATAATCGTGCATGAGCGTTTCACTTCGCACATAAACTTGAAAATAGTGCGTCAAATTAAAGATTCTTAAAGTTTATGTGCAAAGTAAAACGCTCATACAGCATTATTATTGAAACTTGATTAAAATCAGGAAACATGGTGTTTCTAGATTGCCATATCAACACAATAGTCTTGAAATTCTGATATAACTGTTAGATAAGAACCAATGTAACAGCGAGGGTTCTGGCAAAAACCAATTTTTTTAATTTAGTGCCCTCTGGTGTGGAGAAAACGAGAAAGTTTTGTCATTATCATTAAAATGCAAATGTTTCAGTATAGTCAAGCTATTCATAAGAAAAAAAAATTTTTAAATAGATGGGAAAATATTTTTAAAAAATTGCTATTTTCAATTTTTTTTAATTCTCTTGAAACTTCGTTTATGTGTATAAAATTGAATTCTAAGTGACTTTTTCAAATAACTTTTTTTTGATATCTTGCCATCTTACCCCTTTTTTTGCCTTTGCATTGCAATTTTTTTCATTTTGCCGCCATTCTAGCTATCACGTGACATGTGCCAAAATCGATTTTTAGGTTATCGGACATGCACAAACTTTTCCCCAGAATATTTTTTCCAATACTCCAATAATAAAATTTTTTCCCATATGGTACATACTTTTTGGCGGTCACTGTATATATATAGATTAGAATGTGGGGAATGCTCTGCAGTATATTCAGGCCAGACCGGTAGAAATTTTGACGTAAGGCTCCGTGAACACGTCTGTTTCGACAAAAAATCCACAATGTACGAACATCTGCAAGAATCCAAACACAAGATAAATAAAGATAATCTCAAAATACTACACACATGTAATAAAGGAAAGAAAATGAATCTGTTGGAAGCCATGGAAATCAATAAATCAATTAAAAACCCGAAATATAGAATCCTCAACGAGCAACTCGATTTATGTAGGTTATGTTATAAATTACCATAAGAAAGAGACACGTCTTATTTCTTCTGACTGCCCACGTTTACGGCCATGGACTGAATTTCTAAACTTAAAAAGAGGGACACAACCTAACCTAACCTAACCGAACCAACCTAGCTATCCAAGTTGCTGGTAATTCGATCTCTGATTAGTATGGAATGGTGAAATCACAGCAGATGCTCGATGCGCTCGCATTTTATAAATTAACAGAGGCAAGACTGCTCACGTTTTCTACTGTGCACCGAATTTCTAAGCGTAAAAAAGGGACACAACCTAACCTAACCGAACTAACCTAGCTATCCAAGTTGCTGGTAATTTGATCACTGATTAGTATGAAATGGTGAAATCACAGCAGATGCTCTCTGCGCTCGCATTTTATGAACTTCCAGCAGGAAGAGACACACTGTAACTTTTGTTTCCATGGAAATAAAGTTGATGTCAAACTACTGACCATTTATAGTCGGTGAGCTGTAAGTAGTATGATAATTTGTATCATTTTAACTTGAAGTGAGATAACCTAAATGAAATAAAAATGGATTTTTGGATCGCGCGTCATCACATTTCCTAGAGTATTTTCGAAAAATTAATCATACAAATTAATATGGATGAATATGTATAATGATATTCTTTGAGCAAAATTTCCTTAAATATTTTTTTTATGATTTCCAGCGCCCACGACTTGGCAACATTGGCGCATTTCTTCAAGGTTCAAATTTTATTGCCCAATCATCTAACTTAATAGTATGTTATCCACTCAGAACTATCCTCATACAGATTTCCATTTATCCAAAGAGACCAAAACTTGGCATCGGCGCATTTCCGCAAAACAAAAATAGTATAATTAGAATAGGTTGAGGGTCCATAATCGAAACGTTCAATTGTTTTTTACATATTAGATTTCCACTATTCTGAAGTGACCTACTTGGCAACAGGGCATTTCCGCAAAACAAAAATGACACTATTACAATTGGCTGAGGACCCTCAATCGCTACGTTCAATTGCTTTTTCCATATCAAATTTCCAGTAATCCCAGGTGACCAAAACTTGGCAACGGCGCATTTCCTCAAAACAAAAATAGTACCATTAGGATGGGTTGAGGGTCTATAATCGAGACGTTCAAATGTTTTTTTCATATCAGATTTCCAGTAATCCGAAGAGGTCAACTTGGCAACAGGGATTTCCGCAAAACCAAAATGGTACCATAACAATTGATAGAGGGTACACAATCGCGACGTTGAATTGTTTTTTCCATATCAGATTTCCAGTAGTAAACCAAAGTTCAGCCTTTAAAAGGAATCTGTGAACAACTTCCTATAACAAAATCTCATCATCTTCAAAGTTGAATCTTAACCGTTTTTTCCTTTTTCTTCAGTCATTGTTTATAACGATACACCATTTAAAAGAATAATAACAAACTTTTCTTGGTTGTAGTTAAACACTTCATTAACACAGGACACAGACAAATCCGTCAATAGACCAATGCTGATGGACGACAAAAAATATAAAAGCGGAAAAATTATTTTTCTACGACCGTGCGTTTTTACCCACTTTCCCGCACTCATTTTAGTTTAGAAAGTGTCACTTTCCCGCACTAGTGCGGGAAAACTCGATTTCCCGCACTAGTGCGGGAAAGTAAAATATGTCAATTTATCGTTATTAATTGTACATTTCATTGTTGCTGAGAGTTATTTGGAGGACTCCGTAGAACAGAAGAAAACCATCTCGAATAAAATTCTTTCATGTACTGGCAACTTGCAACCGATGCCGTCTCCGTCATCTTCATGCACTTTGCAATCTATGAGTGTTACTCTTAACATCCAGTTACCACCAACTAACTACTCTGGACCGGCTATTCTGACGCATTTGCAGAATGCAACAAATTGTGTTTTAAACATTAATATTAATAATAATTAGAGGATTTTCATGGAATGTTTTGTATGTTGAAATAAAATATATATTTTCAATGTGCTTTTTGAATCTTTATGCGGTCGCAGAAAAAATAATGTTCCTAATTCATGCGTAAAGTGTCTTTCCCGCCCTTGACTGCTTGCCCGAACTCCGCTTTCGCGTCGTTCGGGTCAACGGCAGTCGCGTGCGGGAAAGTATTACTTTCCGCACTTGTTGGGAAAATAACTATAACAGCATGAGACCTTCTGGAAGAGGAGCAGAATATTGTTAATGACAGGAAAATGGAGAAGGGTGGAACGGGGTGAACTTTTAGGGGTTGAAAGCGATATTTCACGGTTTTTCGCGATTAACAACAAAAGTTGACCTCCTATCGAAAAAAGTTTAATTGTAAAGGACCCCGCACAAATCAAATGGGAAATGGATCCCTGTCGAAGTGGCTGAAATTTGGATATGTTATAGTTTATACCCTTCTGATCAAAAGTCTCCATTGGCCCGATACCTAAAAATGGACAGTTATTTAGGAATCGAAAGTCAAAAGTTGCAACTTGTGCAAATCGACCATGTATAATGGCGATGACTTTGTCCAGTTTTCACAGGAATAATAACAATTTCTGAATTGTCAATATTGCATTATTTTGAATAAAATGGCTTTTAGAAGAAAATGCCGACAAATGTGAAATCGCCATACGCAGACGAGAGCAATGGAAGAGATGCAAATTCTTTTTCGATCACGTGAGAGGTTTGCACTAGTCGCAACTTCTGACCTTCGATAACTAAAAAACTGTCCATTTTTAGGTCTCGGGCCCATGGAGACTTTTGATCAGAAGAGTATAAACTACAATATATCCAAAGGACCCCGCAAACTCCTTATGGAATTTGGGTCCCGGTGGATTTTTTTGAATTTTTGGTATGATGTAGTCCATGTAATTCTCAACCAATGTTACCATTGCGCCAACCCAAAAAAATGAACAGTTTTGCTGCTAGGGGGCGTTGAAATCATCCCTTGCGCAGATTAGACTATTTATTTTTGAACCCGGTAACAATATTTTCACTTGTCTGATTGTTGCTAATGTTGCACAATAATGTGCTGTTTTATAAAAAAAAATTCTTACCCCCTCCCCTTTTTCCCACAACTCCTATTACGAAACGCAAAAAAAAATTCTCGAGTGCCTTCAAATGTATCGTCGAATGTTTAAATATGCATAAATAAGGGAAATTACAGTTTTTTATGATAATCCCCCCACCCCCCAAATGACAAGAAACAAAAAAAAATTCGGTGGATTTTTCTGAATTTTTGATATGATGCAGTTCAAGTTATTTTGAATAGAAATAAATCGGGTGACAAACTCCAAAAATGAATAGTTTTGATGCTAGGGGGCGTCGAAATCATACCTTGCTCAGAATAGACTATTCATTATTATGGGCGGAAACAATATCTCTACGTATTTTTGTTTTATTTTATGCCGAACAATGTGTACATTTTTATAAATTGAAAATCTATAACCTACCCCTTACCCCCAACCCCTATTTCAAAACACGAAAAAAATTAATTCAGGCACCACCTCAAATTCAAATTGTGGATGTCTAATTTTTATTTATTTTCAAGATGTTCGCCCAATTAATTGATATCAAAAATTCATGAACTACGCCCTACTAAGAAGTCAGCTAACTCCACCAATATTTTTCTGAAGGGACGGAAAGGTGAAATTAAACAACTGTACTATTTCCTCAATTTGAGCTGATTAAAACATTTATTTTGATAAAGCATTTACAAGTAGTCAGGAATTAATTTTTTCGTGTTTTAAAATAGTGGTAGGGGGTAAGGGGGAGCTTTTGGATTTTCAATTTATAAAAAATTACACAATTTATCAGCATAATCTAAACTAAAATACGTAGAGCTATTATTTCCGCCTATAATAATAAATAGTCTATTCTGAGCAAGGTATGATTTCAACGCCACCTAGCATCAAAACTATTCATTTTTGGGATTTGTCACCCAATTTATTTCTATTCAAAATAACTTGAACTGCATCATATCAAAAATTCAGAAAAATCCACCGAATTTTTTTCGTTTGGTGTCATTTGGGGGGTGGGGGGATAATCATAAGAAATTGCTATTTCTCTCATTTAGGCATATTTAAACATTCGACGATTCATAGAAATATTTTTTTGGGTTTCGTAATAGGAGTTGGGAGGAAAAGGGGAGGGGGTAAGATTTTTTTTTATTAAACTGCTCAATATTGTGCAACATTAGCAATAATGAAACAAGTGAAAATATTGTTACCGAGTTCAAAAATAAATAGTATAATCTGCGCAAGGGGTGATTTCAAAGCCCCCTAGCAGCAAAACTGTTCATTTTTTTGGGTTGGCGCAATGGTAACATTGGTTGAGAATTACATGGACTACATCATCCCAAAAATTCAAAATAATCCACCGGGACCCAAATTCCATAAGGAGTTTGCGGGGTCCTTTCAGAAAATTCGACAGGGATCCATTTCTCATTTGATTTGTGCGGGGTCCTTTGTTCAAAATAAAAATATTTGTATCAAACATTTTTCCACATCATTTCAAACTTTCCGGGAAAATCGGAAAACCCAATTTTTTTCTCTCGCAAAAATCAATTTTGTTACGAAATTTATATATATCTATATATATATTATATATCAGAATGGATTTGTCGAGGGACAATGTATAAAAATATAAATGAACCGTAGACACGTGTTTCGAGCTTAAGCTCTCATCAGTACGGTAAAATCAAGTGCGAAGATGTACAACACTTGGATGTAAAAATAGAAACAAAGGAAGTCAACAACAGGAAGCCAACCACACATTTGTGGCTTCGGTTAGAAGACCTTGAGCTTTCAAGGCAACAACTAACGTCGCCACGGATTGTCACGCTGGTAGCTATATCTGCCTCCGTGGCGACGTTGTTGCCTTGAAAGCTCAAGGTCTTCTAACCGAAGCCACAAATGTGTGATTGGCTTCCTGTTGTTGACTTCCTTTGTTTCTATTTTTACATCCAAGTGTTGTACATCTTCGCACTTGATTTTACCGTACTGATGAGAGCTTAAGCTCGAAACACGTGTCTACGGTTGCACAAAAATTTGAGGGCTATACCCAATAACTTTTCCATTTATATTTTTATATATATACCGGGTGGCTACGGAAGTATTGCCTACGGAATATCTCAGTTATTGTATGAAGTAGGTTTGTGAAATTTGGAGCGTCGATATAATGACATAAGAGCTAGAATTTGAGCATATTGACATGTCGAAGTTAACTTCCGGTCTGACCGGAAGTAACATCAACTTTCTTATTTTAAATGGAAACCCTATTTTTTTTCTTTTCTCTTTATTCAGCATTCAATTCCCTTTCTAATGACATATCACAAGTTGGTATCTAACCAGAAACTAGATCAGAAAAAAATTATTATTGAAATTCACCGAGTAGGCCGTGGAAGCAAAATGAAAGCCAAAAATTGAAAAGTTGGCTATGGAAACCATACGTCACTTGATAACAGTTGCTACTACTGTGATATTTTATTTTCATTCGTCGGCGTTATAAAAAGCCGCCAAAAAAAATATTGGAAAAATTGGGAAAAAAACAATACTCTGTAGGTCCATAACTTAAATAGGAACATACAACTTTTTCTTGCCTGTACTATTCAGCATAACCATTCCTTTCTAATGATATAATAGAAAGTAATTTTTTGAAATGAAATACTAAAAAATCCAATTATTATTCTTCAAATAACGAAAAAACAGATTTATCGAAAAAAAAAATTCAAATTGATAGGATTAAAGATAAAATAAATTCAAAACAAATGTTCGAAATGCATTCCCTCAGCGTCAATACATTTATTGACTCTGGTGATATTTTCATGTAAAACGTTTCTCAACATTTGGGGCGTGATATCTTGGAAAACTCTACGAATTTTTACTTCTAGCTCATGTAGAGTTGTAGGCTGTGTGGAATACACCCTATTTTTAAGATGCCCCCATAGAAAAAAGTCGCACGGAGTAAGATCAGGTGACCTTGGTGGCCACCTGACTGGACCATGGGTTGTTATAAGTCTCTCTTGAAAGCGATTTTGAAGATAATTTCTCGCTATTCTTGAATTATGCGGAGGGGCGCCATCTTGCTGGAAGTACATTCTCTCAGTTATTTCCGCTGGTAGGTTGTTAATGAATTCCGAAATTTCATTCGTTAAAAAATTAAAGTATCTCTCTCCGGTTAGTTGGCCTTGAAAAAGAATGGGGCCAACAATATGAGTTCCAACTATTCCTGCCCAAACATTCACACCAAATCTCTCCTGGAAGCCGCCTTGTCGAAACCGGTGCTCGTTTGCTATCGCCCAGTACCTGGAACAAAAGACCGTTCACACTTTTAGCACTTTACACTTCTACTATCGACAATAATCCAAATAAAGTACAGTACCTACCTTGTATTATTCCTGTTAAATAATCCATTGTTGGTAAATCTTGACTCGTCCGTAAACAAGATATAATAGTTAAATAGGTGATTCTCAGCATTTTGTCGAAGAAACCAATTACAATATTCCAGGCGCCTTTCACCGTCATTTTCATACAAATGTTGATGCAACTGATACTTGAAGGATTTCAATCGATGTTTTTTCAAAATTTTCCTAGCAGAGTCCTTACTTATATCAATACTAATAACCAATCTGCCTTGAGGAAATTGTGCTATCATATTGTACTAAAGCTAATACATTAATTTCAGTTTCCTCATTAATAACAAATGCTTCTTGGTCTTCGTGAACATCAGGCTCAGTTCTTAATTTTTCTTCAAGCCACTGGAAATACCTTCTTGACGGTTGCTGCCTCCCTGGATATCGCTCTAAATACAATCGTTCAGCGGCATAAGAATTTTTTAAACATTCACCATAAATGAGAAGCATGTCAATTTGTTCGGTTCGGGAATAACGGTGCATTTTTTGAATATTCCACTAACTGATTTAGATTTCCAAACCCTTTTAAAATGGCAGAATCAAAAACACTACTTCGAACGTCAAAATAATATGGATAGCAGCGTTCGTGACAGCTCTCATTTCTTTTTTGTTTCATTCCAAAATACATCTTAATCAGCCTACTTGTTAATATTTTGGTTCGAATGATTATTGCAATGGAATGATTATTCTGAATAGCACAAACATCGTCCATAGGTAGATATTAGAATATCTATGGACGATGGCACAGACCAAGTACGTTTATGTTCCTATTTAACCTAGAACCTACATGATATAATTTATCATTCCACATTATTTTTAATTTTATTTTTTCGTATGGCGATAATCTGTTTTGTTATTTGAAGAATAATAATTGGATTTTTCGGTATCTCAGTTCTAAAAATTATTTTCTATTATATCATTAGAAAGGAATGGTTATGCTGAATAGTACAGGCAAGAAAAAGTTGTATGTTCCTATTTAAGTTATGGACCTACAGAGTATTGTTTTTTTCCCAATTTTTCCAATATTTTTTTTGGCGGCTTTTTATAACGCCGACGAATGAAAATAAAATATCACAGTAGTAGCAACTGTTATCAACTGACGTATGGTTTCCATAACCAACTTTTCAATTTTTGGCTTTCATTTTGCTTCCACGGCCTACTCGGTGAATTTCAATAATAATTTTTTTCTGATCTAGTTTCTGGTTCGATACCAACTTGTGATATGTCATTAGAAAGGGAATTGAATGCTGAATAAAGCGAAAAGAAAAAAAATAGGGTTTCCATTCAAAATAAGAAAGTTGATGTTACTTCCGGTCAGACCGGAAGTTAACTTCGACATGTCAATATGCTCAAATTCTAGCTCTTATGTCATTATATCCACGCTCCAAATTTCACAAACCTACTTCATACAATAACTGAGATATTCCGTAGGCAATACTTCCGTAGCCACCCGGTATATATACAGTGTGTTCCGCTTTTCATGAATACACCCTAATATCTCAGTTATTAATAATGCGATTTCCTTGAAATTTTGGTGGTGATTATATGTTAGGAAAATAAAGTATTTGGCATAGTGAACATATTCATCGACCATTGGCGTGCGGAGAGGGTGGGTGAAAATGTGAAAAAGTGAAACTGATATTAGGGCTCATTTTAGATAACTTTTTTTATCAGATTCAGAATCAGCATCCCAAAGACCCCTTAATTCATATTTTCGAAATCACAAGAGCTAATTTGAGCAGAAAAAAAATTAAATTCACTTTTTTCATGAATACGCCCGAATATGTGTTATTATAAAGGCGATTTTCTTGAGATTTTGGTGGTGATTGTATATTAGAAAAATGAAGTATTTGGCATAGTGAACATATTCATTCACCATTGGCGTGCGCTGTTGGGGGACAAAAAAGGCGTTTTTTGAGAAAAGGATTTTAGGGCTTATTTTATACAACTTTTCTTATCAGATTCACAATGAGCATCCCAATAAACCCTTTCATTCATATCTTCAAAATTTCAAGAGCTGATTTGAGCAAAAAAAATTAAAGTCTATTTTTAATAAGTTCTTTATTTGTAACTGATGTGGTAATAAAATTACAAATTACATTATTTCAGATTCTTGTGTTTTCAACATAACTACCTTCAGAAACAATACACTTTTCAACAATTCTTCTCAAACGTCCATTCACTTTTCTTAAAGTTTGGGGAGTTATTTCCTGACACGCTTGCCTAATTGCAAAGCAAAGTTCCTCTCTATTACGAGGCCTAGTAGCATACACTTTATTTTTCAAATGCCCCCACAGAAAAAAGTCACAAGGGGTAATATCTGGCGATCTACGGGGCCATGGTTCGAAAGGAGAATTTCTACCTATCCATTTCATAGGGAAAATTACATTTAAAAAGTTCCGAACTATCAGCGAATTATGTGCGGGGACACCATCTAATTGAAAGATTAAGTTTTGTCTCTGTGCTAACGGCAATTCCATGAGAAAATCATAGAGATCATTTTGTAAAAAATTTAGAAAATTTTGTCCAGTCAGGTTATCCAGGAAAAAGGGACCAACAATTTGTTCGTTAAATATGCCACACCACACGTTAACTTTTTCACTGTACTGGTTTTTACAATGAATTACCCAATTCGGATTTTCAGCTGCCCAAAACCTACAATTTTGACTAGATACCACACCGTTTGTTGTAAACGTTGCCTCGTCTGTAAACATCATGTTTTTCAGAAAAAGTCTGTCGTTAAGATAGTTACCCTGCAACCATAAGCAAAATTCAAACTGTCGTTCAAAATCACCATTTAACAGAGTATGTAGAAATTTTGGTTTAAATGCCCTAATCCTATAAATGCATCTCTATACTTTGAAGAAGACAGAAATCTTTGGGAGATCGTTTGCTAACGAACAGTCGTTACCGACCGATGATGAACCCTTTACTCCCATAAACACCTAACTACGTAGGCTTATTATGGCAAGAACCTGTCAGAAAACAACTACTCCCCTGGCTAAGACCACGACGGGTATTGAATTAAATCTAACAGCCACTTGTGCAACGTTCCTCAAAACATCAGAGGACGCAATTGCAAGTGCCCTCTATGACCAACCAGCAGAATTATGTTTTGATTTGGACGGGGTGACCACCTGCAGACTAGTTTCGAGGTTGTTGCCTCTCATCAGTGCAAGGGCAGGTCAACAGCACTGAAGCCATCTGTTCCCCGTCCAAACCAATACACACTCCGCTGATTAGTCAATTCTGGTTCACGAGATGAAAGCAGTTTCTAGGCCGCTCCACCTAGCGAGCAGAGGAAGTAGCTGTTAGATTTAATATAATACCCGTCGTGGTCTTAGCCAGGGGAGTAGTTGTTTTCTGACAGGTTCTTGCCATAATAAGCCTACGTAGTTAGGTGTTTATGGGAGTAAAGGGTTCATCATCGGTCGGTAACGACTGTTCGTTAGCAAACGATCTCCCAAAGATTTCTGTCTTCTTCGATTAAATTTCTCAACCCGGAGATTCGGAGTGTCTTCCTCTGCTCGCTAGGTGGAGCGGCCTAGAAACTGCTTTCATCTCGTGAACCAGAATTGACTAATCAGCGGAGTGTGTATTGGTTTGGACGGGGAACAGATGGCTTCAGTGCTGTCTGTGTTGACCTGCCCTTGCACTGATGAGAGGCAACAACCTCGAAACTAGTCTGCAGGTGGTCACCCCGTCCAAATCAAAACATAATTCTGCTGGTTGGTCATAGAGGGCACTTGCAATTGCGTCCTCTGATGTTTTGAGGAACGTTGCACAAGTAGCTGTTAGATTTAATTCAATACCCGTCGTGGTCTTAGCCAGGGGAGTAGTTGTTTTCTGACAGGTTCTTGTCATAATAAGCCTACGTAGTTAGGTGTTTATGGGAGTAAAGGGTTCATCATCGGTCGGTAACATCTCTATACTTTGTTTTTCGTTAAATTCAGTGTCCTCGCAACTGCCCTTACAGTACCATTTGGGTTGTTTCGTAATTCTGCTAAGATACGTTCGTCGTCTGGATAGTGTCTCTGATTTAAATTGTACTTCCCCGGTCTTGCCATGATAACCGCTCCAGTCATTGCGAACAATCTGTTGATTTTGGCAACGGTGTCGTGAGAAATTGGTTCTCGATCATGATGCCTTCCATTGAATATTCCAGCAACCTGACGCGTAGATCTTTCATTATCACCAAATAAGCGGATAATCTCTACTTTTTCTCCAATTGTAAGAACTACTCTTCGGTTGTGTGCCATCTTATTAACTCTGCTTGACTTTTTGACAATTCGTACTGATTACCGAATGTCAAACAAAAACTTTTGTTTCAAAGCACTCTTTTCATTAATTTACTTAAAAACACAAATCGGCAAGCCAACGGTAACAAAGAGCGCGTATCTTCGAAAATACCTAAATTGTAGGATAAGGGCAGTTGCAAAGTATACTGAATATAACGAAACGGATGTGTTCGATATTCAATAGGATCAGGGTATTTGAACTAAAAAGATGGAAATAAACTTTTTTTTCTGCTCAAATCAGCTCTTGAGATTTCGAAAATATGAATTGAGGGGTTTTTGAGGATGCTGATTCTAGATCTTATAAAAACAGTTGTCTAAAATAAGCTCTAATATCCTTTTCTCAAAAACGCCTTTTTTTCTCCATCCAACACCGCACGCAAATGGTAAATGCATATGTTCACTATGCCAAATCCTTCATTTTCCTAACATACAATCACCACAAAAACTCAAGGAAAGCGCATTTATAATAACAGATATTCGGGTGTATTCATGAAAAAAGTGAATTTAATATTTTTTCTGTTCAAATCAGCTCTTAAGATTTTGAAAATATGAATTATAGGGTTTTTGGGGATACTCATACTGAATCTGATAAGAAAAGTTGTCTAAAATAAGCCCTAATATCCTTTTCTCAAGAAACGCCTTTTTCCTCGCCCCAACACCGCACGCCAATGGTAAATGCATATGTTCACTATGTCAAATACTTCATTTTTCTAATATACAATCACCACCAAAATTAAATAACGGCTATTCGGGTGTATTCATGAAAAAAGTTAGTTTAATTTTTTTTCTGGTCAAATCAGTTCTTGAGATTTCGAAAATATGTATTGAGGGGTTTTTGGGGATGCTGATTCTCAATCTGATGAAAAAAGTTATCTAAAATGAGCCCTATTATCATTTTCCCAAAAAACTGCTTTTTTTCACCCCCCAACACCGCACGCCAATGGTCGATGAAAATGTTCACTATGCCAAATACTTTATTTACCTAACATATAATCACCACCAAAATTTCAAGTAAATCGCATTATTAATAACTGAGATATTAGGGTGTATTCATGAAAAGCGGGACACACTGTATATAAAACTTAACATAACTTAACATGTTTCCAGTAAGCTGTAATTTTTTTGTAGCGGAATACAGAGTTTTCCTTTTTTTTTCGACAAATTCCGAAAAAACGACCTCATTTTCAAATGAAAAGTTTCACCGATAAAGTTCGTGTTTTCAAGCTCGCCAGCTGCCAGTTTTTTCGTTGAAGCGTCTACTTTCAGATTATGTAATAAAAGAGTAGCACTACTGTGGAATTTTTTTCCAGACAGCACGAAAAAATGAAAAGACAAATTCAAATCAAAAATCAATTTTTTAAATTATTTTTCTAAACTCACATTTATTTATTAAAATTATTGAAATTAATTGTTGAAACCTTTCGAGAATAAAAATTTCAATATTAATTTCATGTTACCTCAATAAATATGAAAAATAAACAAGGACATAAATAAGGATTTGATTATGATAGAAGGGCGAAAGGAGGTGAACTTTTGGGAGTAAAACCTAACCTCAAATTGACCGTCAAAATGGCGAGAAACCGATTTTTGAAAATTTGAGGTTATGTGGAAAATAAAAACTTTTTCCTTTAACTTTTTTGAACAAAAATTTGAAAAATTGATGTTTGAAAATCTGTTTTTTAATTTGTTCGCGTTTTCTGGAAAAAATGTCCACAGTACTGCTACACTTTTATTACATAATCTGAAGGTAGACGCTTCAACGAAAAAACTGGCGGCTGGCGAGCTTGAAAAGAAGAACTTATCGGTGAAACTTTTCAGTTGAAAATGGAGTCGTTTTTTCAGAATTTGTCAAAAAAAAACAAAATTTGTTTTCAGCTACAAAAAAATTACAGCTTACTTGAAACATAATGTTATATTTCCACCAAATTTCGTGAAAAAAAATTGTTTTTTAAGCGAGAAAAAATTAATAACTGAAAAATTGGTTCTTTCGATTTTCCCGAGAAATTTGAGGTTATGTGAAAAAATGTTGAATACCAAAGTCCCAGATCTTTTTATTATCAACAACTTTCCCATTTAACTTTTTTTCGATAGGAGGTCAACTTTCGTTGCAATTCTCGAAAATCCGTGAAATATCGCTTTCAACCCTAAAAGTTCACCCCGTTCCACCTTTCTCCATTTTTTCGACACCAATTAATTTTTCCCGTCATTCAAACAAAATTTTGCTCTTTTTACAGTAGGTCTCATGCTGTTAATAATTTTTTTATCTCAAAAATGCATCAGCACTGGGCTACAAAGCAAAGTAAAATGAAAAGTTATCTGCCTGTATTCAAATAAAATATTTTAGATTGAGGATATCTTAAATTCGTAATCAATAATGAGCATATATACATGTCCTACAAAACGGACGTTGCAATAACTCTATTATTTGCATCTTGTAGATTTATTCAATACCAGTCGTGGTATTAGCCAGTGAAGTATTTGTTTTTTGACATATTTGCCTCGTATCATACCTGGTAGGATTATTGGCGAAAGGGGGATTTCAACGTTGTCGAAATAATTCGTATTATACCTGTAGGAGAAATAGTAAAATTAAAATAGTTGATGAGTGAATGTGAAGATCGAAGATAATGCCCAATACGTGGGAATTGAATTACACATCTTTCTCAGTTACTGCCATTGATTGAAGTAGTAAAATAAATGATTGAAATTAGCATGTTTCTATATAACAATGAATATGGAAAAATATTGTGATTTTCAACTTTCTCAAGTGACCTTGTAATTGCAATTCCTTATCTTGTGTTTAATTATAATTATATTCCTTGTAAAATAGCTCAATGCTACTTTGATAAACATAATTTTACATGATGCAATAAAAATATTGGATTTTTATAGGCACGCCATTATCTAATTTCTATTTTGCTGGACAATCACTTTTGAATTACTTGATTGTTGGAAATTGTTGGAGTTTACATAATGGCGTTTTTTAACAATGCTCTTTTAAATAAATATTCGAGTTTTATTTCTAAATATTATGATTAAATGAAATCAGTTCCACCTTGATATGTATTTGATTATGCCGTTTAAGTAAAATTGTAGGATGAAAGAGAAATACTAGCTATAAGTGGTGAATATGGAGATGCAGTTTTTGACGTAAGAGTTGCATAACCCCGGCATTATTAAACTATATGAATAATTCGACATGAAAGGCTAGTTGAAGGAATATGACCATCTGATGTAGAATGCCAATATTATTTTTTCATTATTATTATCCACAGCCAATTTCTGTGAAGAGAATACAAAAAAGGTCATGGTCCGATAAGCAGTACCTTTAGAATTCCAGACAAAGAAGGGTTTGAGTATATTTTCTACCTTCCTACCCTTGCTAATACCACGACGGGAATTGATTTATATTAAACATATACTTGTGGTCTCCATGTCCGATCAAAACAAAATTCTGCTAGTTGGCTACAGGGTGCACTTGCAACTGATTCCTCTACGATTGTACAAAATGTTGTTGAACTCGACATACTGAACAAAAGTTACTGTAGGCATACAAAAATGATATGTGTAGTTTACGAAATACAGAGTGTTGAAGTTGTAAAAGGTCACTTTCATACCATTATTGACTGAACTTTGATGATGGTAATATCATTGAATTATTAGTGATTTTTCGATCTACACCATACTATCAAACTTGGCCAATGCAACAGTATGTTTTCTGGGCCTTTTTTTAAACAATGTACAGGGTAGATCAAGACTTTTTCAGAGTTACACAAAATTAAAATAATGTCAGAACGAAGCATCAACGTTATAAGTATGGAAATTGTAGTTCTGTGTTGGATTTTCTTAATAAGATCGGCTGAACCCAAAAAAATATAAACTTTTAACTATATCTGTTATATTTGCTTCAGATAACGCGATTTGATCAATTTAATGCACAGATTTTTTGTTTCATGTGGCCATTTCCAGGAACAGAAGTTATGAGTATTATACAGTGTGATTCAATAATATACGAGATCAATATTTCCAAAAATTATTAAAATCCCAGTGTATAAAAATCTGATCTATATCATAGAGGATGGATGTATCATGAGTACTCGTGTGGAAAATACAGAATTTTTCTGTCTAGTTTTCGTATAATGGATGAAGATGCTGAAAATTCGAATGATTATTGTTTTGAAGTTTCGTTCAAATTGATTACTCACAAAACTATTCCCACGTTTTTTCCATGCGTAGAATACTCTCCGATTAAAGATAAACAAGGTTTTACAAAAGTAGGCATTGTTTTCGAATATGGGGTTAGTCAGTACTTGATAAAATAACAATATAAATGAATTTCTCACCATGGCCGTCATCAGCATGAATAAATAACTAAAATACGAAAAGATTCTAAACACAAATCAATGAAAAAGGTGCTCAATCGAAAAAAATATTACTAACTGAAGAAACTTCCATGATAACTCGCAAATTAGATTACTCTTTTGAATCTTTCATCTGTTTGAAATCGTGCTGGGTGAGTTTCTACATATTCGAATGAAGTTTCTTCTATGGGACTCCAATACATATCAAAAATATAGTTTTCGTTGATGGATATTTAGCAGCTCCAAAATGACGAGCATGTCCCAAAGAAGATTTGCAAGTGTAATAATATTCCAATATCGGTGGATCTTCAGTCATCAATTTGCACAAATTTCTGAGCATCTGCCAAAGTCAAAATATACTTCAATGTCAGAAGTTTTTCAACTTATCGACAAAGCTTTCAAGTATAAATAAAAATGTAAATTGAAATACGAGGATATATTGAAAAATTCTTAGCCTACTATAGAACCAAACAAAATTTCAATGCCAAAATATTTTATTACCCAACATATTGTTCTCTTAATTGGATACATTTATTACAGCGAACCTGCAACGTCTCTAGACCTTTCAAAAAGAATGTTTCTTCTTGCTCTGCAAACCAGACCTCCACAGCTTTTATTACCTCCTCGTTGGAAGAAAATTTACGACCTTTTGAACTTTTTTTCAGTTGAGAAAAGAGATGATAGTCGGACGGAGCAAAATCTGGTGAATAAGGGGGGTGTTCTAGTAATGCAAACCCTAAATCACGAATTTTTTGCATGGCAACATGAGATTTGTGTGCAGGGGCAAAAACAAAACAACTTTGGATAGCTTTCCGCGTCTTTTCTTTTTAATTTTTTCCCGTAGAGTGGTCAGTAATATCGAATAGTAATCTCCAGTTATTGTTCTACCCTTATCCAAAAAATCAATCATGGCAATCCCAAAAAACTGAAGCAAGAACTTTTCCAGCAGATTTTTGTACACGAAACTTCTTAGGTCTTGGAGAACCGGAGTGTCGCCATTCCATCGATTGTGGCTTTGTTTCTGGATCGTCGAAATGTACCCAAGTCTCATCCGTAGTAACAGTTCGGTTTAAGAAGTCTACATCGTTTTCAAATCGAGCACAGATCGAACGCTATGCTACTGCCCTTGCACGCTTTTGGTCAACATTCAAACATTTGGGGATCCATTTTGCAGCAATTTTTCTCATGTCTAAATTGACGTGAACTATATGATGAACGCGTTCGTATGAAATATACAGTGCTTCAGATATCCGTTTTAGCACAATTCGACGGTCTGTTAAAATCATGTCATGAACTGCATCGATGTTTTCGGGGACTGACACAGAAACTGGCTTTCCCGATCGGTCATCATCTTCAATGGAAAATTTACCTCTTTTTTAGCTTGCAGTCCAATTTTTCACGGTCGCATACGAAGGACATTGATCACCAAGGGTATTAAGAATATCTTCGTAAATCTGCTTACCTCTTAACCCTTTTAAATACAGGTACTTGATGGTGGCTCGATACTTCAATTTTTCGATTTTCACAATTTCGGTGGACATATTTTTTCTTTTAATTTATTGCGTAACTCTGGTTTACTTTTTTGACGTCAAACTTTACACTGACACTTCTAATAAGTTATTGTTCGTTGCTATGGTAACGCAATATTTTGTTTATGCAGGGAACTGGCCTAGGCTAACTAGATATCAATACATCCTCGTAGGTATGTATTATTTAGAATATAATGGTGACAATATATCTCCTTGCTTAACAACCAATCAGTCTATTTCAAATTTTGAAATTCAGCCAATAGAATCGGAATTACAGTGAAAATATAGCTTGTCGCTGTATTTTCACGGTGATAAACCTGCTTAGTTTTTGTTTTACTAGCTGTCAATTGAAAATAATGATTTAAATTATAAACGTCAAATCTTTGTGTTTTGACTAGTTATATTTCTTAATCAATATGAGCGATCGTTGGGGACAAATGGCTACTGGTATCATAGATGAAGCAGTGGAAAAGAGTATTCCGTTGAATACGGCCAGAAATAAAGAATCAATTACCAGGCAATTCAACAATTTTTGCACAAACAGGGGTTATATTGTCAAAGCGAATACCACAATTGTGGAGCTGGCTGATATTTTGAAAGATTATGCCTGTAATATGACCCCAATTTTTCTCTTTAGTGTTCACGTTGTTAGATTTTGATTTCTGTGAATTACTTCAAATTAAAACGGTGACACGATTTTTCTTTATTTCAAATCGATATATTGTCGTCCTAAATATAATTCGTGGTATGATTAATAACCTATAATTTTTTGGAATATCAATTCATTGGCAATCCCAATGCAAGAAAATACAACTCGTCCTGCGGACTCGTTGTATATTCAGCTTTGGGATTGCAATTCATTAATATTCCAAAAAATTATACCATATCATACCACTTATTATATTACCCCTGATAATATTCCCGATCTGAACCTAAGTGCAGACGAAAGAGATTACCACCAACATATGCGATCTGGGGCGACTTAACAAAAAAAGATGGCGCATTTGCTATTCCAAGTTAGGCCAATCAATAGAGCATTTTTTCCTAATAAAAATACTAGTAGAAAACCGACTGTGCCATCACATGCAAGACATCTCGTTGTTATATTCTGTTATGTTTTCGACTCACAACTGTCATTTATTAATTTGTTATAAACATTTAAATAACAAAAAACGTGTTTTTTTAAATTGTTTTGCTTAGAAAATGAAACCTAATGATCAATCTGGTTGTTCCAATGGAAAGTTTTGTAGATAATTGAAATACAAACAAAATGGAACATTTCGGATCATTAGTAACGGAGAAAAACCGGAAAAACCGGAAAATTTTACGATTTTTCAAAAAATTCATAACTCCGCCATTTTTTAAGAAATAGGGTTGGCCCTTCTTATGAAAGTATTGAATCATGTGTACTTTATGTGTGCATAAAACAGGCTCTGGAGGATCATTAGTTTTGGCACAATTGCAATTTGAATTTTTTTTCCACTATCTTGCAGCGTGCCTGGATGCTCTAGTGATAGTCCGATTTCAATTTATAAATCAGATTTTGAAAGTAAAAGTACAGTACCATAAAATGTTTATTCTCATTTTGCGCTGAAATACTGCGAAATGGGTGAAAAATGCTTGCAAACATGACTCAAAACGGCTCAGCTGGTAGAAGCGGTCGAGTGAAAGGAGTGAGCGGGAGATGAGGGGAAGCGTATTATCACGTAACCGTTCATTAGAAGAATTCCCCTCTCTCCTACCACTCGGCAGCTAACGCGGGCTCGGTCGTTTTCAGTCATGTTTGCATGCATTTTTCACCCATTTCGCACCATTGTAGCGCAAAATGAGAATATACGTTTTGTAGTAGTATACTTCTACTTTCATAATCTGTTTGAGAAATTGAAATCGGGCTATCACTAGAGCATCCAGTTTTTCTCCGTTGCTAATGATCCCACCAGGTTATAATACATCTCATTTTGTTCGTATTTCAATTATCTACAATTATTTTCATTGGAGCAACCAGATTGCTCAATCAGTTTTCATTTTCTAAGCAAAACAATTTTAAAAAACACGTTTTTTGTTATTTAAATGTTTATAACAAATTAATAAATGACAGTTGCGAGTCGAAAACATCAGAATATAACTACGCACTGTCTTCCATATGATGGTATAGTAGGTTTCCTACTAGTATTTTTGTTAAAGACTCACGCACTTTATGCTCTATTGCTTGGTGTAAGTGCAGGAAAAACCCGGAAAAACCTACAGCACCTCCCGAGCAGTCAATGAAGCGAGAATGACCGCATGCAACTAAATGAGAATAAAAATACAACTTTAACGCTCATAATCACATCAATTACCCCTTCATTTCTGCCATCTGCCAGTCCAGCCGCAACACTTGGTGAAAACGTTCCATTCCATCAATGACGAGAATGTACATGAAATCATAGAAAAAAAAACTCAAAAAGTGTTTAGATGGAAACAATAAAAAATATTTGAATTCAACTATGTTCGATTCATGCTTGAATTATGTGTTTCAGAACCCATCATTATTGAACTCTTGCAAACTGTAATACACTCTTTCAGACAACAAACACTTTACGTCTTTTCTAAACCGAAAAAGTGATTTGATACTTTTAATGTTTGATGGAAGGTGATTAAACATCTTACAGCCATTATAAATTATTGAATTTTTGATCAGAGTACTTTTAGGGATTGGCAAATTCAATTCATCATTTTGTCTTGTAATTTGATAAGAAGAGCTACCAATAGTAAATTTTATTTATGCTTGTATATCGAACACACAGTTTCAAGTATGAAAATTGCAACATTGAGTGGAAGAATAGCTCAGCTAAACTCCGCCAGGAAAAATAAAGACCATTTATTATTATTATTATTATTATTATCTGTTAATATTTTGTGTTTTAAAAACAGAGGTCGACATGAATCCCGATACTTTGCTTTGCATAAATATCGTAGAGCACGCTTCTGTAAAATTAGAACATTCTGAAATTTAGTAAACATCTTTCTCTTGAAAATGCCAACCACTCGTGTTGGCGAAACGTCAAGAACATTTCGCAATACACGTCGGCCTAACAACCCGAAAAACCACCAAAATTTATTTTTGTTCACCAAATGGCATTTTACCACAGATACTCAACTGTGGGTGAATATAAGTTAATTCAGATCCAGCATATATACAGGATAAACTACAATGAGATGAGACTGAATTTTCGAATTATATGAATTAGGAGATGATCCAAATTTGAGGTTTCGAGTGTGAGTATTCAAATTTCAGAAATTCGTACAAATAAGATCCACCGATATTGGAATATTATTACAGTTCCAAATTTTCTTTGGGACATGCTCGTTATGTGGGAGCTGTTAAATATCCATAAACGAAAATTCTTAACTATATTTGTGATATGTTTTAATTGGAGTCCCATAGAAGAAATTCTGAAATCATTGAAGCTTAAAATCGAAGCTTAAAATCAGTGCTATACAATTGATGTTTTGAAAACCAAAAAACTTCATTCGAATCTGTAGAAAGTCACCCAGCACGATTTCAAACAGGTGAAAGATTCAAAAGAGTAATCTGATTTTTGAGTTACCATGGAAGTTTCTTCAGTATTTTTTTTTCGGTTAAGCGCGTTTTTCATTGATTTGTGTTTAGAAACTTTCGGTATTTCTTTTATTTATTTATGCTAATGACGGCCATGGTGAGAACTTTGTTTATATCGGTATTTTATCAAGTACTAACTTGTATTTGAAAACAATTCCTACTTTTGTCAAACCTTGTTTATTCATAATCCTGTGTGAAATAAGAAGAAATCAAAAAAATTAACCAGTCAGATTTTTATATACAGGGCATTTTAATGATTTTTGGAAATGTTGGTCACGTATTTTCTTGAATCAAACTGTGTAATACTCTTAACTTCTGGTCCTGGAAGTAGCCACATGGCACATATAATCGGTGCATTGAATTGATCAAATTGCGTTATCTGAAGCAAATATAACGAATATTTTCAATCGCCCCTGTATATTTGAAAAAAGTACATATTTTTTGGGCTCAGCCGATCTTATTGAGAATATCCAACTCAGAAACTTGAATTTCGATACGGTCCGACTTTTTTTTTTTTTATGGCTTTAACATTTCGTCATTCGGCCAGACACAAGTAGAGTATGTGGTATTGGTAGTAGGAAGTATTTCTAATTAAATAGGTCCCTACAAAAACAACAAGAAGTAAGAGCTTGAAATTGAAGACCATACAACAGGAATAGACAGGTACACACGCTTCACGTACAGGGGTCCTTCGGGGCGACTTTTTCTGAGACACACAACAAATAGACCACGGATTGATAGGTACATGTCACACAAGGAAAGGTCTACACATGGATACCAACTCTAAGACCAACTACAGCTTAATATTTGTCTTGTAAAGGAATTCCATTAAACATTTATACAATTGAATGCTATTTGAGGCTAAGATCGACATGACATTGAAAGGTTTCTGCATATTTAAACTACAAAGTTTGTCATATAGTTCATTCGACTAATCGGAATATTTGGAGCATGCAAAAAATATATGGATTCCTAGCATGATTTAAAGCATTCAAAAAAAAATATTGAATTCCTACGATCACTAGGAGCCGAGATAATTTTTTTATTTCAAAAGAATCTGTAAGACGCAATAATCATCGTAAAGCAGTCACCTTCATGGACATTAAGGTCCTATATTTTCAATAAAAAAATACTGGGATATGTCTAGTTCATTTGCAGTATTATTAATTGATGAATAAAGTGAGGCGTGCAGGCGCGGATCACGAAAGCTGTAGCGGGTGGCGGAGTGGGGATAGCACTGAAAACGTATTTCGTGCGTTCAAACTGGCTTGTGCTTGAAAAATATTGAGTATCTCAGCTTGTTGTTCACGTACGTTTTCTTTTGCAATGTACACTAGTACTTGAAATTGAACCAATAACTTTTTCAATAACACTGTCAGGAAGAAAGTGTCTTTAATGTCAACAGTATTTGTATCCCCACTGCGCCACCCGCTAAAATTGCATATTTTCATTTTTCCGATATTAATTTTTGCACATTTAACATTGGGCCGCTTCCTCGTTTCTTGGACTAATAGTTTTGTGTGCCCACAGTAACTTTTGTTCAGTATGTCGAGTTCAATAGACTGGTGCCTATAATCTTTACGAGGAAAAAAACTAACAGGCAAGGACCAGGTGGGAAATGTTGAGGTTCCAACTTTAAGGAAAAAACATAATTAAAAAAACGAAAACACACAAAATGGTGAAATGGCCGGGGATGCAGTTTAGGGGCTAAAAACTGTTTTTTGCGATTTGCTGCGAAAAGTAGCCTCTTAGCGGAAAATGTTCAATAGCAAAGTTGTAGATGATAAAAAAAAACAAAAACTTTTGCATTCAACACTTTTCGCATAACCTCAAATTAACCGTCAAAATGGTGAAAAACCGATTTTTCAGTATTTTATTATTTTCTCGCGTATAAATGATTTAATTTACATGAAAATTTGTAAGCTTATGTCTTTTTCGATGTCGAATGAGCATGATTTTTTCGCAATTCAGAATCCTCTTAGTTTACGAGTAATTCACATTTTTCGAAAAAAATACCCTTATCTTCCACGAACAATTGTTCTGGTGTTTTTTGTATTTCGATGGTCTATAAGTCATCATTTCAATTGTTGAAATGTATACTTTCAAATGGTCTATGTGACTTGGGGGTTTATTGATAGTTAAACTGCATAAAATTGAGAAAAACCGACAAGTCTCTCTGAATCATGAATTTCTCAATATTTTCAATGATTTTCAATAAGTGTAGAAAAAAAGTAACAGGCAATGACCAGGTGGAGAATGTTGAGATTCCAACTTTCAGGAAAAAAAAATTAAACACGAAAACACTCGAGAGGGGGGTGCAGTTTAGGGGTTGGAAACGTTGTTTTGTGATTTGCGGCAAAACCTGACCTCCTAGCAAAAAATATTCAATAAAAAAGTCGTAGATAATAAAAAAACGAAAACTTCTTCATTCAACACTTTTTGACATAACCTCAAATCAACCGTCAAAATGTCAAAAAACCGATTTTTCTGTTTTTTTTTTTTTTCGCTTATAAATGATTTAGTTCAGATGAAAATCTGTAGACATATGTCTTTTTTGTGTCGAATAAGCATGACTTTTTCGCAAATCAGAAGACTACGAGTTTTCGAGTAATATACATTTTATCTTCAACGAAAAATTGCCTTGATATTTTTTAGTATTTCGAAGGTATATAATTGATCATTTTAATTATTGTAATCTCCACTTCCAAATGGTCCATGTGACTTGGGGGTTTATTGGTCGTTAAACCGCTTAAAATTGAGAAAAGAAGTCTCTCTGAATCATGATTTTCTCACTATTTTCAATGATTTTCGACTTTCTTCATTATTTTTATAACAAAAAGTAGTTTATATTTAATTCCTTATATTGTAATATTTGAATACATAATTACACTCAATAGTAATTTACGTAACAAGTCCGGAAAATACTGTTTTTTTGGACGAGTAGACCTAATTCTAGGACGAGCGTTAGCGAGTCCTGTAAGTCTACGAGTCCAAAAAAACTGTTTTCGGACGTGTTGCGTACACCATTTTTTCGGCAATCATGTAGAATAACAAATCAATGAGACGCATTTAGTTTAAGAGACGAAGAGAGGTCGACTTTCACCCATCTTTTAACCCGATGAAACGATTTCAAATTTGAATATTTCGAACATTTCAGTTCTTATTTGTATTATATAATGAAATTCGAACAGAAGATAGGTACCAACAGAAACATTCTAATTATTATTTATATCAATATTTGTATTAAATTCGAGCACTTCCCGGCCTAGTCCGGGAAGTACGTACTTTCCGGACTAGGCCGGGAAGTGCTACTTTCCCAAAGAAAAAGTGTCCGGGAAGTGAACACTTCCCGGATGGTTGCCGAAAAAATTAATTTATTAATATCATTTTTATTCTTTTTCACAAATATTGAAAATCATTGAAACTATTGAGAAAAATTCAGAGAGACTTGTTGTCGGTTTTCAATAAACCACCAAGTTACATAGAACATTTGAGAGTAGACATTTCAACAATTAAAATGATCACTTATTGACCTTCGAAATACAAAAAAACACCAGAACAATTGTTCGTGGAAGATAAGGGTATTTTTTTTTTTAAATATAGATAACTCGAAAACTAGTAGTCTTCTGAATTGCGAAAAAATCATGCTCATTTGACACCAAAAAAGACAAATGCTCACAAATGTTCGTGTAAATGAAATCATTCGTACGCGAGAAAAAAAAAAATACTGAAAAATCTGTTTTTCGCCATTTTGACGGTTAATTTGAGGTTATGTCGAAAAGTGTTGATACTAAAGTTTTTGATTATTTTATTATCTACAACTTTCCTTTTGAACATTTTTTTCTAACAGGTCACGTTTCGCCGTAAATCGCAAAAAACCGTTTTCAACCCCTAAACTGCATCCTCTCAATTCACCATTTTTTGTGTTTTCGTGTTTAATTTTGTTTTTTCCATAAAGTTGGAACCTCAACGACATTCTTCACCTGTTACTTTTTTTCCTATTTTAATCGTTTAAAATTCGCTTTGGCACCAGCCTACAACAACATATTGAAATTTTGTACAATTTGACCGACAGACTTTTTGCATAAGAAGTGTGCATGGTCATTTCTGTTTGATATAATTCAATACCCGTCATTGTATTAGCCAAGGAAGTAGTTGTTTTCTTACAAGTATTTGACAGAAAAGCAGGTGGATGGGTGGATGGGTAAAAAGGTGAAACATTGGTCGGCAACGATAGTCGTTACTAAACGATCTCCCAAAAGAACTTAGCTTTGTGCTCAGTGGAGATTTTCATTTAAAAAGTTTAGTTAAAATATTAAAATTGAAATAATCCGAAGACTATCAGCCATATACTATTGTTTATAATATTAATATTGTTTTTGTTAATAATATAATATTGTAAAGAAATACCACTGCATGACTGTTGCGATGCAAAGATTCATGAATGCAAAGTAAACAACGGCAGCCGGCAAGATCCAAGATTACGTCATCATCGAAGTATGGGTCCACAGTTTCGGTACCCATGAATGAGCCATTTTTAAGGCGTTCTCGGTGCTATAGGAGTGCTCGATCATTCGAAAGAAGTATATCAGGAAGGTGATCCGAGCAGACAGACAAGTTAGAATGAAGTTGGGTTAGCGATTGGAATGCAGTGAAGTACGCAGGATATTTTATCGGAGTATTCTAGTTGACTAATTGAATTGTCGTAATATATTATTAATTGTTAAACTGTAAGTGATCAATTCATGCCTGTTCAGAATTTCTGTAGCCACAAACTCCAATGTAACGGTTGGTGTCAGAAGTGGGATGATTGGCTAGATGCCGCTTCCAAGGAAGTTTTGAAAGAACGCAAGTATATTTGCGACAATTGGTATTAGAACAGTTGTTGTCAGGGGTAATATAATAAGTGGTAGATTGTTACCGATAATTTTTTTGGAATGTTAATGAATTGCAATACCAAAGCTGAAAATATAACGAATCCGCAGGACGTTGTATTTTCTTGCATTGGGATTGCCAATGAATTGATATTCCAAAAAATTATAGGTTATTAATCATACCACGAATTATATTTAGGACGACAATATATCGATTTAAAATAAAGAAAAATCGTGTCACTGTTTTAATTTGAAGTAATTTACAGAAATCAAAATCAAAAACTAACAACGTGAACACTAAAGAGAAAAATTAGGGTCATTTTATTTTAATTCGTTGCAGTTAAAGGTTTAATATTGAAGGTACAATTTTCGAAAAGAACGCGTGGGGCCTGTCTTTGTTGACACTCCGGTATTGGTAGTTGTAGCTATTACATTGTTTATGGAGTTAACCTTGAACCTTGTTTTTTCTGTTACAGTCGAGACTAGTTTCTTCCATATTTCCTCACATTTTGTTCACAACTTTCTCGTGAAGCTTGGAGTGTAATGTAAGGTATGGAGCAATGGAATTAGAATTACCATGACCAGTAATTTTGATAAGTTGCTGATCTGAAACACCTGCGTTTGCAAGCTGTGTAACTGCGGTAGATCGGGGACTATGATTCGTGATTTTCCTTCGCTTTGTATCAAGCCCAGCTTGTTCTGCGGTATTTTTCGTCCATTTGGACAACTCACAAATCTCCACGAGAGTTTTTTTGTACCAACCTTTATAATCGGCTAATGTCCTATTAGGATTTGGTGTAATGAACAGTCTGTCTGTTTTAATATGCGGCGGACGTTTCTCCATCAGCTTTCTGAATAAACGAATTGGGCATATGTCTGGGTCAATTTCATTGGGAGTCAGCCATTTGTTATTATCACAACTTCTTGCACTCCCTTGGTTATTATTCGTAAATACTGGATTGTACACCATTCTTCCTGTTTCATTTCCGTAATTGCTCTTTCTGAAAATACACTAAAGCATTTGCTGGTTCTTTGCCTCTCCAAGCAAGTTCGGTAGCAATGATGTTGAAAAATTTCTTCTGCAACCCTGCAGGTGAATCTTCGTCCCAACATTTTTGCAGAGATGACAGTTCCTCCTTAGTAAAACCAGCAGCGCTTTGCTCTCTTTTGTAACTGCTTTCTTTTGTAATCTCGTGCGTCCCTTGCACCTGTAAATTCTAGGTCACTAAATGGGTTGAATTTTTTTCCATAGCTTTCTTGTAGTCCCATGGCAACAGTATTCCAGTGTGTTTTGATAACAGATTCTTTATAGTCTGTACTTTCCAATTTCCACATATTACAAGCATAATCTTTCAAAATATCAGCCAGCTCCGCAATTGTGGTATTTGCATTGATAACATAACCCCTGTTTGTACAAAAATTGTTGAATTGCTTGGTAATTGATGCTTTACTTCTAGCCGTATTCAACGGAATACTCGTTTCCACTGCCTCATCTAGGATAACAATGTACATTTGTCCCCAACGATCACTCATATTGATAAATAAAGATAACTAGTCAAAACACATTAATTTGACGTTTATAATATAAAATGCATTTAGTCAACATCAATTTGTAATTTCTTATAAAACAAAATCTAAAACAAAATCTAAAACCTTCCCCTTACCCCCAACCCCTATTTTAAAACAAGAAAAAAATAAACTCAGGCAACCAACTCAAATTCAAATTGTTGATGTCTAATATTTATTTGTTTTCAAGATTTTCGCCCAACTAAGAAGTCAGCGAAATTCACCAATATTTTTTTGAAGAGAGGGAATGGTGAAATTAAACAACTGTACGATTTACTTGATTTGAGCTGATTAAAACATTTATTTTGATAAAGCATTCACAAGTAGTCGAGAATTTATGTTTTTCGTGTTCTAAAATAGGGGTTGGGGGTGAGGGAGAGGTTTCATATTTTTTTAAATGAAAAATTACACAATTGTTCAGCATAATCTAAACTAAAATACGTAGAGATATTGCATCCGCCAATAATAATGAATAGTCTATTCTGAGCAAATCAAAACCATTCATTTTTGGGGTTTGTCACCCAATTAATTTCCATTCAAAATTACTTGAACTGCATCATATTGAAAATTCAGAAAAATCCACCGAAATTTGTTCGTTTTGTGCCGTTTGGGGGTGGAAGGATAATCATAAAAACTACAATTTCCCTCATTCAGGCATATTTAAATATTCGACTATACATTGAAAGGCATTCGAGATTTTTTGTGCGTTACGTAATAGGAGTTGGGAGAAGAAGGGGGGGTAAGATTTTTTTTTTTAATAAAACAGCACAATATTGTACAACATTAGCAACAATGAAACAAGTGAAAATGTTATTACCGGATTCAAAAATAAATAGTCTAATCTGCGCAAGGGGTGATTTCAAAGCCCCCTAGCAGCAAAACTGTTAATTTTTTTGGGTTGGCGCAATGGTAACATTGGTTTAGAATTACATGGACTACATCATACCAAAAATTCAAAAAAATCCACCGGGATCCAAATTCCACAAGGAGTTTGCGAGGTCCTTTGTTGTGAACAATTTATTAGTCCTATTAAATCTGGTATAGACCTAGGATATGTATATGTGTTCATATCTAACAGTAAAATTCACTGTATTGGATCACTCAGTATATCCCAAATGGCATCAGAAGTTCGGTTATCCACACAACCCTCCAACTTGCTTTGTGCAATGAGTTCTGAGCAGTTTTTTTTTTCAGGTTACCGCTAGTAAACCTCCCTTTTCCAGGCAAGGCTCCTCAAGTCTGGACGTCGCATCTGAATTCAACCGAAGGCTTGCAACCATTTTGCTATGTCCAGCAAGTGGTTCTGAGAGTTGGCGTCCTACCATGGGAGCCAGATTTAAATTTAGGTGACGCTTTCAGAGCTCCTCTATATGAGGCTTTCAAGTTGCTGGATGTTGTAAGAAATTACCAAGACGAAGAGAGGTAAGGAAAATGTGTTCATCATTAATTAATAAAAATGGGATGATAATCTACCTAAACCTTTTTTTTCCTTGAATCTTTTGAAGTATGCATATTTTTTCAGTTTAAAAACTTTGGGTCACCTATGTCTTCATATTGAAGCTGTCAAGAAAACAAAAATCGATAGATCGAATATTCTGCCTCAGTACAGTTGTCTTGTTCTATCTCCCGCGAATCTCTGGAATCAAGATGTGCAGACATTTTCCCAGGACAGTTCTTTACTCACCACTATTTTCAGTCATCATGTAAGTATTTCAATTTTGAATCTTCTATACTGTATTCCTTTAACATTATATTACTCCACACACAGGAGTAAGGTAGAATAAGTAGTTTAGTAAGCTTTTACATCCTGAAGACACTAACTTTGTTGGTGAAACGTGCGTCGAGGGTGATTTTGACTTAGTTTTGATGTATAGGTAGTTTCTATTTCTTGAATCTACATTATGATTACCGCTCCCACCTACTGTAATAAAAATGCAGTTTTAACAATTATTTTTACACATAAAAACTAACTTCTAATTCATATTACAATTTATCTGATTTATATCACACTATTTTATTTCAAACCAGACTGTCTATGCTGAACTCTGACTGTCTCTTTCCTCTCTGATCTGGGCTGTCTATTTATAAGTAGTAAGTAAACTTACTTATATCCGAGTTGGTCTCTCTCGAGATTGCACACCAATACAATGACATCAGACACTTTGTTTATGTGTTTTCACAACGGATTGCTCGGCGGTATGTGTACTATGAGACAACAGGCCCAGCCTCAGATCGTTACACTAGTATTTTTTAAATATGCCACAAAAGCTTCACAACATGGGCAGGTATGAGAATCTTCCTAAGCTGCAATAAATATTGTCATTGAGTCTAAATTAGCTTCGTATATGGATTCACAGAATTCCACGCTTACAACGAATATCTACCATTCTCGGAAATGAAGTATAACTACCTCTCCAATTTCGACAAATCTCGATTGCCTCCGAGAGGTTTCATGTTCAACTTCAGTGAAATCGAAGCATCCATGTGAATATTTGTAATTCGGTGGTAATACAAGTTGTCGAGTTTTAGTACTAAATGTTATTGCCTGTACTATGTTGTGAATTCTCGTAACATTAAAGAATGTTCAGGAGGATGAAAATTATTTCGACATGTAGGAAAGTTTTGGCAAATATCTCAGAAACTACCACTTTTTGGCATATGCAATGTTATAACTTTTAGGATGAGCACCGATGAGCTGATTTCAAACACTCACTTGTGTAAAGAATACATGAAGGAAAGTATACCACATACCACTGTAACCACGCCACTAGTTTGCGAAAACTATTGTTTAAAAAAATTAAAAAAATAAATTTCTTTAGACAAGTGAGTGTTTACTTCAAATTAAAACGCATTGACAAAGCTAGGTTGGTGTACCAGGTTTCATTTTTTTTCCTTCGGAAGTAATGAAGAAAAAAATTCTAAATTTTTTTCGTACTTTTGACAGATCTCAGAGATAATGCATTGTAGGACATACATTGATAGAAACTTTTCACCTCGAATTGAGGTGAGGAATCTGTATGCGGAGTTTGTCGGTCTTATTCTGACTCACCCTGTATATTCAAAACGAACCTGTTGGCAATATTTTAATTGATTCCAGGTGAATTAATTCATTTTAATTGTTTCAGAGTTTTCAAAAAGGAAAAACGTCTGTATCAGACATGCTGTTTGGAATGCACCTTTTTGATGCTGGTATCAAGCGTTATCCAATAAGAAATCGCCAACGAATTATCCAGTACGCTGTAACACTATTTTTCAAAGAATATGATCACAAGTAAGTCAAGAAAAACAATGTTAATTTTTGTTTTATTAATGTTTTTCTTGCAGATTTGTGGAAAACTTGAGAAAAAAGCTAGTATCGTTCTACCCCTTGCATCAAAATGACTCCAAAACTGATAACTATAATCTGAACGACACTGTTTTGATACAGTACCCAGGTGAAATCAACTATATGGAACTCGTCCCTATAATAGTTTCCTTCATCCTAGTCTTTCTCTACTACTACTTCTCTGTCAGAAAAATTGAGCTCATTAAATCTAAATTAGGTATGGCTCTCACAGCTACCTTCACGATCTTCTGCAATCTCACCATGACTATGGGTATTTGTTTCTTTTTCGGACTGACTTTGAACTTTGAAGGTGGTAAGGGGATCATTCCCTATCTAACCCTACTTGTCGGACTCGAGAATGTTCTGGTATTAACAAAAAGCGTTGTAGCCACTCCATTGCATTTGGATGTCAAAATTCGAAACGCACAGGGCTTAAGCAAAGAGGGATGGTCAATAACGAAGAACTTATTCCTTGAAATTACAGTACTCACTTTTGGTTTATTCACCTTTGTACCTGCAATACAAGAGTTTTGCATATTCTCAATAGTAGCATTGATTACGGATTATTTTCTGCAGTTGTCCTTCTTTTTAACAATTCTTGGGTTGGATATGAGTCGTCTAGTGAATTCTGTGGAAAACATGAACCACAACTTCAGAAACAGTCTCTACCACCAACAGAATTTTTTTGATAAACCCAGTACCTGCACAAAGGGGCTCAACAGGTCTAAGTCGCACCCCCGACTCTCTTCCTTTCCTGCCAATATTGTGGCGGGGCAAACTCAAGGTGTTCAGGAGAAAAAAATTCCTAAAAGGGTGCGTTTGGTTAATATTTGGGCACGAACCAGATTCTTTCAACGTTCATTTATGCTTTTGATGGTGATTTGGATTTGTATGATTGCATATAACAGTGATGTCATCAATCAGTATATTGTCAAAGTGGTTCTTGATGAACGAAGTAATGACAGTGGAACACACAACCTAGAAAATTATTCGACAATAAGGATGTTCCCTATTCTCACAACCAACAGACCAATTGATGTAAATTTCGTTACTTATAATCCCGTGGAGGTTGAGTATCAACAGAACGGCACTGGTGGATTGGAAAAACTTAAACATTCAGAGTATGCGCCCTGGTTGAAGCTATCGTCAAGACACTGGTTTGCCATATTGAAAAATTACAATATTTCGCTCAGTGGTCAAAGTATTGCTGTGTTGCCCAATATAAGGTTATCCCATGTTGTAAGTCCAGAGCAGGCGGTTTTGTTGAGGAATCCAGATGAAAAGTATGGAGAGAAATTTCAGTGGCAGGCATTAGCTGCTGCTTTGGATCCAATTGATTTTAGTGGTGAGTTTTTATTTAGTTTTTGCTTTTAATTACTGATAAATTGAAAGTTGTGAAGGATTCAGAAATCATTGTAGTTAATTCTATTAAAAAATTTATCAACTACCTTGGACTACATATATACAAAAATTTGGTGATAGTATAACAAAATAATTCGTAACTCCTGTTTCTCCGACCACGGGGCAGTATTGACTTCTTTCCAAATAAGTAGGCTAAAAAAATTTAAGAGAAATTGGGCAGGATTTATAGCAAAAATAACTGAGCAATTTAACAA
Source organism: Chrysolina oricalcia (assembly GCA_944452925.2). Classification (NCBI taxonomy): domain Eukaryota; kingdom Metazoa; phylum Arthropoda; class Insecta; order Coleoptera; family Chrysomelidae; genus Chrysolina; species Chrysolina oricalcia. Next base: position 44,554,487 of record OX101815.2, on the reverse strand, counting down.
TTTTTGCAATAACATCAGCTGGGGTAAGGAGATATCTTTTGAATCATTGAACGTCTATCTTCATTAGTAGAAGGACTCAATATGTGTGTTCCCTTGCAGAAAATGGAAGAAAAATTGAGCAAATCATGGATAATTCTCGGAATGGAAACATCAGCTGCAAACTTTTGATCCATTCATGTTTTTAAGAAATTCACAGATCACATTTTTTTCTTAAAATATAAAAATTATAATAAGTTTTACAAAATTTTAGTTAAATCTGCCAAAGGTAGGTACTATAAAAATAGGGCAGACAAATCTAAAAATAAAATGAAAGAGAGCTGAACAATAGTTGATGCAGCAAGTGGAAATACTGGGTCTTTTCTTCAGCAACCCAATGTGGATCCCGATACATTAAACAAATATCACTGCACCATTGAAGCTTTATTTACTTCAAATGCAGGACATACTTCTGACTGAAACCCTTCTCTTGCATCCCACCATCGCCAACGAGTTACTGGAAAATATTCAGTGAAAAATAAAATAAAAGAACTACTGATATTGATGAGATTCCTGCAAGTGCATTGGAAAACATGACTGAAGAAGCCTTGAGTATCCTAGCTGAAGCTATAAATATTTTATTTGCCAGTGGTGTTTTTCCATCATGCCTAAAAACAGCAGTTATCATTCCATTCCACAAAAATTGGAAATAGTCACGATCCGTCCAACTTCCACCCAGTTTCTTTATTATCTTTCTTTTCTAAGGTAATAAAAAGACTTAAAAAAGGATGTTGCAGTTTCTGCAGGACCAAAAATTTTGAACTAAACCGAATTCGGATTTTTAATAGTCGTCTCATTTGAAAAATTAATACCAAATATAAAATAACTCTAATTTCAAATCGTATCAAATTTCATTCACAGTCAATTTGATACGAGAATGTTGTGATACCAGACACCTGAAAGAGAATGTTTACCTTTCTGTACAAGGATGTTTTCATTCCAGATAAAAAAACGATAATCCGATCTTTACCATTAATTCATTTTTATATCTATTATATAGATCCACTGAAGGATCAAATTACTTTGTTTTTGTATGTGACTGCAGACTGATGAGTTGAATATTTATTCACGTCTTTCTACTATTGCAATTATAATATGCAATACAAGTGAACTTATGTCAGATGACTGGGAAGGTATGTGCAAAAAACTTTCTATGCTTATCAGTTACGACATAACGCCCAGGCTCTTATGTGTTTCCAGTGTAATACAAATGTTGATTTACGAGCAGGCTTTCATGGAAAAAATGTACTTCAAAATTTTTGGAACACAACAAACATTTTATTTTGGAAACATGTACGCACATAACCAATACTTAAATAGTTTTACACCAAAAATGGTGCCATACCGTTATTATATATTGTTAATGTTCTCCAATTAGTTTACATTACTGTTTAAACAAACGCATAAAATCAATTTATTTTTATGATTGAACAAACTATACAGAAAACGATTCGATTTTAACCAATTTTATTTAATCACATGTTTCGCTAACACAGTAGGTTCTTCAAGTGAATACACAACCTATAATCATTTATATACCCCTTTACAATCATTAATAAGAACCACCTTTCACAGGTAATCAAAATTAGAGGGTAACCCTTATTATATCTACATTAATGAAATAACCTCAGATATTAAGATTTTAATAATCTCTACTTCCAAGACAATAAATTCAACAAAAGTGAGTTATTCAAATCAAGTTGGTCGTTAAGTAATATGTATGAATTTCTATGTCTATTAACTTTTAATGATTCTAATTGAATCAACTTCAATCCTTTCTATGTGTATAATTTCAAATTATTCATATAAAACTAATTCAACATATACAATTCATATTTTAGAAGAAAATCACACTTTTGATAAGGAATCTAAAATTTTACATATAGAAAATGAAGGATTGAAGTTGAATCATTCAGAATCGTTAGAAGTTGATGGATAAAAAACATACTGCTTAACGACCAACTTGATTTGAATAACTCACCTTAGTTGAATTTATTTTCTTGTAAGTGGAGATTATTAGAATCTTAATCTCTGAGGTCGTTTTATTAATGTAGATATGATAGAAGTTATACTCCGTAATTTTGATTAGTATTCGTAGGTAATATCCCAAGACCATGACAAATATTATTTTCTCCATAATTCTATCGAGAGTACCTTGTATTTTGACATTTTCTGTCTGTCCAGATGTATCAAAGAGATCATTAACTAAGAATTATTTCTAGGGATTTCTCGTTCGACGCATTTGACCACAGCTAAGAATCCTTGTGAGTCGTTTGTTCAAATTTATTCACTTTCCTGTCTTGTTCTGATGTTGGTTTTCTTTTAATTATTTATATGTTTATACTGCGTTATTCATATACTTAGGTCTGTACCATTCGGAGTTTTATCTACTCTATTCACTTTCCAGTCTTGTTCTGGTGTTGGTTTTCTTTTGATTACTTCTATTTTTAATCTGCGTTATACATTTAGGTCTGTACCATTTGGAGTTTTATCTACTCTGTAGCTGTACTACTAAATACTGTACTGTACTACTAAATATATTTGACATGTTCAAGTTGGAGGAAAACATCACGTGTTAACATATTACACAAATGCATGATATTTCTGTCATAGTAAACTTTTTAAAGGAGCGAGTTTTTGAACGATTTCCAATATTTTTTTTAAATCTAAGGTGTTCCTATAAATGTGTAAATGGCTAAATATTCTTTTATCTTGATATATTAAACCGACACATAATCATTATTATTAACAATATCACGAAATTTCAGATGTCGAATCGGCTGGCACCTCGACGGTGCCTCAATCTGAACAGCCTTTTTATCCAACGTCTCCTATGGAGATTCTTCTAACCACCATCTTGTGCGTCATCAGCGTCTTGGTTTTGGCCTATGCTTTCGTCGTTCTCTACCGATGTGTTTGTTCTCGCAACTATGCTGAGTGGAGGGCCTCCTGGTTCAATGAAAGATCAGGAGATGAGTCATCGCAAGACGAACAGGTATTATTGGAGGCTGCACCTGTTATTCTGGAGGGCCACCAGCAGACCATTGAGTGCCTGGCAGCTGATAATACAAGCATCGTCAGTGTGTGTTTAGGTAAGTTGAAGACTCCAAAATCTATTTACCAAATAAGATGACAGCTACCATTTCAATGTTTTATTTGTATACAAAAATTTTGTATAAAATGTTTTGTCAATTTCCTCGTCACTTTTTCCGATATTCATCATAAGCAATCTGACCTTCATGACTATAAATAATACCAGACATTTTTAAGAAACCTGTATCGTTTAAATAAATCACAAAAATACACCCTGTATTTCAACCTTTACAACTGTCCACCCGATAATTTTTAAACTGTCAGTTTTTCCAAATGTAAAAAAACACGACAAAGTATCTTTTATATCGTTACCAGGACAGAGCATGTGGACCTTGTTGGAAGAGGAATTTACTTGTGTTTCTGTTATATTCAGAATATCAGGTTTTACCGCCTGTAGGTGATGGTGGACGGCATTGATGTTCTTGTTAGGTCCTCGGATGTTACAAAAGTGAATCTTCAAATTGTTCGATGGTGAGTACCCTCGAGTACCTCTCGCCGGAAATCCGAATGGAGAGGTATTATGCTTCTGAAGTATTCTTTCGAGAAAACATCATCATTGGTGACAGAATAAGACCTGTAAATGAAACGGTAAAAAGGAAACGAAAAAGGTTTCCGGAAGTTATCAACCAAACACTGAAACATGGAATAATCCTTTTCACAGCGCATATAGTCGATATGGTGGGATTTCACCAGGTTATGGTGGAGACCATCTACCACATGGTTATCCTTTTAGTCGCCTCTTATGACAAGTAGGATTTACCATGGGGCTATTCGTAGTCCGACCCCAGGCAAAACCATCTTAAAAAATGACCAAATGACCAAATGAAAGTTGACGTATCTCAACATTTTTTCATTTGGTCAGGTGCTCAAGAGTCATTCAGGGTGGATCGTCTTGAGCGGGCCACCCGGTATATACTCATTCAATTGTATTGTAGAATTGACTCGTCCATTGCAATAAAAAGTGCTCATTCCTGTATTGTTTTTGTCGCTAAAACCAGCGTACATAGGTAAACAGAAGTGCGTGCACTCCCAGTCGGCTCCTTTGATATATGGGGTTGGGATTTTAGTTTTTTCTGGCATGCGGTGGGGCAAAGAGGGGTCGGCTGAAAGCTCTTCTGTCTCACTTGGTCTGACGAACGGCGTTCGGGTCTCAAGATTGATTTGTTTGCTGCGTAGGTCGGCTAAGCGTAAAATTCGAGGTGGGGATGTCGACCCAAATATGGCGGCGAGTGACTTTACTACGTAGTAGGTGATTATGGGAGAAAAGGGTTCATCATCGGTCGGCAACGACTGTTCGTTAGAAATAAGATAGTCACTTCCTCAGGATAAATCATAACTTTTCTATTTTCGACTTGTTCTCATTGAGACTGCATATGTTGTGGTCCTGGTTGGTTTTCAGAGTAGCTGTTAGTATTTCTGCACTAGAAAAGTGTGATCTGTTTTACGCTTTGCAAGTGTCGATCTAAAAATAATTAAAGGTGAATAAAAAATGAATTTGAAAGAAAATATATTCTACTCACTTTGGCATTCAATGTTGTCGTCAAACAAGTGCTTCATATGTATGTCTGAGTTCTGGCTGTTGAGAAGTACACCAAGCAATAGAGCATAAAACGAGTGAGTTTTTAACAAATATACTAGTTGGAAACCGACTATGCCATCACATGAAAGACAGTTCATAGTCATATTGTGTTATGTTTTCGACTCGCAACTGTCATTTATGAATTTGTTATAAACATTTAGATAACAAAAAATGTGTCTTTTTTATTGTTCTGCGTATAAAAAAGCAATCTGGTTGCTCCAATGAGAAGAATTGCCTGTCGGTTAATTAGTAAAGGAGAAAAACTGGAAAATTTTGCGATTTTTTTAAAAATCCACAACTCCTCCATTTTTCAAGAAGTAGTATTGGCCTTTCTTATGAAAGTATTGAATCATGTGAACTTTATGTGTGCACAAAACAGGCGCTGTCGGATCGTTAGTTTTGTCACAATTGCAATTTAAATGTTTTTTGCACTATCTTGCAGCGTGCCTGGATGCTCTAGTGATAGCCCGATTTTAATTTCTCAAACAGATTATGGAAGTAGGAGTATAGTACTACAAAACGTATATTCTCATTTTGCGCTACAATGGTGCGAAATAGGTGAAAAATGCATGCAAACATGACTGAAAACGGCCGAGCCCGCGTTAGCTTTAGCTACCGAGTAGAAGGAGAGTCCGGGAGATGAGGGGTATTCTTCTAATGAACGGGTTAACAGCGTTAGCTGCCGAGTAGAAGGAGAGTCCGGGAGATGAGGGGTATTCTTCTAATGAACGGGTTAAGTGATAATACCCTTCCCCTCATCTCCCGCTAACTCCTACCACTCGACCGCTTTCACCAGCTCGGCCGTTTTCAGTCATGTTTGCAAGCATTTTTCACCCATTTTGCAGCATTTTAGAGCAAAATGAAAATATACGTTTTGTAGTACTGTACTCCTACTTTCAAAATCTGGTTTAGAAATTGAAATTGGAGTATCACTAAAGCATCCAGGCACGCTGCAAGATAGTGTAAAAAAAAAATTCAAATTGCAATTGTGCCAAAACTAATGATCCGTCAGAGCCTGTTTTGTGCACACACAAAGTACACATGATTCAATACTTTTATAAGAAGGGCCAACCCTATTTCTTGAATAATGTCGGAGTACCGAATTTTTTTAAAAAATCCGGTTTTTCCGGTTTTCCTCCGTTAATAATGATCCGACAGGGTCGTAAAAAACACCATTATGTTCGTATTTCAATTATCAACAATTATTTCCATTGGAGCAATAGTTTTAATTTTATAAGCAAAACAATTTTAAAAAATACGTTTTTTGTTATTTAAATGTTTATAACAAATTAATAAATGACAGTTGCGAGTCGAAAACATAACAGAATATAACTACGGACTGTTTTCCATGTGATGATACAGTCGGTTTTCTACTAGTATTTTTGTTAGGAAACACTGCTCTATTGATTGGCCTAAAGGTTCATAAGGAGTGTCTTCGAATTATTGTATCTGTTTTAATTTCTTGGGTTTAATGTGATTATAAACCAAATTTTTTGTCTGCTTTCGTGTTTACGTTTATTTTTATTTGTCAGCTGTCTGATGATATTTCAACTGTCAGCTGTCAACTGTTTAATTTTTTGAGCTATCAGTGTAGCCAAATTAGCTTTTGGGGTGTCTGATCAGAGACAACCAAACACATCATTATTTTTAAGCTGGTCAGATTGGTCGGTTATGCATGGAATATGCAAATATTGAAATATCTGAATGTTGGTACCCTAACTTCCTAGATAAAAAAAATCTTCAAGGTGGATTTTGTTTCCGACTGAGATACGAGGAATTTGATAGTAGAGTTGGTGAAAGCTACAGGTGTCTAGCCATACAGGGGTTCCTGGTTTTGTTCGGCTGACGAATCCTGAATTTGTAAAGTGATCCTTGGTGGATATTCCGTTCTGCCCATCTCACTATCAACTCCAAAGTCCTGGCTTTTGATAGATGCCTATATTTGTGTTTGAAAGCTTTGTACCACGCCAACACATTTTTTCTACAAGATAAAACCCTTCACGGAAGGTGAGTTTTCCAACTTTTCTTTTCATCGTTTTCATGCTAGCGACTGTATATAACAGTTATTAACTAAAAAACATTTATAGGGTTGTTGTACCTGGAGGAATTTAACCCAGGGAATTGTCACGTTTCCTTGTCTGGTTGGGTATCTCCCAAGCTTTGGTTCAGCCCCACGTCTTCCTGGTGAGGATATTTATGGTATTATGGCTCCAGTATAGCTCATTTGCCTGAATTTTAACCTGCCCGGTTTCGTCTGATGCATTGCTGATTGCTGTCAGATATGATGAGCCTTCTTCGTTGAAAGTCTTTGTAGACTCCTTTCCCTCATCACTCCAGTCCTGGTTGGCCTAGGATCGAGTACAAAATCTTCACGGTGGTGTCACTAGAGGAACAGGTTCCACTTACAATTTTTTATATAGGATGAAATCCTACCATTTTATATATTAATTCTTATTCAATATTGATATTCTCCAGTTGAAGTTTATATCATTCAACGACAATCTGTAAACCACCACATAGTACTATGCGCTGGGAATATTAATTTCCTTATAAAATCTTACAGGTAATGAATTCAACCTAATATGCAACAGATATCGAATATTGAATATTATTAGAATCACAGTCTTATTTTTGGAAACTGTTACTCTGACCAATGAATATTCATTCATATTAAGTTTGTGTGTTTATTTATGTTTTATTCATTTTTGATTAACACTCTTCAACTTGACAACATCGTATGGTGAAGTCTCCTATAGCTTTGGGTATAACATCTAAATTGTCATTATTCGGTTGCTCAACTTTCCAAGTAAATACTCTTTGACATAGACATATCAAAATTTGCTGTGGCGCCCCCTTTTATTTTTGTGACCATTCTGTTACTGTTCAATTATATAATTCTTTTACGAAGTATAAACGAACCCATAGTGCCTACCGAAGAGCTGCCGTCTGCATTGCACCTTTTTATTTAACTTTAAAGAAAATAGGGTTGCAACCTCTACAGGAATATCTTTTTTTACACAAAAATGTTCGAAAAATCGATTTTTTCACTAGAAACCGTAATAAAGGTACGCTCAAAAAATTACATTGCAAACGACTGAAAAGACATGTAGGTGACGCCTCCTCCACGAAAGAGAAAAACTAACATCACATCACATTTATCATTGAAAATTACATAGAGGTACCAAACTTTACGCGAATATCAAAATTATTTTGGAATTTATTCGCGAAATATAATTGACACTCTGTATATCGGAAACGAATGACTTGCGGACATGTGTCTATAGGAACGTTTCTTCTTATTTTGACGTCAGCAACATGCTCTTGAATTTTCTACTCGTACTTAAGAAACACCCTGTATAATAACTTGTCATCGATCGAGATTCTTCCGCAAATCCTGCAATAATTTTTATTTTTGTTTTACACACCAAAACATGTTTTATTTTTTCATCTTCTCTCCCTTATATTGAAAACTAAACCAAACGAATTGTGTGACACCACCTTCAACAATTGTGTTATTCATCATAGGTGGACAGTTAAAAGTCTGGGATAACAATACAGGCGAGCTGATCGCCCATATCGACCGCAAGTCCTTCTTCACTGACAATAAACCTGCTGACCTTGCCGCTGAATTGGATGACACTCTCTCTGAATATGATTCGGGTTCACCTCCAAGGGATGAGACATTTCCAAGACTGCTCAACAAGATCAACACGGACTTCTCGCATAATACAGGCGACACGCCTGTGTACACAGACTCGAAGTATGACTTCAATAAGTCTTACCGATATTTCTACTTCAACCACAACTTCGACATTAGACACAGGTAACTCATAATGCAGTTTTAGTAAAATTTTATCTAAATGAATAAAGAAATTCTCATGATAATTTTCCAGGCACAAGTATGAATGTCTCAAAGATGACTCTGTGAAGCGACACAGTTTCAATGAAAATTCATCTGAGAAACGGCAGAGCGTCGGTGACAATGACGAAAGTGAGGTTAATTTAAGAGACAGTTCCCGGTCGAGCTGGAAAAGTGAAGTTAACTTTAAAAATGACTCTTCAGTGAGCGGTAGAGTGAGTGTTAATGATTGCAACAACTTTTCAAGCTGTAAACTGTCTCCTGTTTGGTGTATAGACTATTTGGACAATCTGATTGTTATCGGGTGTGCTGATGGAAGACTGGAGTTCTGGGAGGGAACGACAGGGAAGCTGAAGGTGAGTTGTATTCAGAAATTTGTAGTACTGCCTACCATTCTAATAAATTTCATATAAAGATGGCAAAATAAGAAAACGTGGCTCTTATTGAAATGCAATAGTATACCTAGTCCCTTATGTTTATATTTCATGTGGTTTATTCAGCCCTATGCTGTATCACTTCCGTTAAACATAATGTCAATTTTGTCCGCCGCTTCCGTTATTTTGCCAAGATCGTTATGCTGTATAACCAGTGTCCGTAACGTGTTTCATAAACTGCTTCCTTTATTGCAAACATTTATATATTTATTCATTCATTCACTATCAGAAATAGGATGCTAACATACTGTTAAGAAATGTCATGTAAATATCTTGAAATTAAAATATAAAAAATATGAACACTAACAAATACTAACAAACGGACAACTATACATACATGCATAAAATTCCTTAACTGTGTAGCAATTTTTTTTTTTTCTAACAGAAATACTTTTACTTTTTTCTTAAAAATACCTATTCAAATTCCCACTACTATATGGTATCTTATTATAAAACATACATCCCATATAAAATAAACCTCTCTGGTATAGCGTCGTATCATGCTTGCTAGGTAAGAGCTGATCTTTTCTTCTTGTATTATATGAGTGCTTAGCTCTTACTTCGTTGAACCAATCCCTATTTTTAAAAATATAACAAACAACTTCACATATATCACAGATACTAAAGTTAAGATTTTAGAGGATTCAAAAATATTTCTGCATGAATCAAAGAATCCAAGATTGCCTAAACTTCTTACCGCACGTTTTTGCAATTTAAAAACTCTCTCAGCATCTGAGGCATTTTCACAGTGTATGTATTTCATACATGAGTGAAAATAGGCGAAGTAAAGTTATCTAACTATATTCTGACTGCAGTGTTCAGACGTTACTGCTAAGGCACAACAAGTTTTAGACATTGCACTACATCTGACAGATATTGAGAAAGACCCTATATAACTTGAGAGAAACAATCTGAAAGTGAAAATTTGCATTTCCATTCAGATAGTTGATTATTTATTAAATGTCCAGTTTCCATTGTAGATTCTTATCTATAAATGAGATAAGGGAGAATGTTATTCAGAAGTATCACTCACAAAAAATCGCCTATTTCATTGATGCTTGAAATGCATCTCTTTCGCTAGGCCTCCAATACATTTTGGTCGACAAAAAAGTAACTTCAATTTTATCGTAGGTTTTTTCCATTTCCAGAGGAGTCATGTATTGGTTCAATTTTCAATTGAGAATGTTTCTCTTTAAAACATGAATCCCTTCCAAGAGAGGTTATCTTGTACTGACTTTATGAACATCCTGTTCATATTTTTAATAAAATCAAGTTTTGGATATTTTAACTCAAACCTCATAATATGGTCTGACCATTTGAGATGATAATCTATCCTTAATCCGAGCATTTTAGTTTCTCATATACATAACGACCATAACTGTCTTTAGTTTCGAGTTTTCCGATTATTTGCCCCAAAAATATGAATTCTGAAGGATTTTGGCGTGCTGCTTTACGCGAGCAATTAGAGCATGCAATTCAAAGCTGAGTTTTCCGATGACTTCAACAGCAGCTTTTTTTTAAATAAGATTAAGTAGGTGTGTTATATCTTTCATTCAATACATGAACAAAACGTGGAAAGAAGAATGTTACGCGATTTCAGCAATGCATTTGAATTGAAGGAAATTAATTTTCAAAAGAAATTCAGTGAGGACTTTAGTTGAAGTTTGCCACACGTTTAATTTAGCTTTCGGCTTTTATTATGGCAACGAAGCTGTCAGCAGGGCCGGCTCAACAGGTTTTTCTGCTAGTGTGCAAATCCCAAAGTAGCGCCCCTGTTGGAGTCTATTGAATTAACAAACTGAAAGCTGATGCGATAAAATCAAACTATTTGATGTTTTCAACAGTTTTATTTCCAAAACAGAATACATATATGTATTAACAAAACTCAAAATAAAAATAAATTCTGAAGTAAACAACGAGAACCGAGAACGAACTCTTAGAAATAAATTGACAAAAATGGCCCATATAGTGCCATTTCTGCGTAGCAAAGTCTCTAATTAAATCGCTTATATCCAAAGTACCTATCTAATAAGTTTGATTCTACTGATGTAATTGCTAAACTAGACAATCGTTTTTGGGTCATTTTCGACCTCAAATAATTTTTTATTATCTTCAATTTAGAAAAAATTCTTTCTCCTGTTGCAACAGATACTGGCAGTGTAAGCAAAATTTCCGAATCTACTGTGAAATTCTGAAACAAATGAACCAAATTATTTGTGAATTATTTGTATTTTACCTAGTGTGAGGATCATTATTTGTAATATTTCCTCTGAAATTGTTTTATACAGCGATAATTTCTTCTTAAATTTCTAGGCCTTCAATGTCTGGATTCTTTTGATTCATGTCGACTAATTTATTGTGGATCTGTTTACTATGTTTCAATAATTCTTCTCGTGACATTTTAGAGAATTAAAATAAAAAACCAAATATAGTTTTTTAGATTTTCGAATCTTTCTTCGGATTACATACAGGGTGTTAATTAAGTACGTTGACAAACTTCGGGAGGTGAATCTTTGAAGGTTTTCAGGACGAAATGTTCATATAAACATATGTCCCAAACGGCTTGATTTTCGAGATACAGGGTGATAAAAATACATTTTTTAGAGTTAGAGTTAACTTCGACATTTTCTACAATAATCAGTTCAAATTAGGCAAGTACAATCCATTCAATAGTACGCACGATACAAAATAATGCATTTCTCAAATAATTCACAGGGTCCTCCTTTTTTCAGAGTCAAGCTTTGTTCAACCCTTCAGAATTTTTTTTCCGCCGCCACTGACATATTATGAGAAAGGAATAATGAATGTTGTTTCATTTAACATCTTTTTGCTCTCTTGATGTTTTTCATTTACTTGTACGGTTCAGGAGTTACAATGAAAATATTAACGCAAACATTTTCCAGTAACGCATAACATAAAGAAATTTGAGAAGCAAATAGTCTAACAAACTTGAAGGGTGATTCTTTGAAAGATTTCAAGATGAAAAGTTCATATAAACATGTCCCAAGCGGCTTGGTTTTCGAAGTACAGGGTGATCAAAATACATTTTTCAGGAGTTTTTGGAGTTTACTTCGAAATTTTCGACAATAATCGATCCAAATTAGTTCAAATTGGACAAGTACAATCCATTCAATAGTGCGCATGATATAAAATAATTCATTTCTCGAAGTGTCATTGCCACTCTCCAAAGATTAGCGCGTGACGCAATACGTCATTTTGTTCTCATTACACAAATTGCTATTTTCTGCTCGTGTAGAGAAAATGTAATGTTATGGAGCTCCCATACATTTTTTACCATAACTCAGGTTGAATATGTATTGCACAAAGTTAATCATGGCAAAATAATTTTGGACATTTTCAATAGTGAATAACTTTATTATCAAATACTAGAGCAAAGTAACATAAATTCCCTAGGAATAAAATTAAGTTCAGAAAAGGACCATTATTGAAATTTATATGTCAGAGCAGCTGCTGGAAATGGCCACCGCCAACTTCAATGCATGCGTTTATGCGCCTAACCATAGACTGGCGGACACGCTCAAAAATACCAGGAGTGTTTTTTATAATTCCGCATGACTCCTGTATGCGATTCCTCAGGTCTTCTTCACTTTGAACTGGAGTTCGGTACACTAATGATTTAAGGTGCCCCCAGAGGAAAAAATCAAGTGGATTCATATCGGCTGACCTTGGTGGTCAAAGTTGTGGCCCACCACGCCCAATCCAGCGATCAGAATAATTCTCTTCTAAATATTGGCGTGCAACCAATCTGAAGTGTACTGGAGCACCATCATGCATAAACCAAATTCCAATTCTTTCCCTCAGTGGGATCTCTTCTAGGAGTCCAGGTAAGATGAATTCAAGAAAATGTCGATAATGGTCACCATTGAGTCTATCAGGCAGAAAATGTGGCCCGATAAGGAAATTCCCTACAATTCCAACCCAAACATTCACAGAAAACGTCTCTTGAAAATGGTTTTCAATCACGGCGTGTGGGTTTTCATCAGCCCACATATGATTGTTGTGAAAATTAATAATGGCTTTACGGGAAAAGCATGCCTCATCGGTGAATAACACTTGAGATAAAAACCATGGATTTTCCAACAATTTATTTCGAATCCAAGTGCAAAAAGTTAATCTCTTTGGAAAATCCCTTGGCAGAAGAGCTTGAACACGCTGTATGTGATAGGGATAAAGTTGTTGCTCTTTTAAAATTTGCCATACCAATACATGGGTTACGTTAAACTGTGCCGCAATTTGTCTTGTACTGGTGTCTGGATGCTGCTCAATTTCGTTAAGTACAGCTTCTTCTATCTGAACTGTTCTAACTCTCCTGGGTCTTCCTATGAGAACAGCAGACCTCTTGAAAGTACCCGTTTCACGAAGACGGGAGTGAATATTGATGAACATTTGTGTGCTGGGAATATGACGTTGTGGAAATCTTTCTAGATACATTCGTCTGGCGGCACGAGCGTTACCATCAGCCATTCCATACATTAAGTGCATGTCTGCCATTTCTGAATTTGTATATTCAACCATTTTATCCAAAGGAATATTGAATGAATCTGCTTTATAGCTTGCACTAATGAAGAATTAACAATGAGACAGTTTCTCAACTTTCGATAACTGTCAAGTTGTTGATATTTAAATAAATGAATTAATATCAAAGCCCACTTTGCTATTTTTATGAATTCAAATTGATTACAAAATTTCTGCGTTACTGCAGAAGAAAAAACAAACCGAAATTTCTGATAAAATAATGTACTCCGTACGGAAACAAAAATTTGTTTGATTTAGTTTTTCGGAGTTATGACCAGAGATTCATAAATGAAAATCAAATGTGTAATGATCTGCGACTATTAGATAAACCCTATTAACTATCTTCCATTACAGGATTACCTTTCGGAAGTTTTTTATGTTGAAAAGGAAACGTTCAATTGAAAACTAAAAAATTATCTTTTTTTAAAATAACAAAAAATTTGTATGAGTTCTCTATCAAGACTGATGGGTAAAAACATTTTTAATCAAATATCTCAATCAAAATGCACATTTTTACCATCAGAATCTTCAGGTTGAAAGTTAAGGTTTTCCCAATATCTGTCAGATCTAGTTTAATATCCAGCGTACCGCAGTGACGGGGAGATAGTAGTTTTCTGTTAGATATCACAAAAAGAAATCACATCTTTACAATAATAAGCTTTTATTTAGCTTCACTTGTAACTAACTAACAAACAATTTAATAAAAGTTGAATTTGACCCACTTCTAATACTCCGATTAATTTGAAATTTGGCAGGTTTCCGTAATTCCGGTGACAATGCATTAAAAAAATGTTTGTTAAAAAACAAAATGGTGGCTCCAATATGGCGGACGAGTTTTGTGATTATGATCCGATTCTGTTCAAAATTGGTATGTGATGGTTTTTGGGTTGGAGATTTTCAGTTTCACATAAAAAAATAAACTAAAATGTTAAAAATGAAAATTATAAAAAGAAAACATTTTAAAGTTTTTATACAATACACTGAAAAGGAAAAAATAATTCATTTCATTGTTTGATCTAGGTAATCTTGTACAGAAAGATTTTGATACTCACAGAATAACCTACAAAAAATGAAACAAATTATTTTTTAATTTTCAGTGCATTTGTATAAAAGCTTGTCTTTATATTTTTTATTGTATAATTTTTATTCATCGTAGATTTTTCTAATTCTGAAAAAATATTTCCATCAATTTACAATAATTGAAAATGTTTAATTTTCAAATTTTCTAATGTTATGCCACACTGGAAAATGTTTAAATTAATATTTTCATTATAGCCCCTGAACCGTACAAGTAAATGAAAAAATGCAAGATATCAAAAAGATGTTAAATGAAACAACATTGATTATTCCTTTCTCATAATATGTCAGTGGCGGCGGAAAAAAAAATTCTGAAGGGTTGAACAAAGCTTGACTCTGAAAAAAGGAGGACCCTGTGAATTATTTAAGAAATGCATTATTTTGTATCGTGCGCCCTATTGAATGGATTGTACTTGCCTAATTTGAACTGATTATTGTCGAAAATGTCGAAGTTAACTCTAAAAAATCTTGAAAAAAATGTATTTTTATCGCCCTGTATCTCGAAAACCAAGCCGTTTGGGACATATGGTTATATGAACTTTTCGTCCTGAAAACCTTCAAAGAATCACCTCCCGAAGTTTGTCAACGTACTTAATTAATTAGTTGAATTATTTTATCTTTACCGCTATGAGCGAATCAAAATTCGTTGACATTTGTCTTCTAAGCAAAGAATTATGGTATTGTGATGATCCATTGAAACTCAAAACAGTGAAAAGAGATAGCCATAAAGCTGACAGTGTTTTTACATTTCAACTAAACTTGCCAAATAGTGTATTGACTAGAGCAGTAGTACCATCAATCACGTCATTATTTTCTGTCATTGGGGATTGTTTGTCACCACTTTTACTTCGTTTTGTAGTCAGACACATTATAAAAACAGTTTTTTTCAAAACTAAACGTCTCTTACAATCATTAATTTCAAAGTAAGTACAATACAATGTGTTTTTTTCACAAATAATCTTTGAAATTTCTAACCCCACAATTGATATATGTGACTGTAATTCCGTATTACCGGGATATTCATACAACAGTAATTCAGAGGGTGGAAACCCTATTGAGAAAAAAACCTTACCTAATTCTATAAATAAAGACCAAAAACATTCACAATATATTTTAACTCTTTTTTAGATTATGATTAGATTATTAGTTAATTTAATAATTCATTATCTTATCTCATTATCTACACGTTGTAATTTTCATCGGGATATCAGCCACGTCGTTTTACATTTAGACTTTGTTTGACTAAAATTTCTCGACTTATTTCATATGCATTACAATGATGACGCACGGGTAAAGATAAAATAATTGAACTGTATAGTCCATCAGAACGGTAAAATGTCAAACAGAAATTGTCCATGAATTAAAAGTATCGAACCGATAATAGTTATTTATGAAACAAGTGCAAAAAGTTAATGTTTATTGCACTCGACGTGAAATTGTCCGAGTTAGGCCGAGTTGGACAACACGCCGAGTGCAATAAACAATTTTTGCACGAGTTGCATACAACATTTTTTCTACGTTCATGCAAAAAGCAAAAAATGATTTATTGAGGTGCGGCACTAGGTGTAGGAAAATGAAAAGCGCAACTTGAATACTTTATTATTAATATCGATTTGCATTGAAACAGGAACTAATACGTTACGAACAATTTAACTCAAACTTTATTTTTACCATCAATGTTGAAAGTGAATGAACAATTGGTGCAATTTTCAATATGAATATTTCTTAGTGAAGTACTTTTTAAATCCACTTCTTGATTTGTTACTGCTGTAAACGTATTAGTACTTGGTAACTGTACATCGTTATTTCCTTCAGGCTGAAATATTTGTTTTGCAACACTGAGTTTGTTTGCATGTGATTCCTCTACGTATCCCTCCGCTACTGTCGACGATTTTCATGTTTGTCATGATGACAGCACGTTGAAGTAGAATGACAGATGAGTGCAATAAAAACTTTATTGCACTAGTGCAATAAAGAACTTCTTTTTCCACTGAATATAGTTCAATAAAGTTTTGCTTTTTGCATGAATGTAGAAAAAATTCATTAAAGATTTTAGAGAACCGAACTTGATAAGAATTAATTTTGAAGAATTGGAAAATAATCGGAAATTTTTTTTGTAAAACTATTATATTACAATAACCAATTTTCATCATAGACTAATTATCCCAGAATCCTAAATCATCATATCTGACTTATGAAGAACGAAATTCGAAGTACTGAACATCATAAGAAAATGAATCTGTAATACCAACAAAGGAGAATAAACGAAAATGTGGAGCCGATTATTCGATCAAACCAGCAAATTACAAAAACAATATTTTGTAAAATTGATAATATACCGTAACAGAATATCATAAGTCTGCAAAGCATCATATTCGAAAGATATATGAAATAAAATTGGGATATTGAAAGTCATAAGACGTATAAATGGTAGAATACAAATGTACAGAACCGAAAAATATCAGAAATTGGAGAGGGGATAGCAAATGAATCGGGTAAGCCAGCGGCACCTAGGAGATAATAGGGCAATTTTTATAACGAGTTAATTGTTTCCTATAAGCGTGGTCCTCCATTCGCTCATCCCCTCCAAAAATTCTGCTAGATTTCGATTCTGATCAATTTATGTCCTATACATTTCGTTTCCTTGGATTTTACGATACTACCGATTAATTTCCGGATGATTTGTTGGTTTTTAGATACTATTGAGTGATGTTTTGATGAAATTCAATTACTTTATTTTTCAAGACTATGGTTTTCTGTTACGCACAGCTTAGTTTATTGAGATTTGCGATCACTCAATTTTTTTCATTTCAGTCACTTTCCCTTCTTGCTGAATTCAGATCCATGAAATCTATTTCTACGGCTTTCACGTATGATGCTTTATTGGTTCTCATAAATACACATTAGATGAATTTCTATTCGGATTATAAATCAGTTCTACACATTTCGATTTTTCGTTTTTAAGTCTTATAAAATGTTTTTCTGGTAGATAACTGATTCTTCATTATACCTATTGGTTTTACGTTTTAATGGTTTACTGATTTATTGTCACTACGAAGATTATTCTGCTATTCTATGGCCCACCTTTCTTCGAGAGACATTCTGCCGTACTAAGACAGAAGGTCGTAACTGACCAACAATTGGATTTCAAGGTTTTTGAATATTTCGCTCCTGTTAAATACAACCTATCCAAGAAACAAAGTCAGAATCTCGTATGTTCAGTCTGAATACCTAAAATAACATACACTATTTGACGTATGTCGAACGTATCAATCGTTTACTAAATCAAAGTATCATATCTCGAATAACTCGAAACTCTTGCAACACTAAATACGACCTTTTGTCTAAGCACGGCAGCATTATTGTTTGATCTATTACTTACAAATAAAAGATAATTTTGAATTGTTCTTTAGGATCAACCGGTATCTCATCTTCATGTTCGTAACTGAATTATTTATTATGTACTTTGTTTTTACGACCCTTTCCCGACACCCTTTCGGCAGCATGTTTGGTATGGAACTAGTCAATTAAAGTCAGAATCTCGTATCTTCAGTCTGAATACCTAAAATAACATACACTATTTGACGTTTGTCGAAAGTATCAATCGTTTACTAAATCAAAGTATCGTATCTCAAATAACTCGAAACTCTTGCAACACTAAATACGACCTTTTGTCTAAGCAAGGCAGCATTATTGTTTGATCTATTACTTGCAAATAAAAGATAATTTTGAATTGTTCTTTAGGATCAACCGGTATCTCATCTTCATGTTCGTAACTGAATTGTTTATTACGTACTTTCTTTTTACGCCCCTTTCATGACACCCTTTCGGCGGCATGTTTGGAATGGAACTAGTCAATTTTTCAATGGAAATTTTAATTTGAAAATAGGAATTTTTCTATCGTTTTTCCTTACGTTTGGCGCCCCTTTCTGGCCTGATGGTGTGCATTGCACACCTCGCACACCCACTAGAGCCGGCTCTGGCTGTCAGAGTGACAGGGTGGCTCGCGACTAACTCAAGTGGAGACGGGAGTGGGTCATACAAAATAAATTGTGATGAGGTGTACGAATGTTTGCGCCAGCTATATGAAGATGCAGGCTCACCCTATAGATTATTTATACTGATTCCCATATAACACGAATAGTATTAAAAATTAAAGTTACCACAATCTGAATGATAAACAGTTTACTGTTTGAAGAGGTATAATTATTAAACTCCAAAATTATATTGAAATGACTGTACGGGTACGTTCTTACACAAAACTAAATAGGCATATAAATAACTGAATATTATCAATATCGACCTTACAATTGGTCTACAGGTGCAGTTCAATGACCAAACATGTTTTCAAACATTAACCAACCTCTTAGGTGAGATTATACAAGCACTAGTAAATAGACAAGGTTAAATGTATCCAATATTACACACAAAATATATCTACCGCTGTAGGGTAGGAGAAAAGAATATGTCTTAACCAATCCGCAATAGTATGGTGCACCTTACCTTGTAGCGTTTACACATTAGCATTATGTTAAAGACTTTACTATGAAAAAGGATATCAGTAGGATACTTAGTGCTATTATCTGGTACTTAGAGTGCAACCTCGGGTCAACTGGACTGGTACCACCAAGCTGATCTTAACTGCAATGCTGCTTCTTCGACAGTCGCGCTACCAGTACCTGAATGCCCTACTCAATGGCTATAGTAAGTAGAAGATGGTCCCAAGGAAGACTTTCCACACATCCACGAAGTCATGAAACTTCCTCCAGAAAGGATTTAAATATAGTGGTAGGGACAGAACTATAGTGCCCTATACATAAAACCCTCTGTCCAGAACAGGCCTAGGTGCTCCCACAGTGGAAGATGCTTTCGGTAGGCTCTTTCAGATGTCCAAAATATCCTGGTCAAAGGGTTAACAGCGGCACATAGGGTCAAGTACCCAAAAGGCCTAACAAATCAGATCCAGAAATAATTGGTTTATATAATCCCCCGAGAGGTAAGGTTCAGAAATATGCATACAAAGCAATTCAATCGACTAAACGAAAACTGAAACCTTTTGGCAGTTGCACCCTTTACGGACGATTCAAATAGAAATAAAATTCTTACAACTTATTCCCCAATCATGTCAAAAGTGAAAAGCCCAGCACACTGGTGACAGACCAAGGAGACTAAAATTTAACAAGGAGAGTTTAATCCCCATAAGACAATGATGATACTAGTAGAAAAAGATGAAAGAACATTTGTGACGAAATGTGACGTAGTTGGACGTGTCATGGCCGCCGTTCTCTATAGACAGTGACGGACTAGCTCTTGGTATTTGAGAGTTACTGCTGACAGTTTTGATGCTTGGTTCGAGTTCGACTCTGTACTCATATCCCAGTACGTCACTATGACGCATTGATGCTACAAGATTCTGATTGGCTAGAGCTTATTAAACCCTCCCACTGAAATGAAAATATAATATGATGACTGGAATGCTATTAGTTCCTCTGCGCACCCGTATAAAGTGATAACTACGGAAGCCCGGTCGGGCCATTCAGACTTCAGACATCCTCCGAATTCAGACATCCTCCGAATTCAGACGCCCTCTGAAATTCAGACATCCTCTGAAATTGTTTTAAGATACCTATATTGTCCTGTTTATAACTACGTTAACGTAAATCTTGTACCAACTCTTATGTGACGAGTGATTTTTAATTTTTAATTTTTCAAAGACAATCGAGGACTAGGTAGTTTCATAGATTTGTCAGCCTGTCATTATGGCTGACAAATCCGTTGAAGGAACAGTTCATTATTATAATACAGCGACATCAACACTAGGCGAATAATGCGCGTGTTCTCCTGTTTTATTCCAAAAGTTTCTCAAGTAAAACTTGATACACCAGGATTTATTAGGTACTGAATCCCTCCACTTCAAATTCGTCATGAACATAGTGTGACGTGAGGATTTCGCGTGAAGCTTTTCCTTGTGATTTTTCTCCCCTATTTCGTATAGGCCGCATTTTATCATAAAAATATTAGAGCAGCACTTCTCAGAACCAGACTAAAGTCTAACGTGTGGCACCAAATATTTTTCTTATATTAATTCGTAATCTTCATTGTTTTTCTAATTATTAACTAATCATTAATAACTTATGGAATGGAAAAAATAATAAGCAAATCGCATTAGTAGGTTTTAACAAATTCAAAGTTGTCGGTAGGTAGTGAAAAATGTGATATTTTGCATCATATTGATCTTGAATTGTGATTGGTATTGAAACATTTCTGAAAAAACTGAGCAGTATGAAAATATTAAAATAAGTTATGGTTATTTTTTTATGAAATAAAAACAATGAGAAAACAAACTGAACATGAGAAAGAACACACTTGGAAAATGTTCTTCTACTTATTCTTCATTTAATTTCTTTATTTTTCTGTTGGAATAAGGTTTCAAAATTTTGTTTCATTGAATAATTTTCTTATCAAAATATTCATTTTCGTATCGTGTTTTGGGTAACCACTGCAGAAAATTATTTGACATTTTAATGAGAAAATTTTCCAATGAAAATGTTTATTTCACCCATATCAAACAGAGTTTTTTCTATAACACGTAACATATGGTATCGACAACTTGAAATAAAACGACGATCAGAAGATGAATTCGTTGTGGGAAACCAATTAAAATCATGGTTTTCTCGAATGCAAAGAATGAAACATTGAACAAGTTATAAAACAAAAATAACAAAGTCAACTGAAAACCTAATAAATACATATATCCTGATCCCTGATAGATATATAATAATCACGACATAATAAGCTTATGAAAACGGCTTTGGAGACTTCATATGATTGCGTGCCCCCAGTGCGAAATCTTGACGTCACCCTCTTTATGACCCATTTAGCCGAAAAGCAAGATCCATGTTACTGTGCTTCTATAGACACGGCCTTTCAGCTTTTCTCACAAAGTGTTCTGATTTATATATTTTATTTTTTATTGGTTTATTGAATTTACTCAATACGGCAAACAAAATTTGTTCTTGTGGAGATTGATGAATGTTTTTCCTCCATTAAAATAATGAATTATCAGTTGATCACCAGTAGTACCTAGGTGATGCTGAGCAAGTAGAAATGAATGTAAATGTTGATAATATGCAGAATAAGCATAATATAAGATCTCCCATCCCTTCACGTGACAACAAAACATGGTTTAATGCAGGGTTCTTAGGAACCCTGGTTTGTAACAACTGACCTCACTTCATTTGAAGGAACTCAAGGTTTCCAAATGAATGTATTTGGAAATCTTTTGGGTTTCACAACACAAGATTAAACAAAAGTAGGCTCCACTTTTTTTATTACAGTCTGTTAGAATGAATTGATATCTACAGAGTGTTTGAGTTTCTACCTCATATATCAAACGAAGGCGATTGACTTTTTAGAAAGACATATCTACAGTAACTCCATAACTCGGTTCAATTTCATATTCAAAGTATTAAAAAAAATCCAATTTGTCACAAACTTCTCCAACCGCACTGTATAAATACCTGTTTGGCTTTCAAAATTACAAGATAAAAAATAGATACCTACCTAATAATTAAACAATGCTAATAATCTCAAAATCTGTTTTGACAATTACGTCACAAAACGAATTTTAGATTTCAGAGAATGTCTGAATTCAGAGGACGTCTGAATTCGGAGGATGTCTGAATTCGGAGGATGTCTGAACTCTGAAGTCTGAATGGCCCGACCGGGCTTCCGTAGATAACTCTAGGAGGTGCAGAAAGGAGGCACATGCAATCTAGCAGAGAAAACTATTACTTGTATGGGTGCGAGAGAGACATTCATCTGCACGTACGTGTTTAACGTGTTATTAGATTCGCAATTTATGGTTAGTAAACACGCCAGTGCAGTGCAGCGTGTCTTTGTATCAGTTTTATATGTTACAATCAACTCAATCTCGATTCCTCCGCCACTGTGAGGAACCACAAAACAAACATGAGAAATCCAGTCGCGCAGCCTGACGAGCATTCCAGTCATCATATTATAATTTCATTTCAGTGAACCCTCCTTGTTAGTTTAGTCTCTTTGGTGACAGACAACCGTCAAAACCAATTAATCTTTTTCTTCTCAAACTTTAGGTTAAAATGTCAAATCCATGTGCATTGTTGCCAAGGACACTTCTCGAAGAGTATTACACTCTCAACTTATTATTCTTTTTCCACTAGCAAGAAAGATATTATGAAGCCCTATCCCCAAATGAAACACGCCAAAGTAATACTGCATGGCATAACCCATTTCGCATTTTCAGTTATGAAACCAACAAAAGTCACTCCAGCTGAATGCAGAAGAAACAACAATCACAAGTCTATGGGGTACTCCGCTTAGTGCGCACACCCCAGGGGCCCAATTTTTGAATTGTCCGAACTGATTCTCTAGAGAAATATGACGTCATTTTCTCTCAATTTTGAGCAATAGGTAGATAGGTACCTATAAAATGACATCATATTTCTCTTGAGAATCTTGAGAATTAATTCCGGCAATTCAAAAATTGGGTACCAGACGTGGAATGAAAAGTGTTAACAGAGTTCCAAAAGTAAACAACTAATCACGAATGACAATTAGTAACCTTGGGATAACTTGAAATATGACGTTACCAAAACATGATGACTTAAATGTAAAATGGATATACCTGGCAGTATTATTCAATGGGGACGCCTATTTCCGTGTTCAATAGAGGACTTCGGATAAGGATTCAGTGATGCCACCACACAACTTTTGGCTTTAAAACTACTGGCACGTTTTTCGGAATTTTTTCTTCATGACAGGGTTCCTGGCACCCTCAGGAACCCCGTAATATGATTGAAATTGTTCATAACGACGGAAATATTGAGATTTTCCATAAAATACAAAACGCTAGGGACTTTAATTTTGTTTAGGGATTTTTCTTTCAAAATGGCGCTAAATTCAAAACTAGAGCTAGAGTTTTGTTATTGAAAGAGGTATTGTGTAGTCTAGGAAGTGCCGGATAAAGCCACCGTGTGGTCCGTAGCAAATGTGAACAAGATACCCTTGATTTTCATTAAGTATTAAAGTATAGAATATAAAATAAAACAGCACATTTACAAAAAGACTTTCCGTGATTTAATCCGAGCAAATTTGGAGATAACACTCGTCAAATAAATATTTCTAAATTAATCACTTTCTATGTTCATTATATTGAGGTCGTTTGATGTTCTTGTCCCATTGTGCTCCCTAACACATTGTTAAAACGCTTTAACGTTGAAAAAGAACATTCTCCGCTGTAGTTGGTGATTATCAAAATCAAGTGAATGCGAAACACTATTCCAACATTTGGGAAACACGATTCCAATGAATTTTATGTCAACAGTTTATAAACTTGAAGTTCCTGAGCCTCGTGCTTTTTCTTTCTGCCGTCAATATCAGCAGCCACATCTGTTTTCAGCAGCTTCGCAAACTGCACCAGTTCATTGCCCAGACTGTCTTCGACATCATCTAGGAAATAATTGACGATAGTTCTTTTTAAGATCTTTTCTGCCGAAGTATTCCAAATACACTAGTCACTTGATGGTAAGCTTCCATGCATTTAGCTAATGCAGATAATTACAACAATAAAAACATGAATTTCAAAACGTTGTCTAGGTATTTGATGTTCTACAACTTCTTCGAGTGGTCTGTAAGTAGAGCTGCTGCTGAAAAGGTCGTACTTTGTATTTTGCTTGGGTTTTCTTGAAGTCGATTGCTGATATTCTTCACAGTGTTAAGATCTTGATCGGACGACTGCAACGAAGCGTTAGTCGCTTGCAAGTGTTCTAGAATTTCATTCCACGCTATAGTTATTATTCCCATTTCTAACTTTATTCATTTTCTGTAGGTGGTATAAAAAACATATCTTACTTGATAGTATTTTTTTACTTTGCGCACAGGCGCGAGCCCCCTCAGGCGCGGGGCCCGTAGCATTTGCTTACTGGCTAATTTGCTAACTGGTACTTGGTAGCATGATAATTGATAGCTGGCAAATGAGTGTAGGGTTATTTCTTTGTCAGTGCACATTCGTTCCATTAAAAAGTTCAAAAGTAGAAATGATATTCAACCATTTTAACAGTTATGATTAAAATGTAACACATACCCACAAAACTGAAACAAAATACAAAATCTGTGATGTAACCTCAAAGTATTCAGGCCAAGAGCATTTTAATCAGAAAGGTAATAAGGTTTGTTTGTCCGTGAAAGTTACCACTCAGAATATTTTCTAGATCGATCAACTATTTGGCAACTAGGAAACGAGAAATACGCAATTTTTTTTAAATTCAGGAAAATGATATATTTTGAAATTAGCGCCATTTTGTGAGAAAAATCCCTAAATAAAATTAAAGTCCCTAGTGTTTTGTATTTTATGGAATATCTCAATATTCCCGTCGTTATGAACAATTTCAATCATATTACGGGGTTCCTGAGGCTGCCAGGAACCCTGGCATGAAGAAAACTTGCCAAAAAACGTGCCAGTAGTTTCAAAGCCAAAAGTTGTGTGGTAGCATGACTGAATCCTTATCCGAAGTCCTCTATTGAGAAATAGTTGGATGGATTACCAGTGAATACACTCTCTAAGAAGCAACATTTTGATAGCAATATAGGTATTGTTAGTGTTTGAACATTATGAAATAAATGCAGAAGACAAATAGTGGTAAAATGCATGTAAAATATGATTAAAAATTTCGATATACTCTGAATAGTTAATAATAAAAAAAATAACGTTACAAGTTTTGAGGCCCATTTTACAGCAAGGAATAAGTCTGTTGAAATGAAAGTGAGCGAGTCGGAAATGTACCAACTCGTTTACGCAAATTGAAGATTTTGAGTACACTGGCATTTTTTTGCTACTGGATGTTACCATAAGAAAGGACACAATTTGCATTTTGCTGTCGAGCAAACTCGACGTATTCATATAGCGTTCCTTCTCTTCGAGAAAGCAATATTTTCTTCCGAAATAATCACTACGGCATAGTGACACAACCATTAAAATGCAGATACGGCACAAGGGCTTTACCGGTGTACGTTACGGTAGCCGTTGTGCACAACCATTAAGTTGGGATAACGTCTTAATGTTTAGCACAACGGAAGTGATACAGCATAGGGCTGATTGTCTGTTGGAAAGGGACAGAAAGAAAATAATTTTATGTATTGAAATGATATTAGTGTATTTATTGTATCCTTGTTGATTGTTGGGTTGAGATTTATGAAGTTCGCTAAGGAATAATTGACTTTTTCCATACTGCATTTATTGATATTTACTTTAAGTATTTCATCTTCAGTCTTCAGGTCTGGAGTAGAAACCGGGTTATTAGGCATGATGAAGGTTGGAGTGGTATCTGCTTTCTCGAATGTGGAGTTGTCCAGGAAATCTTTAATTTGTTTGTTCTTCCCTCTATAATAATAATAATTGCATACTTATATATGGCAGCTTTTGTAAACAGAGTGATTTTATTATTGAGGTGGGATGAGAAATATGTGGAGTTTATCTTCTAGAAATGGTATGGTGAAGTGTGTTACTTCATTCAGTGGATTATTTATCTGTGGTGAATTTGATTTTTTGATGTTCAGAAATGGATTGGCCTTCACTATACTTCCCCCTCTTACATTTTGGTTTACTATGTTTCCTGTTTTTTGTATGACATCCCATTTTCGGTATTCAATTCTGCAATCATTATTGATTTTTGTTTCAACGAATAGACCACAGTTGATATAATTTTTTTCTATGTAGTTACAAATTAGATGCTTTTTTGGAATGTAGCTATTGATGTTGGCATAAAGTAATTTAAGGATGTTGAACGTTGACCGGTACAATATCTCCTTGGGTAGATTATGTTGGTGAAGTTGAGTTTGGACTATCCAGATCAAAAATAAATATGTAAGTCCTATTTTGTCCAGGAAATACTATGTATCTACATTGTATTCTTTTATGAATCTCATTTTTAGTTTTTGGATGAGTTCAGCTCTATTTTGGTTTTTTGGTTTTTTTCAGTTTCCTCATATACGTGTTGATAATTTGATCATGCAGTGTTGTTGGAGTGGATTGTTTCGTTAATTTCTCGTGACATTTTATTCAATGGTTTGATGATTGCATTGGGTATTTCCTCTATAGGTTTTGTAGGATGTTTCGGACATTTGAATGACCATGCCTGATGATCATCTGCATTACAAGCTAAGCATTTGGGTGGTAAGTTTGTGGTACATTTGTTTGTCCTATGTTGTTGGCCACACTTGGTACATTTTATGACTTCGTTGCAGTTGTCTGTGGTATGAGTGAATTGTAGGCACTCCTTGCAAGGGATTGGTGTGGGTGTAGGGGGGTTGCTAGTATATACGGCATAATGTCTGCTTTTGAAGAAAATGCCCTCATTTAGCAGTTTTTCATAAGCTGTCAGTGAGACATTGATTACTCTGATATATGACGTAGGTTTATTTGCTACCCTAGAAATGATTCTCCGACAATATCGATGTTCTATGTCGATTGAAGATAGGTGGTTGCTGATAGTCTCATCATTGAAAATTTGTACGACTCCAGAAATGACTGCCGCATAAGATGGCTGGTTGATTGGTTGGGTATCAGTTTTTTTTGGAGGGGATGTTTCGGAAAAATTTGCTATAAGATTTTTTTTATCAGTATCATCGTTTTTGTTGGCATTGACGTTTTTGTTGGTGTTGGAACTTTCTTTTATGTTGTTTGATTTTTTCAGTGGTGGGCTGTGTGGTCCTTACTGTAGAGATTCACCGATTATTATAATGTGGATATCATCCCTGGATAATGGTCTCTTTTTACTTCTTCCCTGTATTTCCTGTTGGGACTGTTGTCCGCGTTTGCTGGTTCTGATGGTTGTTGTCGGTTGTAGAATAAGTTTGTGGACTGTAAAGGTTTTTTATTGTGGTTTTTTTTCATACAAAATCTAAGCAAAGATTCTTGGCTTGATAAATGCTTGTTTATTAGCGTTGTTATCTCGTTGCTGAGCAACCGCAATTACAAAATGATAACATTTTCCTACTTATAGGGTGTTACAGATTATACATCCCGCCCGCCTTGAAATGCGTATATAGCTTACAACAATATGAAATTAACAAAATGCAATAAAATTAAATGTAGTATTCAAGTTTCAATTGGTAAAATACTCAATTTTCGAACACTTCTTTTCACAACACCATTTTTAGTTTTTACAGCAACAATTCGAATAATATCGTCTTCTGCTGGAAAAATGTCCGCTACTCTGCCAACTTTCCAATGAAGAGGGGGTAAGATGTCTTCTCTCAGGATGATCAGGTCTCCAACTTTAATTTCGTTTGGTGATCTGCAGCTCCACTTTTGACGGGCTTGTAATGTTGTAACATACTCAGACGACCATCGTTGCCAGAAATGTTGGAGAATTTGTTGTAAATGGTGATAATGGTCCAGACGATTTGAAGGGAAATTGGAGACGTTTCTTTGAGGTACAGCCAGTAATGAGTCACTCAGTAGGAAATGAGCAGGAGTTAGGAAGGTTAAATCGGAGGGATCACTAGATAGAGGTGTAAGAGGGCGAGAATTAAGCACAGCCTCAATCTGACACAACACAGTCAAAAGTTAGATGCGCATTGCCAACTACTCGGATCAAATGTCTCTTTGCTGATTTGACAGCAGCTTCCCTCCTTGATGTGGTGCCAATGGAGCATTAAAATGCCATGAGATTTTATTATTCAATAGAAAATTACGAAATTCTCCTGAATGAGTAGAATTATCAATATCCTGTAAAATCGATTTGAGTTCATTATTAGCACCAATGAAGTTACTACCATTATCCGAATATATTTTGGAACAAAGACCTCTTCTTGATACAAATCTTTTGAGACAGTCTAAAAATGTGGGTGTTGATAAATCACCAGCCAACTCGATATGAACGGCTTTCGTGGTGAAACAAATAAATATACAAATGTATGATTTCAAGAGTTTTCTGCTTCTCAAACGACCATCTTTCACAAGGACTGGTCCGGCATAATCTACTCCTATCACAGAAAATGGTCGAATAGGAGTCAATCGTGCTTTGGGTAAATCTCCCATTAAGGGAACTATACTTGCCGGGTTCAACTTATAACAAAGAATACAGAATACACTTCCTAATTATACCTCTTACCACATTTCTACCATTTATTATCCAATATTTCTTTCTCAGGCTTGCCAAAACAGCTTGTGGACCAGCATGAAGCTTAGTTTTATGTTCGTATTCTATCATCATAATTGTAAATTTATGGGAAGGAGGTAACAATATAGGGTGTTTGACATCATAGAATAAAGGAGCATTTTTTAGTCGACCTCCAACTCTCAACAACTGATTCGAATCCAGAAATGGATTGAGAGTAAGGAGTTTACTTGTTCTCGAAATAGTCTTGTTGTTTCTCAAACAATGAATTTCATTAAAAAAATTAACTGATTGAACCATTTTGACAAAAATAATGAGAGAACTTTCCAATTCACTGGGGCTGATATCATCCTTTATTCTGTTAGTCTTGTTTTTCGTGTTTAAATTATGAATAAATCTCAAGATAAAAGTAAATACTCTGTGAGCTTTCGTAAAAGATGAGTATCTTTCAAAAATGGATTGGTCAGTGTAACAAACAAAAAGTAGTTCAGGTTTACTAAGTCTTTCAGGGATGTTTTCTGACTGATTATCAATATTTACGGGCCATGAAGTTTCATTTGTAATCAAAAACTCCGGGCCTGACCACCAAAGGTCCTTTTGTAATAATTCTTCAGGACTACATCCTCTCGATATGATATCCGCAGGATTATGATGTGAGGGTACATGTCGCCAATAATGCGTCCCAGTCAATTCATGAATTTCAGTTACGCGATTTGAAACAAAAGTTTTCCAAGTGCAAGGATCTGCTGCAATCCATGAGATGACAATAGAAGAATCGCTCCAATAGAATGTTTGAATATTAGTCAGATTTAATAATTGTTTAACCTTTTTCATCAATCTTGCAAGTAATAAGGCCCCGCAAAGTTCTAAACAAGGAAGTGTAATACATTTTTTGGAGGGGGCAATTCTTGATTTAGCGCACATTAATGTAGAATGACAAAAACCGTTATGATCAGTAGACAAAAGATATATACATGCTCCATACGCTTTTTGGCTGGAATCCGAGAACCCATGAATTTGTTGAATGAAGGAATGAGGAATTGTAACCTGCCTTGGAATTTTTATAAGATTGAGTTTCATTAGTTCTCTTCTATATTTTAACCAAGCTTTATACAAATCATTGGGAACTCTTTCGTCCCAACCGATTTGTTCTTGCCAAAGTTTTTGTAATTTAAATTTTGCTTGTACTACTACTGGTCCAATAAGACCTAGAGGATCGAATATTTTTGCTATATTGCTGAGTACTATCCGTTTTGTAACTAAATTTGATTCCTCGAGATTAGACTTGAAAATGAAATAATCATCGTTTGGGTTCCAAACCAAGCCCAAGGTTTTGATAGTTTCATTTCCGGGAGTAATATATTCGAGTAAATTTTCAAAGTTATTTGCATTTATGTTTTCTAGTAGTTCGCGTCTATTGGAAGCCCATTTGCGTAAGTGGAACTTGCCAGTTTCAAGAATTTCGTTTATTTGATTTTTCAGAATCGTTGCTTCCTCAATTGTGTCTGCGCCGCTGATCAGATCATCAACATAAAAACAATTTTTGATAATGTTACTTGCCTTAGGATATTTTTCCTCGAAATCGATAGCAGTTTGATTTAATGCCCGACAAGCTAAAAATACAGAACTTGCTTCCCCATAGACAACTGTGCATAGCTGAAAATGCTTCAAGGGTTCTGAAGGATTTTCGCGCCAAAGTATCCTCTGCAAGTCTCTATATAATGGGTCTATTCTCACTTGCCTGAACATTTTCTCAACGTCTGCTGTGAATACAACATTATGCATACGAAAATTCAACACTATTGAGAATAAGTCTTGTTGAATTGTTGGCCCCACTTTCAAAACATCATTTAATGACCACCCCGACGTTGTTTTGCACGAAGCATCAAATACTACACGCAATTTTGTAGTGTAACTGTCCTGTTTGAGGACTCCGTGATGTGGTATGTAGTATTTCAATGAGTTGGGTTCATCATCATCTAAATTGATTTGATTCATGTGCCCAAGCCTTTCATATTCTGACATGAACTGTACATATTCAGATTTGAGTTCAGGATATTTAGAGAATCTTTTTTCGAGTAATTGAAACCGTTTTGCAGCGATTTCAAGAGACGAACCAAGTTTTTCAAATTCTGATTTGAGAGGCAGACTTAATATAAACCTATCATCTGCGTCACGTTTAAAAGTGTTTAGAAAATGTTCTTCGCACTCTTTCTCTTCGCTAGAATATATTTGTAACCTACCAGCCACCTCTTGTATATTCCAGAAGTTTTCAAGTTGATTATTCAGCTCCGTGTTGGTAATAGACATATTACAAATTGCGTTAGCGTTATGAGCTGTATTGAGAGGCCCTGATAACACCCAACCCAGCTTAGTTTGCTGTAGAATCGGATGATTTCTTCCAGTTGTAATTTTGTTTGCACAAAGTATATCGAAAAATACACTTGCACCCAATAAAACATCAATCTTGCTAGAATAGTTACAAAAATCATCTGCTAATATGATATTACTAGGAATACTCAAATTTGATATGTCGAAAGAAACTTGAGGCAAATTTTCAGTGATTTTTTCAATTATTAAAAATGTTTCACAGGAAGTGTAATTTCCATCAGTTGAAATAATTGTACCATTGGCTTTGTGTGATATACTGTTCAAACAATTATTGAGACCCGCCACTGGAACGTTAATACTTACTGTTTTCAAATCAAGTTTTTTAGCTAGGTCCTTAGTTAAGAAATTTGATTGGGACCCGCTATCCAACATTGCACGACTTCGTATTTTTTTATTGTTTCCCGAGCATAAGTATATAAAGGCAGTAGCTAAGACCACTTGACTTGAATTAGTTTTTATCTAAGCAGATAGCTGTGGAGGAATATTCGGAAATGTCTGAGTTAACGCCAGGGGAGAATCGCTGTAGCTAGTAGATTGGGACTGTGAATGTGAAGAATCACGTATTTGGCTATTTACTGTATCATTTGAGTTTTGAATCTGTTCCTTTGCATCTTCAGAATTATGAAGCATTGTAAAATGTTTTTTGTGACATAATTTGCAACCTCTAGACCTACAATCCCTCTGAAAATGATTTGGCCGCAAACAGTTGCTGCATAATTTGTGTTTTTTCACTTCTGCAATGAGATTTTCAACTGACATTTGCTTCAATTTCTCACAAAATTGATTATAATGGTCTCCATTGCAAAAAGAACAGATTAGTTTATTTGTTGACAAATGAGAAAATGTTTTGTCTTCGCGTGAAAAGCTCGATTTGTGTAATGGTTTTGCTTTGCTTTCAACTGTTTCTACCCATTGGCATCTTTTCGAAAGGAATGTAGTCAATTCGACAATAGTTGGATTATCATTATCTTTCATTTGTTGTTCCCACTCTCGTTTGGAAGGGGAATCGATTTTTGATGTTAAGATGTATATCAGGAGTGTATCCCAAGTATCAGTTTGTTGACCCAATGCCGACAATGCTCTAAGATTTTTATTAAAATTATCCAAAAGTTTTCTAAGAGAAGTGAATGATTCAGTTTTCAAAACAGGAAGATCAAATATGGATTTCACATGAGTGTGAATAATTAGTTTTTTGTTTTCATATCTTTTTTGGAGCATTGTCCATGCGACATTATAATTGTTATTGGAAATATCCAAGGATTGTATTACTTGGGCAGCTTCACCCTTCAAACACGACTGAAGATAATAAAACTTTTGAATGTTAGAAAGATTACGATTTTCATGTATAAGACTTGTGAAAGTATCATTGAAAGTCATCCACTGGTGATAATGACCGTAAAAATCGGGTAAACTGATGTTTGGTAATTTTACCTGCCCCTGTATACCAATTTCCTGAGTATCTGTGATGTTTGGTAATTTTACCTGCCCCTGTATACCAATTGCCTGTGTATCTGTGTCACTTTTGTTCGAAATAGTTTTAGCGTTACCATGGTTACCTGTGTTATGTGAACTTGTCACTGAAGAGCCATGATGATGTTCCATGCTAAGGATTTTTTGTTTAGCGAGACCCGTTGCTGTGAAAAACGAATCTTCGAATACCTGTCTTTCTAAATCATCAGCCGTTTCACGGAAAGACTCTATTTCCGACTGTATCTCTTCAAATTGATTTAAAGCATCACTGATTTTGTCTAAACGTACTTGTAGTTCATGAATATTTTAGGTTTGTGAATCAAATGAGTTAACTGCGTTAGAAAATCGAGTAAGTTGGCCCTTGATTGTGGCGCGTTTTGCTTTAAGCTTTTGAAGGTCTGCCATAGCGTATCGTATAAAACAGAGTACTTACTTCTCAAGGAAATTAGGAAAGGTTTAAAGGATATGATTCTATGGAAGGAATGAAGTGACTCACAGTTTTTTGCGTTCTTCCTTCCCAACGCGTGTTCGGATTGTGTTTGACGTTCAATTTGACGTTTCTTGGCAAATCTTCTTTTCGACTAAAATCCGCTCGAATTGACCAAAATGTTGGGACTGTTGTCCGCGTTTGCTGGTTCTGATGGTTGTTGTCGGTTGTAGAATAAGTTTGTGGACTGTAAAGGTTTTTTATTGTGGTTTTTTTCATACAAAATCTAAGCAAAGATTCTTGGCTTGATGAATGCTTGTTTATTAGCGTTGTTATCTCGTTGCTGAGCAACCGCAATTACAAAATGATAACATTTTCCTACCTATAGGGTGTTACAGATTATACATTTCCCAACCGGAGGTTCCTTGCATTGCTTCTTCATCCTCGGACATTGTGTGCACTTTTTTGACTTTTTTAAACTGTTTTAAACTTCGAACTTTTTCACTGATAAAAATACGTCTGCTCTCTGTGGAGGTCAGACAGACTGTGGCATTCTTATATTATTTTACTTTTTATATTCAATGTGTTTCCCTTCAACTACCTCTTTATTGTTATTTTTATATGAATAAATATTATTATTATTATTAACTCTGAACACCTTTAAGTTTGATTAATATATATTTTGCCATGTTCTAGGGTCTTTGAAAAATGTCCAAGTTATAGAATATTATAAATTTAGTTCAACTGTTTTCAGTGTATCTTTGAAGATGGCACGGAATCTAGCATCAACTTTGTGAAAATAATTGGTGCCCGAGTGATAGCTGTTCGATTGTGTGGTACGGTGGAGCTACTTCAACTTCAAACCTACAACCAGGGTCGACCCATAGACTGGAATTTCACTTGCGCCTACAGAAGGATGCATGTGAGGACATCTTCTGCAGGTTCTATAACGGTCCGTGATTTACCATTACAGGTAATATAAAACATTTGTACTGATGGTAACTCTTGATACTTTTCAATATAATTTTTCTCGGGTTCAACCTTATTTAGACTTGTTGATTATTTATTTATTCATTAACGGCAGAGCCAATTTACAAAACATGTTTTAAAAGTGTGAAAAACAAAGCGAATGCTTATATCTAGTGTCTACATTACTAAAAGGTGTAAAAAAAATTGGTACAAAACTAATAAGGAAATTGTATAAAGAAACACTTCGGAATTACTATAGTCTTTTCAATTGATTTTTGAAGACCTGAATCGAAACATTAAATAAACTTAAGGTATTATGATATTGGTTCCCTATATTCAGAATACGAGGAATCGGACTGTTTAATGCATAATTAGTATGAAAAAAAACTATATGAAAGATATCAGAATTTCTAGTATTTTTTTGTTTGTTTAATATTAAAGTTAATTAGATGAAGTAGTTCTGGGCAGTTGATTATATTATTTATTACTTTAAAAAGGAAGCTCAAGTTCATATGAATTCTCCTATCTTCTAATGATTTCAAATATAGCATGGTTAAAATTCCACTATACTCATATTCATTTCATTGAAGACCTAAGTGAAAAGCACAGTTCCTCAAGAATTTCTTTTGTACGTTCTAATACAAATCGATATTTAGATTATAAAAGGGTTCCATATAACCGAACAGTTTTCTAAAATAGGTCTTACAAAAGCACAATACAGAATCTCTTTTGTTCTAATTGAAAAGTCGGTAGATATTGTTGAGACTTTTTGCCACAATTTCCGATACATGAAGATTAAAGCTCATATCGCTATAAAATTTAATGAACATATTTCTCTCTTTTGAGAGCTATATTATTCAGTTTAATTCAAAAAAGATTGGAGTTCTAATTTCAGCGAACGTCATGATTTGACACTTATCAATGTTGACTTCTAATAAATTATTTTTACACCAGACGGAAAAAGCTTCAAGATCTTTTTGTACTAATTCTCATCATTTTGGCTACCAATTGCTCAATAAAGTTTCAGATCGTCCGCAAAAAGAAATTCTGAATGTTTGAAAACAATCTCTATATCAGAAATAAATAAGTTAAAGAGCAACGTGCCCATATGGGATCACTGAGGCACCCCTGATGGAACCTGAATGGGCGTACATGTTGTATCTCAATATTTCACAGATAGACTTCTACCAGTCAAAAAGCTGTTGATTACTTGTAAAATATTTTCATCTATACCAAGCGCTCGAATTATAGCAATGAGTAGGCTATGGTTGGCTCTATCGAAGTCTTTAGAAAAGTCTGTATAGACAGAGTCGACCTGTAGCCCACTCTCAAGATTTTCAGTTATGATGTTTGTATATAGAGCAAGGTTAGTACAAGTGGATTTACCTTCTGAAAAACCATGTTGCTGGGGATTGAACAAATATTTACAATCCCAGGAAAGATTCTTTGTAAGCAGAGTCAAACATCTTAGCCATCTCTGAATGATTGCACAGTGCTCTATAATTCTTAATATTTTTTATCCCCTGATTTATGTATTGTTTTCAAGAAACTGTGTTTCCAATAGTCCGGAAAGGTGCATAAACAAATAATTTGTTTGAAAATATTTCGCAAAGGAATTACTAAAGTATACAGACATTGTTTATATAGAAGTAAGATAGTTAGTCAATGCCTGTGTAATTGGTGTTGGACGCAAACGCGAGTGTCACCTAGCGTGATTAGTTACAAACATGAATATTTGACGTCATTTTAATGCAGGTTCCTTCAAAAAACCCTGATTTTAATGCTGTCCCATTGTTTCAATCAAGTAACGACATGACTTGGAGGCCAGATCACTGAAGTTACGACATGACTTGGATGCGAGCTCACTATCGCCATCTACATGTCGCATCCATTTTGATCCAATTATAATCCCATAAGGTTGACTAACTATGTTCTGTATAAACAATGATACAGACATTTGTGCATAAAAAATAAAGGTATCCCATCAGGTCTCACCGTAAGCTTAGGGGGAACAGAGAGAACATAATCAATTATATCTGTAGCCGTAATGCTATAATTGTTTATAGAGATTTTGTATTCAAAATTATATTCTGGATTATATACAATTCATTGTCTGGTTACATATACCGGGTGGCTACGGAAGTATTGCCTACGGAATATCTCAGTTATTGTATGAAGTAGGTTTGTGAAATTTGGAGCGTCGATATAATGACATAAGAGCTAGAATTTGAGCATATTGACATGTCGAAGTTAACTTCCGGTCTGACCGGAAGTAACATCAACTTTCTTATTTTAAATGGAAACCCTATTTTTTTTTTTCGCTTTATTCAGCATTCAATTCCCTTTCTAATGACATATCACAAGTTGGTATCTAACCAGAAACTAGATCAGAAAAAAATTATTATTGAAATTCACCGAGTAGGCCGTGGAAGCAAAATGAAAGCCAAAAATTAAAAAGTTGGCTATGGAAACCATACGTCACTTGATAACAGTTGCTACTACTGTGATATTTTATTTTCATTCGTCGGCGTTATAAAAAGCCGCCAAAAAAAAATATTGGAAAAATTGGGAAAAAAACAATACTCTGTAGGTCCATAACTTAAATAGGAACATACAACTTTTTCTTGCCTTTACTATTCAGCATAACCATTCCTTTCTAATGATATAATAGAAAGTAATTTCTTGAAATGAAATACCAAAAAATCCAATTATTATTCTTCAAATAACGAAAAAACAGATTTATCGAAAAAAAAATTCAAATGGATAGGATTAAAGATAAAATAAATTCAAAACAAATGTTCGAAATGCATTCCCTCAGCGTCAATACATTTATTGACTCTGGTGATATTTTCATGTAAAACGTTTCTCAACATTTGGGGCGTGATATCTTGGAAAGCTCTACGAATTTTTACTTCTAGCTCAGGTAGAGTTGTAGGCTGTGTGGAATACACCCTATTTTTAAGATGCCCCCATAGAAAAAAGCCGCACGGAGTAAGATCAGGTGACCTTGGTGGCCACCTGACTGGACCATGGGATATTATAAGTCTCTCTTGAAAGCGGAGGGGCGCCATCTTGCTGGAAGTACATTCTCTCAGTTATTTCCGCTGGTAGGTTGTTAATGAATTCCGAAATTTCATTCGTTAAAAAATTAAAGTATCTCTCTCCGGTTAGTTGGCCTTGAAAAAGAATGGGGCCAACAATATGAGTTCCAACTATTCCTGCCCAAACATTCACACCAAATCTCTCCTGGAAGCCGCCTTGTCGAAACCGGTGCTCGTTTGCTATCGCCCAGTACCTGGAACAAAAGACCGTTCACACTTTTAGCACTTTACACTTCGACTATCGACAATAATCCATTGTTGGTAAATCTTGACTCGTCCGTAAACAAGATATAATAGTTAAATAGGTGATTCTCAGCATTTTGTCGAAGAAACCAATTACAATATTCCAGGCGCCTTTCACCGTCATTTTCATACAAATGTTGATGCAACTGATACTTGAAGGATTTCAATCGATGTTTTTTCAAAATTTTCCTAGCAGAGTCCTTACTTATATCAATACTAATAACCAATCTGCCTTGAGGAAATTGTGCTATCATATTGTACTAAAGCTAATACATTAATTTCAGTTTCCTCATTAATAACAAATGCTTCTTGGTTTTCGTGAACATCAGGCTCAGTTCTTAATTTTTCTTCAAGCCACTGGAAATACCTTCTTGACGGTTGCTGCCTCCCTGGATATCGCTCTAAATACAATCGTTCAGCGGCATAAGAATTTTTTAAACATTCACCATAAATGAGAAGCATGTCAATTTGTTCGGTTCGTGAATAACGGGGCATTTTTTGAATATTCCACTAACTGATTTCGATTTCCAAACCCTTTTAAAATGGCAGAATCAAAAACACTACTTCGAACGTCAAAATAATATGGATAGCAGCGTTCGTGACAGCTCTCATTTCTTTTTTGTTTCATTCCAAAATACATCTTAATCAGCATACTTGTTAATATTTTGGTTCGAATGATTATTGCAATGGAATGATTATTCTGAATAGCACAAACATCGTCCATAGGTAGATATTAGAATATCTATGGACGATGGCACAGACCAAGTACGTTTATGTTCCTATTTAACCTAGAACCTACAGGATATAATTTATCATTCCACATTATTTTTAATTTTATTTTTGCGTATGGCGATAATCTGTTTTGTTATTTGAAGAATAATAATTGGATTTTTTGGTATTTCATTTCAAAAAATTACTTTCTATTATATCATTAGAAAGGATAGGTTATGCTGAATAGTACAGGCAAGAAAAAGTTGTATGTTCCTATTTAAGTTATGGACCTACAGAGTATTGTTTTTTTCCCAATTTTTCCAATATTTTTTTGGCGGCTTTTTATAACGCCGACGAATGAAAATAAAATATCACAGTAGTAGCAACTGTTATCAAGTGACGTATGGTTTCCATAGCCAACTTTTCAATTTTTGGCTTTCATTTTGCTTCCACGGCCTACTCGGTGAATTTCAATAATAATTTTTTTCTGATCTAGTTTCTGGTTAGATACCAACTTGTGATATGTCATTAGAAAGGGAATTGAATGCTGAATAAAGCGAAAAGAAAAAAAAATAGGGTTTCCATTTAAAATAAGAAAGTTGATGTTACTTCCGGTCAGACCGGAAGTTAACTTCGACATGTCAATATGCTCAAACTCTAGCTCTTATGTCATTATATCGACGCTCCAAATTTCACAAACCTACTTCATACAATAACTGAGATATACCGTAGGCAATACTTCCGTAGCCACCCGGTATATGGCACTGAAATATAAATATAACTGGAACGCCAATACGGGTATGTGCGCGAAGAATTTTTGTACCCCTCCTGGGCACTAAAATGTGAACTTATGCATCGCCGCAGTAGACGAAAATCATGTCTTTGATTATCACAGAGACCGGTTAATGATAACGTACGTCCTTGATTAATGAATTTTTCCAGGAGCGGCTTGTGTCATTCCATTTCATTATACCTGGCTGGCACCAATGGGCAATGGCACTTAATGATAATGACATTATGCATATAAGTATGGCTTGGCTTGTAGTATTTTATTGTGTTTAGTTTCACTAGTGCGACGAGTGCAAATATTTGCTTTGTGTCATTGTGTCTTTGTGTTTGTATTCGATTATATCATTGAATTTGGATTGTGGTTCTTGTAGAATAGTTGAAAATAATGGAGTTCTGTATGGTATTGCAATGCAAAAATAGCCGTAAAAATGCAACTTTATCCTTTTTCAGGTATGTTTCACTTGTTATTATTCTCAGTTGTTCAGTACATGAAGGTATTAATGATAGGAACATTATAATAAGTTGTATACAAAGTTATTCTAGAATCTTTTTGTTATTCTCTAAAGGAATGAAATTTTTTGTTTTCTCATCAATAACTCTTATTAATTAATAAATTAAGTAAGCAGCTTGTAGTATATAGTAGTTGATTTGTAAGTGATTTTGTTGAATAAATATATTTTGTACTCGATTCTGTATGTTTTCTGAGTTTTTTATATTTCAGATGATTGATCAGTGTTCTAGTTTTGCTCAGTCAATTGAATAAAGCTATTGGTAAGATTACTTTGAAAATGGCATATCAGTCCCTATTTCATTGTCATCTCTCATCAAATTTTGAATATGAATAAGATGTATGATAACTAAAATTAATCCATGAACAAGAGAGATATTCACAAGTGGGAAAATCTGAATAGAATATTTATTATTTTATATTTGTGGTGAATGAATTTTATGTTGATCTAAATCATCATAGATTCGTAATTACAAACACGTCTAAATATTACGGACCAAGCCGGTCCTGTTTAAAATATTAGTGCGCATGTTCACAAGTTCACTTTATTTCACTGGAATATAACCTTTATTGACATCTGCGCGAGGTTCAAATTGGTACACTTTTGAGAAATTGCTTTGGCGTTCCAGTTATATTTATATTTCAGTGGTATATGGTTAAAAAATAAGAGGCAAACTGATTGACAATCTCAGAAGTGTTATTACTAACTTCGTTTTCGTAAAACATGGTTGTGATGTCGACGCCATGTATATTGATTTGGATCTATTTTTTGAAATGTTTTTTGTTACTTTAGTTACTGAATGTCAGTTGAAAGAAAGAGTTTGTCAAAGAATTTTTGAATAAAAACGATAGTTTCTGAAACGTTTATAACTAAAGAAAAACACGACTCAACATTGGTCCTTCTAGCTGATTCGAAACGGGCATGGAAAATATAGTAGGAGAACGTGAAGAAAGATTGAGAAGAAATGGTGCTGGTGTGAATAGAAGTTTGTCACATGACTATGAGTGGCTAGCTGGATTTGGTACAAGAAACATTAGTACCTCACCCACCATGATCAACATTAGCTCAACTGCTCAATCAACTGATACATCCTCAAAACCTAAATCTCAATCAGTCACGATAGAAAATGTGTAATCTTGTGACATGACAGTGATTGAGACAGGTTCAAAGTCAATGAAGTCCCTCTATTATCGCTTTGATCAGAATAATTCTCGTTCTGTTCATTCTTCAAAGAAATCTTCAACTTCAATGGATCTTCAGAAGAAGAGACTTGCTATTCAGACTGAAAAGGAAAAGCAAACCCTCGCAAAAATGAAGGAAGATCTAGAAATGAAGCAGAAAGAAGTAGACAATAGAATGAAGATATTACAAATGGAGCATGAACTGAAAGAAGCAGAAATAGAAGCAGAAGGGAACTCCGAATGTGCTAGTCAGAAATCTAGAAACGAATATTCACAGAGTGGAAGTGACAACAAAATGAAGTCTTCGATTGTTGAATGGGTCAATAATGTAGAATCTTTCGAACCTCCGGGTTGTGAAGTATTTCCTGACTCCAAAGGAAATGCTCGTGACGACATCCAGATACTTTGCCAAACATTTACGAACGTCATCAAAACTGTTGCTCCAGCAAGGCAAGATTCATTGTTAGCCCGAAATATCGTGGACAAAGACTTTCCTATGTTCGATGGAAATCCTGAAAACTGGCCTTTATTCTATCAACGGTTTCAACAAATTAGTCAAATGTGCAACTACAGTGCCGACGAAATATTGGTTAAATTGCAGAAGTGTCTACGAGGGGATGCCAAATCGGCGGTTGGAGGTCTGCTGTTGTCTCCCAGAAATACAGATTTGATTCTTGACACGTTGAAGAAGGGATTTGGAAGACCAGAATACATTATCGAGGTCATGAAAGCCAAGATTAAAAATATTCCGCCAATAAGAGAAAACATCGATAAATTGATTAATTTTTCTAATGAAGTGTGTAACCTTGTGGCCACTATGGAAAGTTTGTTTGCTACAGACTATTTGAGGAACCCTCAACTGCAAAAAGACTTACTTTCTAAATTGCCCGACATGATGAAGCTCAGATGGGGAGAATTCATGATGAAAAATAAGGGAAAAGTATCCTTAAAAGATTTTGCTTCATGGATAGGTGAAATGGCCGAGGCAGCGTGTTATGTGAGCAATCCTCAAGTACCCAGCAGTCACCCAGACTACAAATTCAACCCCAAGAGACCATATTTCCAGAAGAGACATGAAACTGTCCTCAATACGAAGGAAATTGGAAAAAAGTCCTCCAATGACAGAGAATCAACATGTTTTTATTGCGAGAAGAGTCACGTTGAAAAAATATGTCCTCAAATGACTTCTGATGACCTGGAAACCAGATGGAAAATCATACCTGACCAAAAAGTGTGCTTTCCCTGCCTTCAAAAAGGTCATCATAAATTCAAGTGCAAGAATAAACGAGAATGTGGTACTGATGGTTGTAAATTTCATCACCATCCTCTTTTACATAAAGCTCGATCCTCGCAACAATAATAATAATAATAATAATTTCATTTATTGACCATTCCAACAAAAATACATACTAAAACAATACAGGGAAGGTCAAAAGGCACAAGATCAGTAAAATACTGGTCTTCCTCAAGCGCCTGTGGATCGATACAAAATTCA
The DNA here is from genome assembly GCA_944452925.2 of Chrysolina oricalcia. NCBI lineage: Eukaryota > Metazoa > Arthropoda > Insecta > Coleoptera > Chrysomelidae > Chrysolina > Chrysolina oricalcia. Next base: position 44,512,428 of record OX101815.2, on the reverse strand, counting down.
AAATTTGTTTCTGATCATCAACAAAACTTCATATAGTTAAGTAATAATTAAGAGTACCTGTGCGAGGCAAAAACTATATATATATATATATATATATATATATATATATATATATATATATATATATCTACACTGTAAGAAGAAACTGCAACGAATGATGTATATGTACATGTATAAACATATATGTATAGACAATGTATACATGGTAACAGAAATATACCTACATATGAAAATATATGAAAAACTACCAACTTAAAAAAAAAAAATATTACTATGGGATTTTGTTTGTTTTACCTAATCAATTGTTTGAGCACTGGTCACTGAAAATGGAGCTGAACATTTGTTTCTTGAAACTGGTTGAAGAAAAGATTTTGATATTTTCAGATAATTCATTATATTCTTTAGCGATTCGGTAAGAAAAGGAGTTCTCGTAATGTCGGGTACGATGTTTAGGTATGGTCAGGAGGGTTTTTCGGCGGATGTTCAAGTGGTGTATGTCTGTTCGATACGTTATTTTTGAATTCAAATATGCAGGAGTATGATTTCTTATTATTTTATGAAATAAAGTCAGGGAATGGAGCTTTCTTCGATTGACCATATTCAACCAACATGTATTTCGCAAGGTATGTGAAATCCTGTCAAACTTTCTAATACCATGTATCAACCTTAAACACGAGTTCTGCAGTTTCTGTAATCTTCTTGTGTCTATAACAGTTAAGCATGGTCCATAAATATAATCACAGTAGTTCGCATGAGCTAATACTAGTGATTCGCATAACTGTGTTTTCAGTTTAACTGTCAGAAGGTGTCGGTTCAAGTACAGTAGTTTTAGTTTAGCGTATGATTTTTGAAGAATGAAAGATACATGCTGACTGAATTTTAGTTTATTATCAATGATAATGCCTAAATTTTTCACTTTTTCCTTGTGTGGAAGTGGTTCATTTCCTATTTTAACATCAAAATCGTCAGCCGGCACAAATCCGAAAGACATGACTGAAGACTTCGATGTATTGATAACTAAGTTATGCTTCTGTGAAATTGCTACCAATGCATTGAGATCCTCATCAATATCTCTATGTGCAACAGCTGTTTCAGTAGGATCGAAAAAATTATAAAACTGCGTATCATCTGCATACATGTGTATCTTGCACTTTTTCATAATTGATGGAAAGTTTGAGGTGTATATTGTGAACAAAAGGGGACCAAGAATGGAGCCCTGCGCAACCCCCCGTTTTATACTTCCGCTCTCAGACAAAGATCCATTTAATAAAACTTTTTGGGACCTTCCACATAAATAATTCCTAAAGAAATTTATGCATGAATGACCGAGCCCTATGAAGTGCATTATAGCTAGAAGTAACTCGTGATTCAGCATGTCGAAGGCTTTGCTGTAATCAAGCAAAACTAGTACACCTATTTTACGGTTATCCTGTGCAACAAAAATATCATCGGTTATGTTCAAGAGAGCCGTTCCACAGCTGTATCCAGGCCTAAACCCAGATTGGACCTCTGGAAGAATGTTGTAGTTATTTAGATGTTCGCGAAGTTGTTTTTCTACAATTCTTTCCAATATTTTCGATAGGGTAGGAAGTATAGTTATTGGCCGAAGATCAGCCAAGTGTTGAGGTGAGCTTGTTTTTGGGATAGGTATTACTTTTCCTTCTTTCCAAGCTGTAGGAAACACTGAGTTTTCTAGACAGAAATTAATGATATGGCAAATAACTGGAATGAGAAGTGGGCAGAGAAATCGTAATAGTATGATATTAATTCCATCGCAGCCATACGAGTTCGTTTTAATATTCAATATTATTCTAGATATTTCATCTTCGTCGACTGCTTGGAAATGAAGTGTTTCTCTAAAATCCGTTTTCACGTGATTGCAATAATGGTGAAGGGTATCTACATCTGGATTACTCATAACGTTAGTAATCTGAAGAAAATATTCATTTATTTCATCTGGAGTAGTTTGAAAGCTCATCTTACTATTTTTATTATTATTACGTTCAATAAATGTATTTATGATTTTCCATTTCTGCTTATTATCAACATTCGATAGCTTTTGTTCAAAATATACTTTCTTCTCCATCCTGATAGCTTGAGTTATGTAGTTTCTTAAATCTTTATAATATTGCCACTGCGAATCCTTTTTTGTTGCTTTATATTTATTCATTGCTTTGTCTCTTAAGTGAATCATGAATTTTATGTTATCAGTAATCCATGGTTTTTGTGGTTTAGTGAAAGTAGATGTTTTGTAAGGTGCATGCCTGTTGAATAATTCAAGTATAAAAAAATTCAGTAAGTTTACTTTGTCGTCAATGGTTTCAGCCTCATATATACGAATCCACGGTACGTTACTGGCGTCACTTTCGAAGTCTTCCCTGTTAAATTTTGAAAAATCTCTATATGTGCGAGTATCTTCAGCACTATTTAGAGTGCTCATGTTGATTATGCAGTCAGTGAGTAAGTGATCGGAAACATTTATATCCGAAACTGCGCAATCATTGTATGATAATGAGTTGTTTAAAATTATAAGGTCTAACAGAGCATCTTTTCGAGTAGGTTCCTGTACTATTTGTTTCAGCCCAATGCTATCTAATAATGAATAGAACAAATTCGTAGTAGCATTCATGTTCAAAAGATTTATATTGAAGTCTCCTGAGCAAATAATATGTTCATACTTTAGAGATAATGCAGCTATATTGCTTTCAAAGCTATCTAAGAAATTCATCACATCTGAGTTAGGTGGACGATAAATCGTTCCCATACAAACCTTATTCTTATTGAAATAAATATTCAACCATATTTGTTCATACGATCCATTATCCTGAATGTCTTCAACTATTTTCACTTTGAAGAAGTCTCTTACATAAATGCAGACTCCTCCGCCCCTGGTATTCCTGTCATTCCTGTCATTACGAAAACATTTGAAACCTCTAATTTTTATCATATCTTCTGTGATATCCTGGGTCAACCAAGTTTCTGAAATTCCGAAAATGTCGTATTCGTTTGTCAGGACTAAGTCTCTTATTTCATTTATTTTTGGTAAAAGTGAACGGATATTCATATGACCAATGCTCAGTTTCGACATATTGAAGTAGGTATTTATTTCAAGACAAAAAAATTATATTGCTATCGTGAACCTAAAAAAGAATAATTTCAACAGTAATTCTCTATTCCACCAAGGAAAATGAGAAATTTTAAACGAAGTCAGCCGACTCCTAATTAATGAATAAATAATCAAAAACTTTATTGAAACGAAACAATGAAACAATCATGAAAAATATTAACTAAATTATGTAAGAGAGTTTTTTTTTCTTAAGTAAATTTATTGTCTATTAGCAGATGATCGTGTTTTCGGACTATAATTTATTCTGGACCTCTTTCCTTTCTTCTTTTCTCCTGGTGCCCTGTTTGATACCGCAGTGGTTACCTTCGACTGGGAAGCAGATTGTGTTATTTCTTCCTGTTCTATATCTTCATCCAAGTCAGTATCCTCGTCCTGTTCAAGATTCTCTAGCTCCTCTACCGTATACAATTTGTTATCAATCTCTAGAGCGAATCCTTTTATTTTGGCAGAAAGTTTTTGAGATCTTGCAATTTTTAAATGTCGCACAAGAATTTTTTGTTTCTGTCTATCGTCGTATGATGTATCGTTAGAAATAGCTATTCCAGTTCCTCGGAGTTTCTGAATATTTTTGTATAATTCTTGTTTCTTCAGAAAAGATACGAATTCCAAAGCAATTGTATTTCCTTGCAAGCTTTCTTTACCAATGAGGTATATGTTGTTAATGTCCTCTCGCTTTATATCTGTGCCCAATATATTATTCAGGGTCAGAGTGGTTTCTTCCAATAAGTTTGATTTATTTTTGATATTCAAACCAAAGATCACTATATTATTCTTTCGAACCTTTCTTTCGAGCTGCTGAACTTTGATTCCTAATTCGAGAATTTTCTTATTGCAATCGGCCACGCTATTTGAGATGGACTGAATACTGTTGTTGAGTTCTTTTTTGATGTCGCCTGTCTGCAGGGTGTTCACCTCTAGCACAGTTTTTCTGATCAGTTCAGATAATTCTACCGTTGTTAACTCTTGCACTGATTTCTTCGATCCAGCCATAGTTTCCGTGAGATTTATTTTCTGTGGTGGAATTAAATCACTAGATCCTTATGAGGTGTAAGTAAGTTCTGGTACATAGTCGCGATAATGTTGGCGTTTGCTATTTTATACCTTATGAAAGCCGATATAAGGGAATACTGATTTAGACGTGGTATATTATATGAACTTACAGTTTTTTCATGCACAATCTGTAGATACTTCACTGATTAAAGTGTTATAGTGAAATCACACAAATACTATGATTTTATACCACTCAAAATAAGATTCTTAATTGGAGCCGACAGATACACGTTCACACGTTCAAATTATCACGAAGCTGTCGATGTGAATCAAGCTTGTCTCCTAAACACAGAAAGTGAGACAGTTTGTGCGGTGAAACATGAAACCAAGAAGATCCTTCTCAGAATGCTTCCAGTATTAGTACACAGCCCAAGAGGACTACTGAGAGTATTGGCATTGTGCGACGAAGCCTCAACTGTTACATTGATGGATGATAGCATTGCAAAGAAACTTGGTCTATATGGCGAACCTGATCCACTATGTATCCAGTGGACTAATGGACAAACTGCATGTCATGACAAATCAGAAAAAATAGATTTGGAAATATCTGGACTGCAGAATTCCACGAAATTTGCACTGAAGAATGTTAGGACTGTAGATTCGCTTTTATTGCCTGAACAAACCGTCGACATGGAAGTTTGGGGAAAGCATGAATATCTGAGGGGTCTTCCTATCCACAATATAAACAATGAAAGACCGATGCTGTTACTTGGGCAAGATCACGTCGGCCTGACGACTTCTAGACAATTTAGGAATGGTCCAACAACGTGTCCCATTGCAACAAGATGTCAACTAGGGTGGTCTCTCCATGGTCCGACACCGAGTCCAGCTGAAAATGGCAAAATTCATACTTTTCACGTCTGTAATGTAAATAAAACAGAGGATGATCTGCACGAGATGATTAAGCAGTCATTTTCTATTGAAACGTTTGGAGTATGCATCAATAAGCCACCGAAAGCAAGCAGAGATGATACGAGGGCCATGAGTATTATGGAATCAACTGCAAAACGTGTTGGTAATCGGTAAGAAATAGGTCTTCTGTGGAAATTTGACGACTTCAGTTTTCCCGAAAGTAAACCGACGGCACTTCAGCGACTAAGATGCGTGGAAAGGAAAGTTCAGAAAGATGAAATTTTGGCGGAGGACTATTGCAAGAAAATTAATAGTTACGTAGAGAAAGGATATGCCAAGAAACTAAGACCTGAAGAAGCTGCAATTGAGACCCCACGGACCTGGTACCTACCGCATTTTCCTGTCAAAAATCCTAGGAAACCCAAGAAGATGAGACTAGTCTTCGACGCGGCAGCAAAATGTAACGGCTATAGCTTGAACGATTTTATATTATCGGGACCAGTTCTTTTGCAGCCATTAGTTTCGGTATTGTGGAAATTTCGACAGAGAAAATATGGTATTTGTGGAGATGTTTCTGAAATGTTTCACCAGGTGCTAGTACGAAAGTCTGATCGAGAAGCCCAAAGATTCCTATGGAGAGGATTAGATCAGACAAGAACACCTGATACGTACGAAATGCAGGTGATGACTTTTGGTGCCACATGCTCTCCTGTCTGCGCTCAATTTATTAAAAACTTAAACGCCAAAGAACAAGCATCTTCTGACAAAATTTTCAAAGCCACCACGCAAAAATTCTATGTTGATGATTATTTGGACTCAGTGGACACCGAAGAGGAAGCTGTATCCATGATTAACGAGGTATGCAGGGTGATGGAACTTGGAGGATTTCAGATCGTCAACTGGGTATCCAATTCAACAGCTGTTAGGCGAGCACTACCCGAAAATTTGTTGGAAACCAAGATGCTCGATAGTGGAAAAGGATCGACACAACGAGTACTCGGTATATGGTGGGACTCGAATTCGGATCAAATATTAGTGAATTTCAATCAGACTTTGAACAACTGACGAAAATGTCACAAAAAGAAATGTCATGAAAAATGTTATGTCAATATTCGACCCGTTGGGATTGATTGCATTTTATGCAATTAGAGCTAAAATCATCATGCAAGAGGTATGGAGGAGTGGAATTCAAAGGGACGAGAAACTCCCAAGCGATCTCGAGAAGAAGTGGATTACTTGGACCATAGACTTGAAGGAGATAGCCAAAATCCAAATTCCGCGATGTTATTCTCCCAGCATCCATCTCTCAAACCATATTCAACTACATTTATTTGCTGATGCGAGTGAAAAAGCCTTCGCCGCAGTAGCGTACCTGCGTATAGTCACAGGATCCCAAGTGAATGTTAGCTTAGTAGCAGCAAAGACAAAAGTTGCTCCGTTGAAGCCGTTATCAGTCCCCAGAATGGAGCTGCAGGCTGCAGTTATGGCGAGTAGGCTATCTTGTAGTATAATAGAACACCAGGAGGTAGATATACACAAAATTAACTATTGGACTGACTCGAAGTGTGTCCTGGATTGGATAAAGGTGGACGGAAGAAAATACCTCCAGTTTGTGGCACATCGTATAGGAGAGATACAAGAACTGACTAATTCAAATGACTGGCGTTGGGTGTCATCGAAGGAAAACATTGCCGATGAAGCAACAAGACCAACTTCGACTACACCATATGAAAACTTATTCGAAAAATGGATTCATGGTCCAGAATTCTTGAGAAAATCAGAAGAATTTTGGCCTGTACAAAATGAAAATCGCTCTAATGAATACCATGATACAGAACTGAAGAAAAGAGATGAATTTGTTGCAGTGGCCTTTCACAACGAAGAATATGATTATCTTCCTGCAATTGAACGGTTCTCTCAATGGATTCGTTTGATAAGAGCAACTTCGTGGCTTCTGAGGTTCTGCAAAACTTTGATAAGCAGAGTGAAAAAACAAAAAACTGATTTTGAAAAGTACATTTCTCTAGAAGAATTCCAGAAGGCTGATCAATACTGGATCAAATATTCTCAGGGGCAAAGTTTTCGTGAGGACATCATTTTATTACGAAATAATGCACCACTGGAAGGAAAAAGCCGTCTAAAGCAATTGAATGCAGCTCTAGAGAAAACGGACTACTGATTCTAAAGGGAAGGACGAATTTGGCAAGCTGTATGAGTATGCAGACCAAGGAACCATTTATACTGAGCCCACACAATGAATACACCAAACTACTTCTCCAACACTTTCACGTAAAATTTCGTCATCAGGGAGTAGAAACAATTCTTAACGAGATACGACAGAAATTTTGGGTGATTGATGGACGAGCTGTAGTAAAATCTACTTTCACACACTGTTTCAAATGTAGAAATTCCAAGGCGAAGCCAAGCATACCGAAGATGGGACTACTGCCTGCTGTACGTTTAACTCCTGACATTCGAGCTTTTGTGAACGTGGGAATGGATTATTTCGGCCCATTGAAAGTCACAGTTGGCAGAAGAACAGAAAAGAGGTGGGTGTCTTATTTACATGTATGGCAGTGAGAGCCATTCACTTAGAAGTCGCTCATAGTCTATCAACTGATTCTGCGATTATGGCTATAAGACGGATGATGGCAAGAAGAGGAAAGCCATCATCAATATATTGTGACAACGGTACCAATTTCAGAGGTGCGTCAGAGGAACTGAAGAAAGCATTGCTAGAGTTGGATAGTTCTACCATAACTGATACCATGGTTACGGAAGGCATCAATTTCAGATGTTTGCCAGCTGCTTCACCTCACATGGGAGGTGCCTGGGAAAGGCTGATCGGTTCAGTAAAAAGAACCATCGGTGTTACCTTGTATGACCAGTCTCTGAAAGATGAAACATTGAAAACTCTGTTTGCTGAAGCAGAAAGCATTGTTAACTCTCGCCCTCTGACACATGTTTCTGTAGACCCTGCTGATCCAGAGGCTTTAACACCCAACCACTTCTTAATAAGTAGATATTCACGCAAAGAATGGCGAAAATCACAGATGCTGACCGACATTTTCTGGAAAAGATGGATACGTGAATATCTACCGAAACTTACCAAGAGATCCAAGTGGATCAACGACAACATGAACATCGCCATAGGCGATATTGTATTGATAGTGGAAGATTCTGCTCCCCGAAACAGTTGGAAGATTGGGAAAGTAGAGAAAGTGATTCCAGGACCAGATGGACGAATATGAGTGGCTGATGTGAAAACAAGAACCTCTACATATCGTCGCCCAGTTGCAAAATTATGACGTCTGCCTATTGATGGTGAAGAAAACGAAGTTCTTTCACGGGGGGGAGAAATGTGATGTCGACGCCACGTATATTGATTTGGATCTATTTTTTGAAATGTTTTTTGTTACTTTAGTTACTGAATGTCAGTTGAAAGAAAGAGTTTTTCAAAGAATTTTTGAATAAAAACGATAGTTTCTGAAACGTTTATAACTAAAGAAAAACACGACTCAACAATGGTTGACTGTAGCTTATAATCTTTTCTTTTACTCTGAATATACCCCCAAAAGGCATTAGGATTAGAATTTTTTTTTTTTTCAATTTTGTTGATATAATTTTGAAAGCACTTGAAATGTATGTTTCCTGTTTCCTTATATTTTTTATGAGCGATATATAGATGGATTGCCTGATAAATAATGTCATAAAAATCATTAATGATATTATTAACATCCGAGTTACAAAAAATATGTTCCCATTTCACGTCAGCTAAGGAGTCGTTTATTCCAATATAATTTTCATTTCTGAAATCAAAGAAGAATTCCTCATAATCTGATTCTTTCAGAACAGAAATATTTAAAGAAAATTGAATGGCAGTGAGTTGAACACTATTCTTGAAGATTTCGTTTGTTGCGTTTTGCTACAGAAAAATGAATGTTAGAAAATATCAAATCTAGATAAACATATTCCTTAAACTCTTTTTGTTGAGGATACTGTCATCAAAGAACAAAATGTCTATCTAAATTAATTGATTCACTTTTTAATGATTGAAATTGACGAAAAAATTCAAATGGATGAAAATTATTGTCTATTTTGAATAAAATAAGGTTACAATAATTTGGAAATTGGAAATAGTGAAAATACGTTTGCCAACACTGGGTTACTGAATCATTAATGCCAAATTGGGCCGTGGTGGTTGTGATGGTAGAGCGTACGCCTCTCAATCATAGGGTTGTGGGTTCGATTCCCACCTTGGTCACCGATCTTGTGCATAGCATCACACGTTAGAAGGTAAGGGCTACGTCTTCCCTAGCTCGCACAAGTCTCTCGATGACTTTTGAGGGTTGCGCGTAGAGGTGTAGCAGGTTAACGGAAATAATGGAGAGCAATTCCTAATCATGTGCAAGAATTGAATCCTGCCTTTTGTTCGAGTATATTATAAGCTTATTGCTGTACCTTGCAATAAAAGCAGTTATTATTAAAATGTGTTTCAGAATGATAGTGAAGAAGACTTGAGGTGCATCAAATTGCAAACCATTAAAGCTCATCAACAGCCCATAACTTGTTTAGACTGTGAGGGGAACAGAATTCTGACCGGAAGCCAGGATCACACACTGAAGGTGTTCAGGTTGGAGGACGGAAGCCCGCTTTACACATTGCACGGCCACTGCGGCCCCATCACTTGTTTGTTCATTGATAGAATCAACCCTGCTACATCAGGTAGTGGTTCCCAAGATGGGATGTTGTGCGTTTGGGATTTACTTACAGGTGAGTAGTAAAGTAAAGTATCTTTAAGGTCGTTTCCACTTGGGCTACACTCAGAGTGGCTATGCGACGCAGAAATGCAAAGGTTTTTGTATTTAATTCAAGTGTTGTATATCCTTGCATTTGGCTACATCATACTGACAATGACCAATGAGTCTCAAATAAGTTGTTCTTCCTTATTATTATTATTATTATTAATTAACAACAAAAAAACAGCCGGGGCCCTTTCTGCGCATCTCCGACACATTCAGAGGTCACGCTGGCCTTATCATTGACACAAAAACTATTCCTCAAACTTTGGGATAAGCAGATATTCGGTTCGGGAATCGTGTGCTCTGGGCAGACGCAATGAACCAACCTCTGCATTCGTCCGGTTATGATTTATATCATGTTGCAAAATACCTGCATGCATGCATCTCACTGCCAATGGCCTCTATTATCAGAATAGTTCAAACTACTCGATATTCCCGAAACTCGATGAAAACTTGGACTAGGTGGTATTCAGGGTGGCTGATCACAAATCTGGAGTCATATTTGGAAAATTCACGTCAATATAGCCCCCCAAAATTTGCCCATTTTTGGATTTCCTCGAAGCTCGATGAAAACTTGAACAAAGCGGTTTTCAGGATCGCTGATGACCAATCTTGAGTCATATTTGGAAAAATCGCGGGGTTGAGTCGGCTGTCAGTAGAGTAAATATGAGAGAACAAAAGGATTCAAGATCAAAACCTATGAGAGAGCAAAAGGATTCAAGGTCAAAACCCATGAGAGAGCAAAAGGATTCAAGATCAAAACGTATGAGAGAGCAACGGGAGGTACACGTCAGCAGAAAGTGCACGTGTCAGGTATCAGATTACATTTGATAACATCCGGTCAACGAAATTTGATACGGGTTCAATGACTTATTTCAATAAGTGCACGTGTCAGGCATTCCTGGAATTCGCTGACGCCATAGTTCCGGTAGGCGAAATTTGATACGGGTTGAATGACCTCTTTCAATAAGTGCACGTGTCAGGCATTCCTGGAATTCGCTGACGCCATAGTTCCGGTAGGCGAAATTTGATACGGGTTGAATGACCTCTTTCAAAATGAATGCACGTGTCAGGCATTCCTGGAATTCGCTGACGCCATAGTTCCGGTAGGCGAAATTTGATACGGGTTGAATGACCTATTTCAAAATGGAAGCACGTGTCAGGTATCAGATTACATTTGATAACATCCGGTCAACGAAATTTGATACGGGTTCAATGACTTATTTCAATAAGTGCACGTGTCAGGCATTCTTGGAATTCGCTGACGCCATAGTTCCGGTAGGCGAAATTTGATACGGGTTGAATGACCTCTTTCAAAATGAATGCACGTGTTGGGTATCAGATTACCTGGAATTCGCTGACGCCATAGTTCCGGTAGACGAAAATAGATACGGGTTCAATGACCTAATTCAATAAGTGCACGTGTCAGGCATTCCTGGAATTCGATGACGCAATAGTTCCGGTCAGCGAAATTCTATATGGGTTCAATGACCTATTTCAAAATGGAAGCACGTGTCAGGTATCAGATTACATTTGATAACATCCTATAATCCGATAATGTCCACTTTCAAGGTCATGTGTTGGGTATCAGATTACCAAGAATTTGCTGACGTCACGTCACATACAAGTCTCGACAAGTAGGAGAAACTTGAAACGGGTTCAACGACCTCTGTCAAGGTCAATAAGTTCATGTGTCAGATTTTGATGAGCAGATCATGAGTGGTTGTGTGTTTGCTTCGACCAGGAGAAAATCTCAATGTTGAAATTTGTTCAACTCTGGAATTCATCCATCTTTACCCAAAAGTTTTCGGAGCTGAATTCGATAATAGATCATGAATAAGAGGGTGACATCTGACTGAAACTATAAAGTTAAAAAATTAATTTTTGATTATTTATGATTTCCTTCCCCTCCACCGCATTTTTCATATATTACCATGAGAAAATTCCTTACTACTTCAGTTTGTGTTAAACGATCAATATGTTCACAAATCTTATTATTTTACAAGGCATTTGGCAAGGCTTTCTTGTCATTTAACAACCAGACCAAATTTGCGAAGTTTTCATGTGCTTCGACAATAATGGCACATGGAATGAAACGTGGCCCTCTAACTGGACGAGGATGATCCCTTTTCAAATCAATGATGTAAGAACTTTGATACCAGCCAACAGCACAGAATATAAGTTAGCTATGCGGAATTATAATTCAACTGGACGAACAGACAGAATCAAGCTCCACTCCACCCTACCACCAGCTTATATAAGAGATGATTTAGAGTCTAAAATAGTTTATTCTTTAATTTACTACATAGCTGTCTGCTCTTCAGTAATACTCATCTCTTCATTGGTGGAAACATTTCCAAAATTATGGAAGGAGCTCATTGTCTGATGGATCTTATAAACAAACATAAGAAGCTCAAACCCTTGAACAAGTTCACAGAAGAGGAACTGCGACAATTTCCTCTACACTATTTGATTCGTGAAGCTAGACCTGGTGAACTTCTTATGTCATGGCACAAGCTACCAGAAGAATATATGGGAATCTTCGAACTACAGGTTCAGCTACTTTGCTTCATTCATCATAATCGACCTGAGTGGATGGAGCATGTAGATGGTCCGTCTCCATCACAATCAAAATGTAACTCATGCTTAAATAGTTTGAAGTGATATGTTTTTAGGGTATTATAATAAAGCACATTTTTTCGACATTTTCGTTTTATTCAACAATAAGGAATCCAAAATTCAATCATCTATCAAATTCTCAGACATCAATATTAGTAGATCCAACACTGCGTCATCATCTTTCGGATTCAATTTATGGTGACCCCAAGCTAATGTTTGAACATTATTGGGCAAAACAAATCTTTTGTCATCGCTAGATGATAACGCAATTTTGTTTCTTAACTCTGTGTAAATGGTATGTAAATGAGAAGTAAAAATATACATTTTTCGTAAAATAGAGCCACCTTTTTCAACAACTTGAATATAATCTGAAATTTGAAGCGCATTCTCAATTACATTTTTAGAAACTCCTTTAGCCTTTTTCATCACTGTCGTGGTCTTAACACAGTATGCCTTCGCACCTGTACCATAAAAACATTCTATTGGTAATCCAGAAAATTCATCTTTCATCTTACCAACAACTGATACCGTTTTAGGAATTTTGTGGATATTATTGACTGTAAAATTTGATGTGTCAAAAAATTCTATATTTTCCCTAATATCATCGTATACATTTTCTGTGAATATCTCCAAAATTAGTGAATCGGTATCGGTGTAACAGAGGTTTGCTTTGTCGCCATATTTTGTTTTGATGTAACCATAATAAAAATCATAAATGACTGTTTTTGAAATATCCAAAATGGAAAACCCTACGTAAAGCGGCTTGTCATAGGTAACTGCTAATTTTTCCATCTGGATGGCTACTAATTTCTCATCGAATATTGAACACGATTTGAAATGAGGTTTTGCTATGAATCCTTCGGCTCCTACAGACCCTGGCATATTTTTCCAGTGACTACATAATTTAATGTTTTGCCGTTTGTCCACGTTCTCCATAGTTTTTCCAAATATCAAGTTTATGATAAATTTGAATAGATCCCGTTCAAATTCATTCCTGGCAGAATTACGGAGATTGGTATTCAAATCAATATATTGCTTTAACCATGCTGACTGTGTAAATTCCAAAACTCTATGTAATCTCTTCAATTTCAATCCATGTTTCAAACACTGCTTCAAATTTCTGTAGTGTATGATGTATCTTTCCTTATTCATTAAATTTGGAGTCAACTTGGAATACTTGCTTCCAGGAGGCTTAATACTTTCTGGACAAAAAGGAAGGTCATTATGATCATCATGTAAGTTTGACGGATAGTCTAAATCAACTTCCAATACGTATCCTTTCGATGATGTGTCTCCAATGTCGAAGCAGTCAAAACTTTCCAGCTCGTACTTCTCAAGCCATCTGAAATCCCGCATTGGAAGATATTCACTCATAGCAGCTCCATACAAATTTGTTGCATCTAGATATAAAATATACGAGTTTGGTTTGGAGAGATCATAAGATGCTATGAATGGATTATTAGCTACAGCCTTTCTTTTACTGCATTGGCTTACACCTCCACGAATTCCTTTCTTAAAAAAGTGAACCATGTCAATATCAGTTAGAAGCTCTAGTTCAACCTTAGTTAAACGTAGCATAGCGTCCCAACTGAGTGAAGGGGCTGTTACATATTGGGCAGGATCAAGTTTATATTTTTCCAAACACACATCCCGGAAATTCTCGAATACATCTGCCAATAGTAGAACATCTGATTTCAAGTAGACATCAGAATATTCTCCCAAAGTTGAACATTCAAATTCTTGCCATACTTCACGAGCTCGATTATAATCTTCGTCTGAAATATCTCTACTATTCAGGATATCAAAGAATTCAGATTGACTTGGTAGTGTAGCTTGGTTCATTTTTTCATAAGAATCAACAAATGAATAAGGAAAAACACCTTTGCGTCTTATCATATTGAATTTTCTATCATCTGAAAAATATTTTCTCACCTCCCGACATTGGGATGGTTTCAGTGTTTTACTCAGATTATCTAGAGATTTGGATAAGAAGCGGAAAGAGTCAGCAAACCTCAGAGTGATGAATTTGTCTCTAGTATTGGGGTTTTCTGATTTTTCAACCAAGTATGTTTTGTAAAATGAAATATATTTCTCTTTGTTTTGAGCAATCACTGAGATATTTTCTTTATTCAGAGACAGCTTCTTTATAAACAGATGACAGTCGTAATTGGTCAAATTATGGAAGAACACAGGAATGAATTTCACCAGTTTATATTGCAAATTACATCTCGAATGAGCGCTTGCGCGGTACGCACCCGTCAAGTGACAATGATCTCGGACTTTGATGTCTTCAGGTTTATAGGAGTTACCACAAATATGACATTCTGTAGAATTCTGAAAGTCACTCTCTTCTTTTGGTGAAAGTGGCAGCATTTCTTTCACATGTTTCAAATGTTTGTTATATAAATTCAGGACAAGATCATCCAACATTCTAACAAAAACCTCAGCACAATCACTTCCACGATACTGTATAAATTTAGAGTATTTGTCGTCAAAATTACATTTCACATAGAAGGCGAATGAATATGGCTCGTGTTCGTATGCTTTCAATGTGAATGAGTGCTCATCTAATGGTTCACTGTGGTGAATAGGTTTCAGCAAACTCTCAAAATCAGCATAGATAACAAAAGGGACTGGAAGTTGTTTTTCGAAATTGGTAAATTTCAGAATATTCCCAGGCAAAGTTTCGCCATATTTGTTGATAATCATGTCTGGTTTTGGGAGTGACACACATAAATGATTACAGTCATTTTCTTGATGAGCAGTCAGTTTTTCATCATTAGAAAAGAATTGAAGACAACCGTCACAAATATGGACACGACCATTATGCTTAGATTTTTGCCGTGAAACCAACTTTGACAAATCTGTAATGAGGCAGTAGTGATTATTTCCATCCAAATCAGCTATCAGAAGGAGATTCACATGTGTTGCGGATCGACGTGTTGTGAAATGTAAGGGCCCCACGATGTTGGTAACCATTTTACCTTCCTTGAATTGTGTATCTATTCCAAATACATTAACGGATATATTATTCATTCTTTCAAATTTGGAAATATCCTTCAATTTCACTGGAAAATCAATGCCTTCAAAATTAAGTAATGTAGTATAGTGTGGGTATGAAGATGGACTTGAAGGATCTCCATTCGATGGGAAAATTGCTGCAATAACGGACCAAGCAAAGCAAGCATTATCCATGTTCTTCATATTCAAAACGGTTTGTTTCATATTAATTGTTTTGGGCAACTTAATATATGAGGAAGCTGATAGTGGATTGTATTTGTTTATGTTCACATCCAAATACCAAATCTTTTGTAATGACCATCCTGAGTCTCTTTCCTGGAATTCTGAAGCCTTTGAAATCATCTCATTTCTGAATTCCTCATAAAGCCAATCCAAGTCAGTAGAACTAGTTGTGATTTTGTTTTTTGTATTGAATGATTTCATATCACTCAATTCTTTTTCAGGTATAATGTAATGTCCAAATAGTTCAAAATTTATTTTCAAGCTCTTATGTTCCTGCATATACTTGGAGATGATGTTCAGAACTTTCGGCTCAACTTCTTCCGTGAAGTTGGCATAATCAACATGTATTTCACTACTTTTGAATCGATAACTTGCAATTCTATTCTTGAATGCATGTTGTAGTTTTTCGATATCGCCTTCCAGTTTTGATGAAACATTCGCATGCAACCTTTTTGTCGACTGTGGAGCACTTGTGGAAGGGTCATCCAATTTTATTCTTTTAGCTGGTGTACCACTAACTTTCTTGAGATGACAGTTATTTCTTACATGTCGGTTTAGGTTACCTTTTGATGAAAAATCCTTTTCACATCTGACACACTTCATGATTCACTAAGCTAAGCGGCAACAGAACTGATTGTTATCGTTAGAACAGCTCCGATTAAATAGATGAACCTCAAGATATGCGCTTGCGCATTGCTGATGCAATAGCAGTCAATGACCTTGTGAAAAACATCTGGCGTCTTGATAACCGGATGCCATAAGTTGAATGACTTGTCGAGTCATCAATCTGATGAGTTGCAGATGTTGCAAGGTGAATGACCTTTGAGGAAACATCTGGTGACTAGACAGCCGGATGCTTTAGGGTGATTTACTTGTCGAGTCATCAGTCTGGTTATTTGCAGATATTGCAAGGTGAATGACTTTCGCGTGAAAACTTCAGATGTGTGAATAATTGGATAGTGACGTGATGAATTCCTATAATAGAAATTTCGAAAATAAAATACAGTTTCTTCGGGATATTTTTATTAAGATATATCCATTATATACATTTGATATAGAGCATGAACATTGGAGAGTGCACATATACAATTATCTTTCTTATGATGGAAACAACTTGCTTCAGATGCTTGTAAACCGAGTTGTTCTTCAAATTCTATGACTGGGAGCTGGGTGAATTTTTTCATGTATTCAGCTTTCTCCCTTCCTTTGACAAAAAGAGTATCAACTCCTTCAGTGACCTTCTTGATTATATTCCCAAATTGATGTAATGGTGTGAATCCATCGTTCCAATCAATACAATGATGATTGTGTATCAGCCAAGTGGCCTGACTATGGAATTTTGGTGGAAGCATGTTCAATGGAAATGGAGGTTTGAATACATAGTGAGAAACCTTACTTCCATCGAATGCAGCCAGTTCCTTGGTTATAAATTTATTGATCTCGATATTGAAACCTTGTACATCTATTACCAATATCATATTTTCAAATTGATGAGTTTTCTTATCAATGATTGCTTTGAATTGTATGACTCAATCAATTGTTTAAGTACTTTCAGGTTCTTATGGTGTTGCTTCAATCTTCTTCTATACTCTGCAATCATCTTAGAACTGATGTTTCAAGCATACAAGTCCTTATATATAACATCAAGTGGAGCATGCGCATTAAAGTTGCTTGACAATTTTCGTCAATGGATTATATGAAAATTCTTTTTCGTGGAGAATTAGGCAGTAGGCGGTTAAATTTTTGGGTGTGACTTCAGCGGTTTCAATTTCAATTCTGAGTACTATGGAACCGGTCTGAATCACTTCTTTTTGACGTGAACAGTCGATGTGGACCAGCGGTGCTTTCACTTTGAATTCATTTGAATTGAGAATGGGTTGATTTGATTTAAGATAATAGTAACTCTCTTGAAAATTGGCATACATTTCATAAAGTTTTGCAAACTTGTTATTCTTGAAATCTAGATTCAAGTCATTGTAAGGATATCGTTCAGAATTCAGAAATACTCTCAAATTGCTCAGATTGCAGTGGTCGAATGTACTCATATCAGTAGTAAGCTTTTCTTTTTTAGCTTGTTGAAAAGCAATAATAATATGTCGGGGAGTTTCGACCTTCGTAGTTGTTTTCACTGCCCAAGTGTGTCTTATTGTTTCATTTAAAGAAGGATATTCGATCAATTCCCATCTCCTGAATTTCAATGGTAGTTCAACATTGCTATTTATGGTTTTATTCAATTCAAGTTGCTCCTGAATACTTGGTGTTATGTGAGGGACACACCAAGTCAGCTTACTTATGCCCACTTTTGGTTTTTCAGAATCATCAATACTAATTACAGCATCCAAATCATGGCTTTCACGAATCAAAACTAGTTCTTGTCTCATATTAATCATTTTTCTGAAGTCTTCAAAAAAGCCAGCCCATAACTTGAGCGGAATACATACATTGAAGTTTCCTTCATCATCAACCAATATTTTATCTTCGAATTTAGGAAACCAACCAGCGTTTTGCATAGGAATACTTTCATTTTCATTCATAGACAAATAATTTTTTATCGTTGATACTAGTCCAATGTTTCTGACAGAGTCTACAACAACACCATTCAGCTCATATCGGAGCTCACGGAATAAAAAAGATATAGCATTGTTGATGAATTTAATTTTTGTAATAGGAGCCCCATCCGGTCTCGTGAGCTTCCCCTCTATGTAGATGTATGAGTTGCAAGGTAATGTATATGCATCCAAGTCCTGAATTGGAATTCTGATTTCATCATTATATTTGATTTCATTGGTGATATACGGCTGATATGTATGAAATTGATAACCTTCAATTGAGTTATCACTAAAGGGTTCACTCGTGATTTGTAGAAATATTAAGAGTTTTAATCCCAAAGATTTCAAGTATTCTCTGCGTTCAGGTGTTAGTAATTCGGCAGCTGTTTTCATACTACCCTCCGAAGTTCGCTTCACTTTCTTTTTATAGGGTTGTTGGAAAGATGATTTATCAAATCTCCAGACCATTATTCAGAGAGCCTTCCTTCTCAAGTGCAATCTAACAGTAACTTCTTCGTTTCGAAAATCGATCAGATTCAAATTTTGATCAGCAACTCTCACCTTGATGTTGTTGATTGTCTTGATTGTGACAGGGAAATACAGAATATTCAGTGGAGTTTCAACTATTTTATACCCTCTTGGAACGGTCGGGAAGAATTGGTGAATCACGTGAACTGGATCACCATTCAAAAATGAACCCGTAGCAATATTACAATCAATGCAAATTGTGTTAATTGACAGAATTTTTACTTCATGATCTGATTTGTAGATGCCATTTGCAATGAGTATTCTTTTCTCGAATCCCAATAGTTGACCAATAGAGTTTTGTACTGAAAAATTGATTTTGGTGTTTGTCCGGATGACCACTTTAGAAGTTGTCCAATTCTGGTGGATGAATACCATTACATCTGCATTGTTGGTAGTCATCTGTTTAATGAGTATATCAAGAATATCTGTTATATCATAAAATCCTTCCGGAATGATATAACTGAATTCATCTTGTTCACCCCATACCAAAACATTGTTCAACTTTGTTATATTTGGAATAACATTGAACGAATCAAAATTTGCCAAGCCTATCTCATATTCCACACTATCATCAAGATAAATTGGTGGGTTGAAATTATAACTCAACACTGAGGATGAATCACTCAAAGTGAAAGTAAAAGACATATTTTTCCAATGACAGTTTATTGATGAATGAAGGAAATAGATCAGAGATATTGATTATATAAAAACAACAAGCAGTATTGCCCACATTGATAAGAATTAAACTTCTGCAAATAATCATAATTATATTTTATGTTTTTGACGTCACCAGCGCTGAGGAAGTATTTTATCAATTCCTTTGGTGGTTTGAGATTTCCATAACTGTCAAAATATACAACTTCAGCATTTTTCTTGGAATATGCCGTCCAATGAGTTCCTTCTCCTGAATCAGCATCAAGATTGATGATACCACACTCTTTGTTTCTTATTTTTGTGGGTAGTTTATCCCTCATGAAAACGCCTCGAAAGTAAGGAATACCTAAACGCTCTGCATTCTCTATCAAATCGATATTGGTCAGGGCTCGGTGTGGTAACTTCAGCAGTTTTTTTGATATGGCTGAGCAAACATTCCATATCCTTTACGAGGTCCCAAATATAAACCTTTTCCTTTTTGTTCCATCGCTAAATTATGCCTTTTTTGTTCAACACGCTGTTCTTTGTCAGATTTTGCTTTATTTATCGCTGAAGCAATGTATGCTGCCTCCTACAGCACCTAGCGCCCCTAGAAGCGGCAGTAGAAATGGAAGGAATCCACCTTTTTTCGGAATTGGTATGACTCTTTTCTTCTGTTTATTCTTTCGTTTCCTGGCAACTTTCAATTCACCACCCTTCTTCTTTTTCACCGAACTTTTTTTTCGCTTCAGTCCCATCCCCAATTTGCTTTTAAGATTCATAATATTAGAAACTCCAAATGCTGTGACTTTTTCCCCCAATTTTGCATCAGATGATTTTAAACGTTCGGAAGCATACGTTGCCAGTTTTCTGTCAGCAATATTCCTCGCTTCTATATCTTTACTTCCGGAATAAGCAATGTCGTGTCGCTTACAAGCCTCGTCAAGTGGATTTACGCCTTTGTCTCCCCTTGATAGCCTTTTTTCAACTTGGTGCCAGGTCCGCAGTAATTATAACCAGGAACATGTAGTTCTACAGGAAGATTGTTGATCAGAGTATTCAGAAAACCTCGACCTTTCTTTCTTATGTTTCGACTCGTACTAACGACTGATTTCTTTCGCTGTCCCATTATATTTGGTTTCAAAACAACTTGGAGACGCGTATATATACTTATCGCATCTGCACTAATGTCAGTTTGATGTCTATTTTGATATGATGAAGACTGAAAAACAAAAGGTGTTGCTTCCAGTTCTCAATCATGATTAGATCAATATGGAGAATAATATTAGAAAACATGGTGCACTATTTGGAGGTCAATCTAAAAGAGGTTTACTCGTTGGAGCAAGTGGATCAGGCAAAACTAATGTGATGTTGTCTTTGCTGGACCAACCCAACGGCCTTCGTTTCACGAATGTATACTTATTTTCGAAATCATTATATCAACCTAAATATAATTATTTGAGGATTTTGCTGGCACCTATTGAAGATATTGGATTTTATGAATATAAGGATTCTGCTGAAGTTATTCTTCCTGAAAACATAAATGATCATTCCGTCATAATATTCGATGATGTTACTACATGTGATCAAAATATAATCAAAAATTATTTCTGTTTCGGTCGTCACAGACACACGGATTGTTTCTATTTATGCCAAACATATTCTGCCATTTCCAAACAACTCATTAGAGATAATGCTAATTTGCTCATAATTTTTCAACAAGACCTAACAAATCTGAAGCATATATATGATGATCATGTCAGTATAGATATGTCCTTGCAGAATTTCAAAGAACTCTGCTCTTATTGTTGGAAAGATAAATTTGGTTTTCTCGTTATCGATAAAGACTGTTCCATAAACGAAGGGCGATACAGAAATGGTTTCGACACATTTATTTATATATAAACTTCAATACCAAGGAATGATTGGCAGTCATCATGAACAGTCAATTACATGAACAACTATTTAGAGCAAGGAAGGCTTTGAGACGAAAATATAAGATTTTGAAATCTGATATAGCAAAATCTCAGTCACATTTGGAAAAAACTTATGAACCAATCACTCAACCTTTGAAAGAATTCTTGTCTGCCGTTCAGCAAGTCCCAACGACGAAGTTTAAGCAAGAATTGAAACATGAAATTAAATCACCTCATACAAGTTATCAATCTACACCCCAAAAGTTGTATCAATCGTCACCGCATTCTGGTCATCAATCGACACCCCAAAAAGTACATCAACCAACACCCCAAAAAGTACATCAACCAACACCTCAAGGATTTTATCAACCAGCACCTCAAGAATTTCATCAACCAACACCTCAAGAATTTTATCAGATCACTCCTGATGAAGAGACATTTCAACATGATTCAACTACTCCAAAACCCGATTTCGATGGAAGTTATTTTGAGGAAAGTATGCACCCTGTACTGAATCCACAAGAACAATATTTTCAACAGTTTGCGATTCCTTTGCCCCGTGCATATATAGAAGACAAAATTTCAGATACGAAAAATACGTTTGATGACACTTTTGGAGTATATTTTGATCCATCTACGGAAAAATTTGCAATAGGTGACTCAACTGTGGATTTTGATGGTGCCGATATTGTTATTAATAACAAGTTCAAATACAGTGGAACTGCAGGTTTATATGAATTGATGTTCAAGAAACGATCCTGCAAGGGGTTTGTCAACATCACATGCGTCAAAGTTTGTTAATATAATAAAACCACAAATCACAACACTACACTCTTTGGCTAAAGAACGTAAACTTGAAAAAACTCAAAACAACACCAGATTATCTCTTCCCAAGACCAGGTCAAGAATTGCTTCAGCTCCAGGTAGATGTAAACGAGGTTCAGGACTAACTATGCTTGATTTCAACAATAAACTGTGAGAAAAGTCTATCAGTCGAATCCTGCTGTGTATTTTCTTAAAGATCAAAATGATGTTGACATCCAAGGTGGTTTCTATGAAGAAGAACTCCAAAAAGTTAAACATCCTGATGTGTTTCTGGTTGAAAAAATTTTAAGAAAAAAAGGAGACAAACTCTACATCAAATGGTTAGGTCTGAGTAATAAGTATAATTCGTGGATATCAAAAGATGATTTTGTATAACATTTCTCAAATAAAACAATATAAAATTCACAAAACAGTTTTATTTATACAATATTTATATTATAAATCAATCACAAAATCTATTATTGAATATTATTTCTCTATGTGCTGAATCCAAAATGGGGACGATGATTTTAGAAGTTTCTAATATTCGCCTCTCGAAGCGCATTCTATCGATTGCTGCATGATTCCAATACATTTTCCGAGAATACTTGTAAGCAAATTTCCAAGTATACATATAATAAGTCTTGTTATGACTTTCATCAATTGTCACCGTCTTATTCATGGTTTATCAGACAAATCAGTTCTGAAAACTTCCGGGTAAAGATGGATGAATTCCAGAGTTAGACTGATATTTTCACTATTGGTATTCACTTCTGGCTGGAGCAAATCTAAAGCATTTTGCAACACATCACCACTCAGCTTGCAGAGTCCGTTTTTCAAAACTTGGAAATATTGTCCATAATGCTGTCTTTTTAAAATATCTACCCTATATTCAATTAGAGGTAAGAGTTCCCATAGCTTGCAGACTGTTTCAAACCCCAAGTACACTGAGGAGTGATCTTTATTTATTTTGACTACTCGCCCGTTTGTAAATTGACTGAACTCAATGGTAAACCTATCGTCTTCAACAGTCTCCAATTGATCGGATGAGTAAAAATAATTGGTAATGACTCCTTGGTGTGTCAAGAACTGCTTCCACTCATGTTCTGTGAAAATTACTCGATCTCCCTTATTTCCAATAATTTCGATACAGGGAGTGAAATTCAAATCATATGATAGATTCACAACAACAAATTTACTTTTAGATTTGTTTAATGGGAATTTTCTTTCACTCAACACTACTTTTGATTTTTCTTTGCAAAAATATTCGCTTGACAAGTTGAATTTGAACTCGGTAATACTCATTTTGACAAGAGAATGTCTGCTGTGATATCGTTATTGGTTTATATATTACATCAACAGTAGTGGGGGCAATATTCTAGTTTAACTCTTCATTAGACAATCAACATTCTCGATATTTGGCAACAACGTGAACTTGACCTTGAGAGAGGTCGTTGAACCCGTTTCAAGTTCCTCCTACTTGTCGAGACTTGTCTGTAACGTGACGTCAGCAAATTTCAGGTAATCTGATGCCTGACACGTGCACTTATTGAAATAAGTCATTGAACTCGTATCAAATTTCGTTGACCGGATGTTATCGATTGTAATCTGATACCTGACACGTGCACGAATTGAAAGAGGTCATTGAACCCATCTCGGATTTCTCCTACTTGTCGGGACTGGTCTGTAACGTGACGTCAGCAAATTCCAAGTAATTTGATATCCAACACGTGCACTTATTGAAATAGGTCATTGAACCCATCTCAGATTTCTCTTACTTGTCGAGACTTGTCAGTAACGTGGCGTCAGCAAAATTCCAAGTAATTTGATATCCAACACGTGCACTTATTGAAACCCATCTCAAATTTCGCCTACCGGAAATATGCATCAGCAAATTCAAAGTAATTTGATATCCTACACGTACACTTATTGAAATAGGTCATTGAACCCGTATCAAATTTCGTTGACCGGATGTTATCGAATGTAATCTGATACCTGACACGTGCACTTATTGAAATAGGTCATTGGACCCATCTCGGATTTCTCCTACTTGTCGAGACTGGTCTGTAACGTGACGTCTGCAAATTCCAAGTAATTTGATATCCAACACGTGCACTTATTGAAATAGGTCATTGAACCCATCTCAGATTTCTCCTACTTGTCGAGACTTGTCTGTAACGTGGCGTCAGCAAATTCCAAATAATTTAATATCCAACACGTGCATTTATTTCAAAAAAGGTCATTGAACCCGTATCAAATTTCGTTGACCGGATGTTATCGAATCTAATCTGATACCTGACACGTGCACTTATTGAAAGAGGTCATTAAACCCATCTCGGATTTCTCCTACTTGTCGAGACTGGTCTGTAACGTGACGTCAGCAAATTCCAAGTAATTTGATATCCAACACGTGCACTTATTGAAATAGGTCATTGAACAACCCATCTCAAATTTCGCCTACCGGAAATGCATCAGCAAATTCAAAGTAATTTGATATCCGACACGTACACTTATTGAAATAGGTCATTGAACCCGTATCAAATTTCGTTGACCGGATGTTATCAAATGTAATCTGATACCTGACACGTGCGCTTTCTGCTGACGTATACCTCCCATTGCTCTCTCATGGGTTTTGACCTTGAATCCAAAAGCTCTCTCATAGGTTTTGACCTTGATTCCAAAAGCTCTCTCATATTTACTCTACTGCTGTCTCCTTAAAACCTCCTAGATATTGCTGATTTATCAGAAAAAATCGAAAAGTGATATTTTTTTGGGAGCCATAATGGGATCACTGACGTCGATTTTCAAAAGCTGTCTTCAGCTACTTACATCTTCAGTGTCCCCGTAGTCCCACTGGGTCGAGATTTCATCCAGTTTCGGTAATATCAAAAATTAAGTTATTTTTGAGGGCGGGTATATAATAATGATATTAATAATAATCATCTTGATTATTTTCAAATTGACCACATGAACAGTAATCAACAAGGAAAGATTATAATGAAATTAAGAGGCGAAGTTTAATTTCGATTGAGTGCTAGACTCAATGACATGAATTTTCTAATTCTCATCCCAGGTACCCAAAATATCCTGGGTCACGTGTTGCATGGTGAATATTTTAATAGGGGTTGAGACTACCTACGTTACGTTTGACATCAAACGAACATAAAATATCCTGATACAGGTTTATTGAACCATATAAATTATGCTAATTTGGACATGGAGCAAGAACCCGCAATTGTGGAATAATAATTTTAATAATATATTTTCATTCGATTATCCAAGATTTGTTCAAACTATTGTCGATGGCTGCACCAACTATATTATTGAAACCCCTGGGCCAAGTTTTTATTAAATTCAAGAATTCCGAGAAAAATTACCTTTTTTGGAGGGCCACTGACTTGAATCTTCCAATTCTGACCCCAGTTTCGTTATCAGTGACTCTGACCCTTGGGCCAAGTTTTCGTCAAGTTTTGAGAATATAAAAAAGTTGACGTTTTTTGTGGTGCCATTCTTGGACCACACTGAAATGAATTTTCAAATTTTGACCCCATATTCGTTATCATTAACCCTGAAAACCTACTGGTACAAGTTTGCATCAAGTATCGGGACTATAATGTCGTTGGAACAAGCAATATGTTCATGGCTTACGTACATACCACTGATAGCTTAACACATCAATTTGACAGCCTTTGACCTTGATTATTTCAAAAATGTTTAATTTTTTGACCTTGCGCCCATTGAGACATTTTATCAGGACATCGATATCTACAATATCCCAAAGTTTCAGCCAATTTCACCTAGAGCCATTCTCCATAAGGTTTGTTGCGGTGTCCTTTGTTAACAGAACACATCAAGGGACATTGAAACCGAATAATGATGCCCCCGAGGTCTCCATCCAACCAAAACTGGAAGCACTGCACCTTTCACCAAATTCACGGGCAATACTCTTCAGAGTATACCTTAATTGGTAGCAGTATATCCTAGGTATAGGCAATCTACGTATAAATACTCAGATTTGGATGTAATCCAGTTAGTTTTGAAAATGGTGTAATGACCGAAACTAGTCAAAAAATATAAAATTAACGTATAAAATTAACTTGAAAAAAGTGTTTTATTGTGTATCCTACGTGAACATGAATTTCCACAAAATAAACAAGTCGTCAATGAAAGAAGTAAAACTCTCCAGAGGCCATTGAATTCGTTTTCAAGGTTCTTTCTTTCATATCCTTTCTTTTTTTTTCCAGCTCTTCATATTGTTCAGTGGTCTACAAAATATTTCAGTTTTGCAGTATCTCCGTTTTTTTTTCTGAATGTAGACTTCGCGGCCCTCAATACTGTTGATTAGCGACCTCTACAGAGCCTTGTCAGTGAATTTAGTGAAACTAACAGGGCCTCTATGTTTTTGTTGGGTGGAAACCTCGGGGAAATAATTTTACGACATCAGTTGAGTTCTGTCTGTGAATTTGATGGAATTCACAGTGCCTCCATAATTTTGTTGGGTGGAGACCTCGCGGACTTCGTTTTTCGAATACTGTGGGCCTCTGCTGGTTCCTGTCTACGAATTTGGATGAATTTGTGGTGTCTTCGCTATTTTGTTGGCTAGAGACCTCGGAGACCTCGTTATTAGAATTCAGTGGACTCTGCTGAGTCATGTCCGTGAATTTGGTGGAATTTACAGTGCCTCCATAATTTTGTTTGGTGGAGACCTCTGTTTAGTCCGTGAAATTGGTAAGAGTTGCAGTGCCTCTGGTTTTTATTGGGTGGAGATCTCGGAGACTTTATTATTCTAATTCAATGTTCCTTGCTGTGTCCTGTCTGAAAATTTCAGGAAATTTGCAGCGCCCTCAGATTTGTATTGGGTGGAGACCTCGGTTTTCGAACTTAACCCCCGTTCCGAATCATGTCTGCAAGTTTCGGAAAATTTGCGGATTCTTCAGTTTTGTAATGGGTGTACACCACATATTTCCGAAACAGTGATGTATTTTCCTTGTCTGCAAATTTCGGTTGATTTTCAGAACATCCAGGCTTACCATGGATAGAGACTTCCTTTCGTTCTAAAAGGGGTTATCTTTTCAATCGTTTTTAGTGTTTCCAAAGGTGGGGACCATTTTCTTTAAAGCTGGTTCTTTCTTTTTCTTAGATTTTGGTTTATTGATGATGTCTGTGCCGGCGGTTTTCCTCTGGGAGGAGATCTTGGGAATCTTTGGTATTGCCCCTTTTTTTCGGTTCACCTGTATATTATTTATTATATTCATTTCGTTTGTTTTTATGATATTCGGGGTTGCAAGGCCCATGGGTTTGTTATAGATATAGTCAGTCCGTCTTTGATCTTGCTTAGATTAGATTTGCTTTTAGCACAAACAACAATATTGTTGGTTAAATTCAAAAAGAGCAGCTAATATGAACAACTCACTATAATTTATTTTTTTATCAATATTTTTCAACATTGTAAGCTGAACTCCGCCTATTATGCCGTAATTCTTTATGTATATAATATAATGTTATTTAAAAACAACTGGAATGGACAATAAAGAGGTTATTATAATGATTATTTTTCAATTCTGTTTTGCGTCCTGTTTTATTTCCAAAACTGATATTTTAAATCGCAAAACATAAAACTTATTACATACATACTTCTTCAATTGTGTCCAAGGACTCCAAGGCTTTAGGCGGACCAATCCAACATCCAACTGATGAACTGACAAACCCCTATCGACTTAAATTTCATTTTCGAAAAATCAATTAAATTACATTGGTTACCGCTGTCAAGAACTATTGGTAACGCTGTACAGTAAATATGACAATGACAATAATTCTGTGCAATACCTTGTGGACAGTAGCAGAACTATTTTTGTCTTTTCGTTCATGTACTACAGAGCAATCACTTATTGGAGCGTATTACCGTTTTTTGTCAGAGGTTTTGAAAATCATTATTAAAAATATAAATCGTTCGATTTTATGTCTGAAAAATAGTATGAATAGTTCCTCAATGTTCAGTCTTCTAAATTTCATATAAATATCACTTGCAAAAGCGATTCTTCTCAACTGTCTTTGATTTTATAACAAGATTTTCAGAATTTTTTCCAAATTGTGAGGAAACGTTGAAGTCGAAAATTCTGAAAAAAATCGTGATTATCTTTTACATTGACATTGATATGTCATGATATTTGAAATGGAATCTGATTAATGGTTTTTGGGAAAAACTTAAAAAAACCTCTGAAAATAAGGTTTTTATTTTGTTCCTCGAAATCTGTTCATCAGATTTTCTTCTACATCTCTGTAATTATTCGATTTGAATGCCAAAATAACTCGAATTTTTTTCAAAATTTTTAACCTTGCCGTTAATTCAAAATTTTAAATTATTATTGATGCTATAGAAAAATAATTTTCTGTGATATACTGCCTTTTGCAGTGGTGCGCCAGTGCTGTAACGGCCTCGTGGAGCACTATTTTCAGCGTTAAATTAAAATTATTAATAATGGAGATTGTTGAGACCAGAAGAAAAACTACCCGTTTGACTCCGGTTCTCTGAGTTCGACAATATATCAAACGTGAACTGTTCGTACACCGATTACAGCAAACCCCAACAACAGCAATATCAGTAATTATCAGCTATAAACAGATACTTTTTATTGACGTTGATACAATTTTCAAAAAACTCTATGACTTTTTCCTGACAGTACAATTCTTGATCAAAAAAATATTACAGGGTGGTTCAACAAAAAACTGATCGAATGCTACAAACCATAATAACATCAAAATTTAAAATCTTAGTTCATAACATTCTCCCACCTGAGAAACATTGTTATTTGTAATACAATTTCTCACAAAAAATTATGTTTTAAATTTGGCAGGTTTTCTTGAAATTCTACCACTACGCGTTGTGACGGAATCGGGTGCTCTGCTTTTTGACACTCCCGAATCACCCGACAGCACTTGCGAAACACTATCATTATCGGATGCTCTGCTTTTAGAATTCACTCCCGCACTATCATCTTCTTCATCTGAAAGACATGGCGACTGAGATTCTTCTGCAACTTGTTCCAATCGTGCTTTAACAGAAACATCCGGATCCAAACACTCCAAAGGAAACAGCTTCTGGACTGGTCGTAGAATTTGACCGCTTTTAGTCTGAACTCGAACCAGTCGTACAACTCCATCTTTCCCAGGTAGAAGTTCAATAATTCGTCCCATTGACCACTCAATGCGCTTCTGATTATCGTTACCCACTAGAACAATTTCACCAAGCAAGACACTTCGTGACATTTTCTTTGATGCAATTTTCAGCGTTCCCCAAATACTCATTTCTAAAACGTCGACGTAGATCATCTCTTAATTTTTGTTTGTGTCTCAGTCTACGACATAGCGATTTTCTGTCTATTTGGTCACAATCAGGCATACCATATTTATTACCAAGATCATTTAAAAACATGGCTGGAGTCAAGGCAACTAGATCAGTGGGATCGTTAGATACATAAGTAATTGGTCTACTGTTCACTACAGCTTCACACTCTCAAACCAAAGTTATCAAATCTTCATAGTCCAAGGAAGCTCGACCCAGAACTTTTCGGAGGAGAGTCTTCACAACACCAACTAAGCGTTCCCAAAACCCACCCCACCATGCGGCTGTCGGAGGGTTAAAACGCCAAGTAATCCGCTGCGCCGAACATTGTTCCGAAATTGTGGACCAATCAAGTTTTTTAAATGCATTTTCTAGGCCAACGAAACATTTACCATTGTCACTAAAAATTGTCTTTGGTCGACCTCTGCGAGCAACGAAACGTCTTAACGCCGACATAAAAGCAATAGTCGACAGAGAAGTAGTTAGTTCGAGATGCACCGCACGATAAACCGCACAAGTAAATAGACAAATATAAGCTTTGTCCCCGTTTCTCAAAAATAAAGGTCCAGCAAAGTCAATACCTGTTACTTCAAACACATTGGCATCGCGAATCCTATCGATTGGTAAAGGTGGCGAGTTAACAGTCAAATGTTTTGCATTGAATCTCCTACACGTAAAGCATTTACCAAATACAGATCGAATAACACGACGTCCACCGAGTACCCAATACCGCTCTCGAAGAATACTCATCAATCCTTGAGTTCCTACATGACAAGACCATACGTGTTCCTGGAAAATAATTTGATGAACTGTAGGATGTTTGGCAGGAAGTAAAATAGGAAAACGAAAACTTTCTGAGTCGGTACGTGACGATACTCTAGATTTGAGACGAATTAATCCATTTTCATCACAGAAAGGAGATAGATTAACAATGGTTTTATCCTTTTCTTTGTCTGGAAAAGACTCCTCTTGAACAATTTTCAAAATAAAGATTTCAGCAGTGTTTAATTCTTTGCAAGTTAGTGGTCCACATTTCCTGTTAGCTTTTCCAGTTTTTATATTAAATATGAATCTGAAGACAGCAGCCAATAGTTTTACTGTTTGGAAGAATTCTGAAAAAACAGTTAAATGCCAAAAATCAGAACTATCATTACTAAGAAGTGTAGCAATCAACTTTTTCTTACGCTCACTGAAGACGTCTTCTTCATTGCAGTTGACATTTTCACTAGGCCACTTATCTGGCATTTCATAAAGCCATGCTGGCCCCTCCCACCATCTCGATCGGAGTAAATATTTTGGAGAACAACCACGTGACGGAAGGTCTGCAGGATTATGAATCCCAGGAATATGTCTCCATGCATCTGAAGGGGTTAAACTAAGAATTTCCGCAGTTCTATTCCAAACAAACGTAGCCCATTCTTCTTTTTTTTGGATCCAGTAAATCACCGTAGAAGAATCACTCCAAAAATAACTTGCTATCCGTTTAAATTCCAAATTATCTATGACATTTCTATACAGCCTTGCGCCAATTGTTGCTGCAAGTAACTCTAGCCGTGGAATTGTCAAAACTTTGCCTTTCTTCTGTATAGGAGCCAATCTAGATTTGGCTGCTAAGAGGTGAACAGTTACTTGCTCATTCTCTACAACACGTAAAAATACAACCGCTGAATAGGTTGTGGAACTGGCATCACAGAAGGTATGAATAGAGCAGACGAAATTAGAACTTGTATCAATATGAACCCATCTAGGAATAGCTATTTGAAGTAGACTAGGTAGTTCATCATACCAATTTCTAAATTTCACAGCTGTTTCTTCATCTACAGGCTTGTCCCAGGTAAGGTTCTTCTTCCACGTTTCTTGTAACAACAATTTTGGAACCAATGTAGCAGGGCACACAAAACCGATAGGGTCAAAGACACTTTGAGCCATTGATAAGATTAATCTTTTTGTAATGCATTTGCCTTCTATGTTTTCCTCTTTCAGGCAGCTTGGATTAATGTTAAGTGTATCTCGTACTGGATCCCACATCAATCCTAAGATGGACAAATGTACTGCGTCTTCATTATTGTAGTTACTGTCGTTTCTAGTGAACTCCCACCCTCTTAAGTCAAACTTGCCTTCCGCCATTATCATACTGGCTTCTTGCAAAAACATCTTGAGAGTCAATTCATCAGAAATACTTGTAACGCAATTGTCGACATAAAATCCTTTGTTTGCAAGCTTCAAAATAACTTTTCGAGAATATTTTTTGTCCCCGTTATCATTCCTTCTCAACATTTCTTCAAGGTGATGCTCAATGGTTGCTCCTAAGAGAAAGGGGCTACTGTTTACGCCGAAAACGACTCTACAGTGGCGGAAAGTCAACTCATTGCCATCTTTATCAACCCATAAGAAGCGAAGGAAATCTCGGTCTTGCGGCCTTGCGGATATCTGAGACTACTCCAAATTTGTACTCTCTAAATTTTATCAAAATAGACGGAATCAATTCTATAAAATTTTGACCTTTTTCCAAACAATCATTTAAAGAAGGCTTTTCTTTTTCATGAGCAGACGCATCAAATACAGGCCGAATTTTTGTTGTAACGCTACTTTCTTTTATAACTGGTCTATGAGGAAGATAATGAATGTCTTTTTTGTCATGCTCAGAAGGAATAATCTCAATTATTCCTTCATTTAGCCATTCTTTGAAAACATGATCATAAGATTGAACAAGGTTTTGATTCTGTAATTTTTGGAGAGTATTTTGAAGTCTCCTTTTGGCAAGGTGATAATTCCTTGACAGTGGTGGGTGACCATCAATCCAAGGTAACCGGACCTCATAACGACCTTCATTGTTAATTGTCACGGTGTCTAAAAAATTATCCTTGGCTGCTGATACCAATTCTTCACGTTTTCTATGCTTGCTTGGCTCTTCAATGCCCAAAACATCAAGATCCCACAAGGATGTGATGATGGATTCTTTCACTAGAAGTGACAAGGATGAGTTGATCAAAGAGTTAGCTAGATTCAGATTGTTGTGAATTGGTATTTTTCCTAAAAGTACCCAACCGAATAAAGTCTCACATGCTAGTAGACCATTCGTTAATAAGTGACGGTTTCCTGTATAGATTTGACCAACAGAATCAGCACCAATTAAAATATCAATTGGTCCAGAAGATCCAATGTCTGACAATTCAATATTGAGATTTCTGAGTTCTTCAATCCATGGTCCAGAACAGACAGGCGAAACCTCACTGCATATTTTTGGTTGGTCTAAAACCTCTAAATTATATGAATAATTTTGATTCTTCAATTTAACATTCATGAAGTTGTTCATTTTGAGAGCCCCCAAATAAGCAATGAATAAGTTTTTCCTTACCAGTAGATTGGCATCCCAATTCTTCAGCAGTTGACTTCAGAATGTATGATCGTTGAGAACCACTATCAATCAGAGCCCTCACAAACCTTGAACCATTAGTACCAAAAATATTTACTCTCAAAGTTTGCAAAAATACATGGGTTCTAGAGTTGTTATAGTTAGCTAGAGATCTATCAATGCTAGGATCCACCACTGCTTTCTTACCATCCTCAAAATGCTCCTTGTTACTAGGCAAATCAGGGCACATTATTGCCAAATGAGTCTTCTGACAGATGGCACATCTAGGGTGTCCACGACATCTTTTTGAAGAATGGCCAGCTCTGAGGCATCTGAAACAATGTTTTTTAGTAGTTAAAATACATTTCTTCTGCTCCAAAGACATCTTCTGGGCTTTAAAACAATTTTCACCAGTGTGATTAGAACCACTACAAAATGCACAGTTAGAACTGACACTAATGAGATTTGCGGCTGTGGGTACCGGTGAACTCACCTTCTTCTTGGCCGAAGAGTCCGAAGCACTTTTTGATACATTAGCACTCGCGGTACCTTGATCGACGAGACCGAAACCCTCCGAAGCCAGTGCAATACGCTGCTCATTTTCAACTTCGGTTTTCAGAACGTTTTTGAGACGAGTGTCTAACTTACACGGACCTGAATCTGCTGTAACATTTGTAGAACTTCCAGAATTTTCAGGTTCAAATCTTTGTGGGGAACGTTGCCATGCCCTCAATAAATCTTGAGGAAGACATGACTCAATACGAGGAAAAAGCATAGCTGAACACTTATCTGATGTAATGCCTAAAGTATCTAACGCTCGAATCTGTGTCTCGATTTTGTCGTACAAAATTACCAATTCAAGCTTAGATTTAGATGTAGCATTACATAAAACCAACTTAAGCAACTCTCTGACGTAGACCTCAATTTGAAGATCTTCTCTGCCAAAACGAGATAACATGGCTTCGATAATATGATGATAATTTTCTTCTATTGCTGGATAACTCTCTACTAGTTGCCTTGCTCTACTAAAAGGTATAGTTGCCTGAATCAAATAATCAATTTTATCGACTGCCTCGATATCTCTAGCTTCGTGGATCTTTTTAAATTGAGACCAGAATGGTAACCAGTTTCGAATGTTACCATCAAACTTTTTAAATTCTATTATAGGTAATTTAAAACGCCTACCTGTAATGCTGGCTTGAGATGATTCGGAACGTGCATCGTTGATGTCTACTTCGTGGGTTACCTTATACATATCCTCATATTGAAGTTTTAGGGCTGCAAACTTCCTTTTGTAAGAGTCGCAATTTGTCATATCCGCCAATAATTCATCCTCGGTAGCATCACTCTGCAGTAAGGCCTGGTAAACTGTATTGTCTGCAACTTGAAGCTCCTCAATTTTTGCTTGAAGTAAGCCGTAGGATACTTGTATCTGCTGATTATCGCGTGGGGTTGCTGACATTAACTTTTCGAGATCAGTCGTTAGTAACGTAAAAGATCTACGTAAAACGGTACGGTGCTTTTTACTACCTTCCATACTTCGGCTTCGAAAAGAACGGAAAAGTACTTGAAGGGCAGTCTGAACAGTCTCGTTGACACTTGTCCTGTCACGGTCGCCAGAAATGTTGAGACCAGAAGAAAAACTACCCGTTTGACTCCGGTTCTCTGAGTTCGACAATATATCAAACGTGAACTGTTCGTACACCGATTACAGCAAACCCCAACAACAGCAATATCAGTAATTATCAGCAATAAACAGATACTTTTTATTGACGTTGATACAATTTTCAAAAAACTCTATGACTTTTTCCTGACAGTACAATTCTTGATCAAAAAAATATTACAGGGTGGTTCAACAAAAAACTGATCGAATGCTACAAACCATAATAACATCAAAATTTAAAATCTTAGTTCATAACAGATATAGAGTTTTTATTGGAAATTTCCTCCTCTTTATGGAACTTTTTTCAAAAAATTTTCAATAATTTTCATCTTATTTTGACAATCGCAATTTTTTACGAGCGATAAACTCCTTAAAACCAATTTTTTAAGTGGTCATTCCGAATCCAATGATCTATCGCTCACATTTTTAAGAGGTTTATCTCTATTTTTCACGTTTTTCAACTTGTTGATCAGACTATAAACATGATGAATAAACATTATTATTGGAGGTCCTAAGTCACTTCCTTTTCGAAAATTTTGTCTTGACATTTTGATTGATGGAATTTTCATTTTACAGGTGCTTGCATGTACAGCATCCAGGCCCACAACGGCAGTATAACCTCACTTACTTACTCAGCCAGTTACGTAATTTCTCTGGGGACCGACGACCGTCTCTGCGTGTGGGAGCGTTTCCAAGGCCATCTTCTCAACACCATCCACATCTCGCAGCTGTTTTCGAATCAAGTGCTCATGCTGGCACAGCACCTGGTGGTCACCGCTCAAAGTGGTGGTCTTGTGATCTGGGACGTGAGAACCGGTGATTGTGTTCGAACGATTACGCTTGGTAGGGCTCCTCTGGTCTTCATCAACCAGCTCATTTTGCTACGAGACGCGGTCTTGTGCGACTACGGGAAACAGTTGAGGATGGTTAGATTCCCTCTAATTACACACAAATTTGATTAGAGTAGCGTGTGCTTGAAAACATATTTGCACTGTTTCGAATAGACTGGTTTCCATTGCTTTCAATAAGGTATGATATGCGATGTGAAGCTGCCAGAACTTCATATAAGTGTTTGTTTGAAAGATTTAGACAATGATGTATTTTTATTACTTTTATTTCGGACTTCCATCAAACGTATTGTTACTTTGAACAAGACATGTCAATCGGAATGATATCTCCGATCGGTATCAAGTGTATAATGATCTGTTTCGAGTTAATGAGAGACATTCTTAGTTCGTGAGTGGTGAAGATAAAGAAAAATGTATTTCAACAGAGTATTTTACAATCATTCACAAGAATGGCAGAATATTTTTGACTGAGAAATACGTCAAAAACTTCTAAAATAATAATATGTTTACATATGTAAGTTTGAAAAAAAATATGAAACATTCAAAATGAATGGATTCAATTCAAACACGATGACAAACAATTTAAAATATGTGAAATATGATTTTGAATAAAATTGGATTCATAAATTTCTGCAGGCCAGAAAATATTCATCAGTATTGTAGGGCTCTAAATTACATAGCAATTCTCTTACAGATTTCAGAAACCTGTTGGCAACTCCAACATCTTTTATATCTTGTGAGAGGTTATTATAAAATTGAATTGCGCTATAGATAGTGCTACGTTCATATAGGGGTGTTGCATGAATGGGATATGAGAAGTCTTTTCTTTGCCTTGTCCCGTAAACATGCGTTTTGCGATGTGGGTAAAAGTGGCTTGGATGATTGATAATAAACTACTAATTCATTTAACCTCTGCAGGAATTTCTTTTATTTATATTAAAAATTCTCTGTTCCACCCATGACTTGAGCCCCAGATAGTTATCCCTAGTCTCATGGCAGAATAAAAGTTCGCATAATATACTGTTATTCGTGCTTCAAGGTCAACTTTTTTTTCAGAACTCTCATGGCTTATATTACCGAGGACAGTTTATTGACCATCTGACTAGTCCAACTTAAAGTGTCATCAATGTATTGTTAAAAAATTGTTAAAATTGTTTTTTCCATTAACCAGCTGTCTTCCCCTTACGAACGGCATCCCTCAGAAGTCGAAACTTGTGCGAACCAAAGATTAACGAGGTCTTACCTTTTTACGTGCGATTCCTAGCACTTACTTGGGCCATCAGAAAAATTTCTGCAGTCGCCATGGTTTGAACCATCGGTGACTGGTAGCCAAAGTGATTGAAACAATGTCGCTTTAACCACTCGGCTACCTGGTCCCGTATATACCTAGAAACTTCACTGAAGTGTTACAAATCATTTTTTGGTTGTCCATGATTAGGTTTTAGGGTGTTTCTATACTGTTATTGATTTGAACATACTACAATCTGTTTTTCTATCGTTCAAAACCAACTTGTTCTCTAAAAAGTATTCTTTGGATTGTTCTATTATTTTGCTACAATTTTTTATGATATCTCGTAAGTTTGCACCTGGTAATAATGATTCCTAAATATTTAAAAGTATCCACTACTTCAATTGAAATATCATTTATTTTTATTTCACAATCATATTCTCGAAACTTATTATATTCTTTGTTATTACCTATCATCATGAATTTAGTTTTGCTTGTATTTATCTTAAGTTTGTTTGCGCAACACCATTTGTAAACATTTCCCAAAGTTTCATTCACGGTCTCTACCACTGCCAAGATATCTGAATTAGAGAAGTGAATCAGAGCGTCATCTGCAAATAAGTGCACCGAGCATCTTCCAACATTTTTCACAACATCGTCAATGTATATAAGAAATAGTAACGGGCCAAGTACACTACCCTGGGGGACTCCCTGTTCATTCAATATTTCATCAGATAAAATATTATTCAATTTAAGTTTTTGTTTTCTGTTCTCTAGGTAATCTACAAGCCATGCTAATGCATTTCCAATAATACCAATGCTTTCTAATTTCATTACCAGTCTATTCCTATCCACAGTTTCAAAAGCTCTTTGAAGGTCTAGAAAGATTACACCTGTCATAAGATTATCTTCCCAGTTTCTTCTAAAATCATCCAGAACACATTGTATGGCTGTCTCACAACTGTGACCACTACGAAAACCTGACTGCACACTATTTATCACTCTGTTCTGCTCTATGAAGTCCATATAACATATAACATTATTAATATCGTTGATAAATATAATTGGACCGAGAATACTACCATGTGGGACTCCCATAGACACACCCAAAGCCTCCGCTATATTATATTTTTAGTTGTTTTCTGTTTTCCAGATATGAAATGAACCAGTCGTAAGAGTTTCCTTGAATTCCATATTTATAAAATGTCTGATCTATACAATCGAAGGCCTTGGATAAATCCATAAAGATTCCACAGGATAGATCTCCCTTATCCATTGCTTCTATGACTTCGTTGCTGAAGTAAACCAAAGCAGTTTCAATTATTTTTCAGAAAGCCATGCTGGTTATTAGAAAAAATGTTGAAGTTTGTGAAGAATTTCACTAATCTATTAGCCATTGCTATTTCGATAATTTTTGAAAAGCACGTTAATAGACTGATTGGCTTGAAGTTAGATATGTCTGACTTATTTCCATTTTTGTGAAGTGATTTAACTATTGCTGTCTTTAGTTCATCCAGAAAAACTCCTTCCTCAAATGATTTATTGATAAGAAAAGTTGCAATCTCTTGGTCACTGCTTTTCAATATGTGAATGGGTACTTCATCAATACCCGTGCTTTTCTTGTTAATTTTGTTTATTATTGAGAGTAACTCATATTCTGAGACTGGACTCAAAAACAGAGTGTGACTGTGAAAGGCTATGGACCTTTCAAAACCACTTACCTTACCAATATCCTTCTGTGCTGACAAGTGTTGAGTGGCAGAGTTTGTGAAGTATTCATTGAAGCTATTGGCTACCTCGGAAGGATTATCGAATTCAAATTGTTTAGATTGCGCAGTACCTGACAATTCTTTAATAATCTGCCACATCGTTTTGGATTTATTATCTGACTTTACAATTTTATTTCTATAGTGATTTATTTTTAGCCGTTTCCAAAAGATTGTTATAATTTCTTTTTATCTCCTTATATGCGATTCTATAGTCTGGATCGATTTTAGAAATTGATTGATAAAAAACAAGTTGGTTTTTCATTTGTGTAATCTCAGGTGTATCAAAAATCCTGTTTTCTATAGATTTCTGGTGTTTACGCGTCTTTGGAAAGTGCAGGTTGAAGTGAAAATTGAAGGTTTCACTTGAAGTTTGAGAAACATTTGTCTTTCTTGCTGTATACATTCATCCAGTGTTCGGACTTTAGTTTTGTGCAGAATTCACTTATTGATTTGGAATCATAATAACGTCACTCAACTTTTGTTGTTGATTTGGTTTTATTTAGGTCACGTGGCAATACTTGCCCTGAGTGATAAGAGATACCTGTTTCAATTACTATTCCCTTTTCATCACCTTCGAAATTCGTTATTATGTTATCTAGGTAAGAACTGAAGTTAGAAGTAAGTAACATATACTTGCTTTCTAATTACGAAGAGGGGCGATGAACAATTCTTCAAAGTAGGTAAATAGGTCGGAGTCTTTACCGCTTGTATTTTCCTAGAATTGACCTGGTATCGAATGGTGTTCTCCAGTCCATACATTCTTCATTTCTACGCTTAGTTGACTGAAGGCGTTGTTGGCTAGGATATATAAGGATTCTTTGAATTTTCGTTCAAATGTCTAGGACGTTGGCATCTTGTTCCGCCCAATCGTGTTCTGCGATGTCAGACTTTGACTTCTCTCCCCGTTGAGTCCAGACTTTGTGTTCTTCTACTCTCATGGTGAGGGATCTTTTGGTCTCACCAATGTAGGGGCGTCCTCATTTGCATAGTATTTGGTATGATATGCTATTTTGAAGGGAACTCCACCGTATCCAGTAGAAAGATGCCAACGTCCCTAAATCCAAACCAGCAACGCCTTTAGTCAACTGAGGGTAGAAATGAAGATTGTATGGAGAACACCTTTCAATAACAGATAAAGTGATAAAGACCAACGAGCTCATATAGATAGCTAGAGGAAGAAGTAAACAAACCAAAGTGACACCATAGTAATGCAAATTTTTCCTATGTAAATAACACATCCGATAGGCTGAAAGATATTCGGTTTGTTTCGCATGCAAAGGAAGGAGACATATTAGTGTTCGTGTTCATTGCGCGATTCTCGAAAAAACATCCATACGGGAAGCACGTTGGTAGTGTAAAACGGTTTAAAGTTAGCAGAATTGGTTTCCAGGATTGCCACCAACCTGGAAATCTTGCTAAACCTGGAATTTAAATTTTTCAAAAATGTCGGGGAAAAGTCTGGGAATTCGGGATAAAGTTAGGGAAATTTGTAATATTCCGTTGGTAGTCAGGAAATTCGATGATTTGAAAAAATTATTAATGAATAGAATTAATTTTATGTTTTGTTCTTTCGTCCATTCTCCATATTTTTGTACAACTGGATGAAGTAGTATCAGTCAAGTCAAAATATACCATATTGTCAAAAGTTAAAACAATTATTTAGAATTATTATTATTACTTTTTATTATTAATTAATTACAGAATAAATATTGTTTCAAATTCTATGTCTTCAAATGTTTCATATAACTGTTCGATTCCTCAAATCAATTGTATGAGGTCATGGAATATTCAAGGAGCCCTGATTTTAATGCTGTTACGTTGTTTCAATCAAGTTACGACATAACTTGGAGGCCACATCACTAACGACATCTACACGTCGCCTCCATTTGAATCCAATATTATTCCCATAAGCATTGTTTATATAGAAGTAAGATAGTTGGCCAACCTTATGGGATTTATATTGGATTCCAATGGATGCGACATGTAGATGGCGATAGTGATCTCGCATCCAAGTCATGTCGTATCTTGATTAAAACAATGGAAATGCATTAAAATCAGCGTTTTTTGAAGAAACCTGCATTAAAATGACGTCAAATATTCATGTTTGTAACTAATCACGCTAGATGACACTCGCGTTTGTGTCCAATACCTTTTCCACAGGCATTGACTAACTATCTTCTATTTAAACAATGCCATAAGGTTGGCTAACTATCTTACTTTTATTTAAACAACCCTAAAACTAAATGGGGGGGGGGGGGCTAATCGTAGAATCGCTGTCTTTTTCTATCGGGCATTGATTCAGTCAAAACTTGATTATGGGGGTATCTTGTATGGTTCCGTGGCTAACGTCCAATTGAAAAAAATTTATAGCATACAATAAAGTGCTATGAGTTTTCTTGCTGATGTGATTTTTTTGTCTTTAAATTTGTTATTTAAATAAATGTTGATTCCTCCAATGAACTAAATCGAATGATTCCTCAACTTTCAATAGAAAATTTGACGAATACATTTTGAAGCAAAAAAAACAGTCTACTCTTAGCCGATGCCAGTATAACATTATAACATTTGTCAACTTGATACCTTCACAACAAAAACTTAGTATTTAATCTTAAATTTTCAGAAGTAATTTTCAGACCGACTGTTATATTTCCTTCATATTCTGAGATCCACACTACCAACGAAAACATTCTTTCTAGCTAACTAGGTATGATAATGTCTTTGAAATCTTTACAGATGGTTCTAAAACACCAAATGGTACAGGCTTTTGATTCCTAAACTCAAATAGAAAGTGCCCTAAATTGGGTAGTTATGCATAAACCAACTAAATGTTTTTATTATGTCAGACTCCAAGTCAGACTTCGAAGTCATTGATAATAAATCGTATAAAACTCTATCATCCTCTAGACGTTTGTGTAACTTCAGAAAATCACTTCAGATGTTTTGCCACGGAAGCAACGAAATTTGAAAACATCGAAAACAAGTATGATTTGACAGGTATAACACGCTTGGCAAAAAGAAACCTATACAAGGTGGCAGAATAATTGGACAGATTTTGCAAAAATTCCAAAAATATGCAGAATATGCAGTCAGCAGAGCCTACTCTGTTACCGTCATACGTCTAAATATGCTAAATATCCTGCACATCTCCACAAAATGGGCTTACTAAAAACGGATATTTGTGATTGTAATAACGAATTAATTGATTGAACCATATATTTTTTGGGTGTGAAAATTATCAACCTACTTAGTTTGTTTTCCTAGAAAGGCTAGATTAAATATATTCACTATTATATTGGTACTTATCGGTGGTTTATTTGGAGTCAGGTATACAACTAAACCCTAGTAAATGTACAATGAGTATTTAAGAGCAAAGATGTAGTTTAGATTATCTTCTCCACTTGAAGAAGCTGTTGTACAGCGTAACAATTGTCGTGGTTTTGTAAACCTTTTTAGTGAAAATATTTCCATTTATAGTTTCAATACAGATGTTACCAACAGACTTTTGGTAACTATTGAATTCCTTTATTGGTAACAATCTATTACCTTTCAACCTAACCACCTTGCTGAGTTTGAATAATAAACAAATCATAGACAAATTAGTTAATTTTCTTAGAGATAATGAGCTGATAACACACACACTATTATTACCCCTATTCGAATCCCCTCCACTTTCGCTGTCGCTTCCAGGTTTGACTTCGTATGCAAATCTAATGTATGTGAAATCATTGGTAGGGACCCTGATCTATTTACCTACTTCCAAGAACTGTTGGCCACTCCTCTTCGCAATTAGGTAACAGGTATCTGTTAATTACCACTCAAGAACTTTGAATGTATCTGATTAACTCAAAACCGATTGAAAAGTCGTGTTCAAAGTAAGAATTTATACAATGGAAGCCCGAAATAAAAGTAATCAAAATTCATTTGAGTGGTTTCAAAA
The DNA here is from genome assembly GCA_944452925.2 of Chrysolina oricalcia. Classification (NCBI taxonomy): domain Eukaryota; kingdom Metazoa; phylum Arthropoda; class Insecta; order Coleoptera; family Chrysomelidae; genus Chrysolina; species Chrysolina oricalcia. Next base: position 44,470,163 of record OX101815.2, on the reverse strand, counting down.
TTATCAATTCCCAAATGTATAATATTAACAGGATATCTCAGAGTATCTTAGCATTAGTTAGGTTAGTTGAATTGACACAGTCAATAAAATAATAAGGATTTATAAATACCCCCATTTGGTAATTCATCATAATATTAATAATGTCGTGTGTAATGTTTAATCCCTTGATCTTTTATAAAATTGAACAAAAAAAAAGATGCCAAAGAAAAATGAACATAATTCAAAGTTGAGTGTCAAAAGGAGAGTGAAAAAAAGCATTAGATACTTTAATAAAACATTATTATATGTATACAGAGTCTCACTTCTTATGGAAATAACACCCCGCAAGTTTCGTTATTCTTGACGTAAGAATTGCAAAATTTGCAAAAACCAAAAAATGTCAGCGGTTCCATCGCTGCTGGCGTACAATATATATTCTTGAAGAACGAAACTTTGTATTTCATGCAAAATATTTTTATTTTAAAAATCGTAGCAAAGCGCTTTCGACTGTTAAGTCATCATCAGTGCGTACCTGTAAGTAAGTCATAATTGTAATAATTAATACAGGTACGCACTGATGATGACTTAACAGTCGAAAGCGCTTTGCTACGATTTTTAAAATATAAATATTTTGCATGAAATACAAAGTTTCGTTCTTCAAGTATATTGAAGCATGCACACAGCTTGACAATTTCACTACAATGTATATCACTTGAAATGGCCCCTTGCATGTCATTTTGTTCATTTTTGACGTATCCATCGATTTTGAAAATTTCACAATTCTACGTCAAAAATTACGGAAGTTACGGAGACGTTTCCTAGAGAAGTGAGACACACTGTATGAAAAAACATAAAATACACATATCTAGGGTCACAAGCCAGACTAGCACAACAGAAAAAAGATTGTTTTACAGCTTTCAGTTTTCACACAATTCTCTGCTAAAATGGTGAATCTCAGTTTTTATTGGTTTGAGTTAGTGTTAGTGCAACGTATGACTGATACTTACATTAATATTATTTCAACAACAGCAAGCAAACAATAAATATTTTCAGATTTTTGTGAAAAAAAAACACTTTTTAGCAAGGCTTATATCAACGAACAGTACCATATTTAAATTGTTAATGATATCAAACAAAATCGTCACTGCCAATATTATTTTCAGTCAGTGTTGAGTAGAATTTTTACTGTAAAACAGTTTATGTATAATTTTAGATTTTTTATTTGAAGTTTTCATATAACAATGTTAGGTCCTTGAAGTACGATTTTTCTATAATCTTTTTCTTTTGATATGTTAGAAACCTCTATGTGAAGCTGAATTCTTCGTCAGTACAGTATCCAATCTAAAAAAAATCAGCAAGTTTTGAACCAGTCCAGCTCTATGGTATTGATAATTGAAGTGAAAGCACATTGTTTTTACTCCGATGTGGCAAGTATACAGAAACAACAACTGTGACTCACTCAATCTGCACCTTTATACTACTCTAGTTACATTTTTTTAGTTCGTTCAGTGTATGTGATTTTTGTTTGCGGTTTGTTTTTGAGCATTTCTCGAAAAAGATTGAAACACTTGAAAGAAACAATGCATAGATCAGTAGACCAGTAGACCAGTCTGTTTATGTCTTTTTAAACGCTATGAAATGTTAGGCTACTCTGGTTCACACCTGGATATATCAAAAATGCAGGAAAAGTAGTAAAAAAATTGTGAAATTTCAATAAGATTAAAAATAATTTTGTGTATTGATGAAATGAAAATGTTATTATTATATAATGCAATCTATCGCTTAGTTTTTGTATGCTGTAATTATAAGTTTTTGTTTGGGGCTCTTTTAGTTGCAAACTTCAAAGTTGTTATGTCTACCACAACTAATCCTATCACACTGACTGCAAATATAAATATATTTTAATATTTCAATCACCATAGAGGGTCTTATATTGAAAAATACTCTCTAGGAAAACTTTAATTTACTGAAAATTAATTAGAATCATTTTATTTGTTATGACTATAAATCAAAATTGTTTATTAAATGTGCCTTTATAAAGATAAATTCATCTTTTCATGTGTACGTTATTAATTTGTTTTATAGTTGGATGTTTGTGTATTGTATTTATTGACAGTGGATTGTTTTTGTTTTTGATTATTTATTTCATGGCTTTTGCTAGTAAATTGCTGAATTGTTGAACTATTTATGTAGAACTATTTTTGTAATATTCATTAAATAATTTCACATTAATCATGCACTGGTTTTTATTTTATACAAGGTGAAATACCATCACCTTAAGGGTGTTCATCCCTGAAAAAGGGGGAGTCAGAAATGATTTTTTCCTGAGTAATGAAGGGTTGTATGATTGTATAAAGACAAAAATAATTTAAAAAATATTTTCCAAGTATTAATTGAGGTAAAAGGATATTTTCCCCCATTTTTGGGCATTTTCATCAGTTCCACCATCAAAACAAACGAATATTTTGTTGGTGTTTCATTTCAGTATTGAAGTCTATCATTTACTTAGTTAAATGACTCATTTTTCTTCTAGATGTTTCCTTTTTTTTGTAAATATTTTTTTCAAAAATGTGTTGTCTTCGCGAAATGGATTTCCTTGCTTTATTCCATTCGAGATGAGAAATATCCATTTTCATCCAAGTCACCCAATGCAGGTTTTGTTTTTAGTAGTCGACTAGTGAAAACTAATTATTACTTACTATTCTGGATTTTAGAAATGGAAATGAATTTCTTTTAAATGACACGCCCTTTAGGTTGCTCCTCCCACACGACTGTTTAGGAGAAGATACAAAATCATATAGCCAGTAGTATATCAAGGAGACTAAACGTTATTTGACTAGGAGAGTCTAATCCCCATAAGACAATGGGGTCACTTATAGAAAGAGATGAAAGAACATTTGTGACGTAGTTGGACATGTCATGGCCGCCATTCTTCATAGACAGTAACAGACTAGCGCACTCTTGGTAAATGAGCGTTAAATGTGACAGTTTTGTTTCTTGGTTCGAGTTCGACTCTGTACTCATGTCCAAGTACGTCACTATGACGCGCCGATTCTACAAGATCCTGATTGGCTACAGCTTATTAAACCCTCCTGTTGGTTTACTCTCTTTGGTAGTATATGACATCTGGCACAGGGTCGGATCGGAAATGAGAAAAAATAAGACTCATTCTGGTCAAACAAAACTTTATATTATAATTTTTGCAATTACTATCTTTTTTCAACAACATGTGTTTATCACTTGGGGGGCAATACTTCATAACCTTGAGAAAAAAATACATGAGGCTGCAGAATGTTCGTGATTTCTATATAGCAGCTTTTGGGTTGGGATGTCATGATTTTTTTGAAATGTAAGAATTCAACGTGGTGGCTCCAAAATAGCAGACAAAATTTTTGATTTATGATCTGATTCTATTATGAGTTGGTATAGGGATTTTTGTGGTCGGAAATCATTCAAAATTTGTATCTAGTTTTTGGGATAGGAGATGAGTTTTTCAAAACTAAATAATTCAATTTGACAAATTTTACGATTAATCTAAATAATTTGTTTTCAGTGCATTTGAATAAAATTTTGTCTCATTTATATTTATCAGAAAATACGCTCTCCAGTGCTATTTAGCGAGAATCTTGGAGTAAGTGGCATATTTTTACACATATCACTAATTAACTTGCTCTTATGACTCCCATGTCGGCAACTCCGTTTTACATTGGTTTGCAATAAAACAGTTTTAGGGCGGCGTTTTTGATGTCCCTTTGAAGTGGAAAAGCTACAGTGGACTTTTCTTGAATGTTAGGGGCAGGGCGGCTAGGTAAACAAACGAAACATTGACTTTTAGCATGGAAACCTAATACCCAGGTGATCGTTACGGCTTTGTTTGTTCCTTTGGCGGCATATTTATTGAGAATCATAGTTATTAGAATTCATTCACTCCAGCCAAAATTTGTATCCACTTCAGATTATCACATTTTGTATCGGCAAAATAGCCAGAGTGAGTATCAGGAGTTCACGAAGTGTGCTTTGTTCCTTTGTTCAGGGTGGGGAATTATTTTTACTTACGACATTATTCTGTTTTAATTTATACCCAGTTACTTTTTTATTCATTCGATTGTTATGTTATTTCTTTGGTGTTTTGGCATCGACTACTGTGGTCATTAGCTGGATTGTTATGTTATTAGTTCTGTTTTTGATAGTGTTTAGTTTATTTTTTTTGACACAAACATGTTTATTTAATCGCGATGCCCATGCAAGTCTGTACCTTATGTTATTAGTTCTGTTTTTAATAGTGTTTAGTTTATTTTTTTGACACAAACGTGTTTATTTAATCGCGATGCCCAAGTCTATACCTTTATATAGAATTCGACCACAAATCACAAAACTCATCTGTCATTTTGAATTCCTAAATATCGACAGAAAAACCCTTATATTCGAACACAGAAACCACTACATAGGTTACAATCTTCTATAGAACCCGCCCAGAAATCGCAAAACTCGTCCGTCATTTTAAATCACGATCTTCTATCCGGCAAAATCACAAAACTCGTCCGCCATCTTGAATTAATCAATTTGTACAAAAGATTCATAATCTCCGAGCCGAAAAAACTCATATACAAATTTTGAATCAATCGGACGATATCAAAAATCTCGTCCGCCATATTGGATTTATTAATTTTGACGGAAGATTCAGTCTACTTCTCCGAAAACCTCTACGTACCAATTTTGAATCGAATGAGACTATTTTGTTTTTTCCTTAAAAACATTTACTTATAATGGGTACTACTGGAATTATGAACACCAGTCAAATATCAAATCATTCGGACGTCTGCAAGTGAAAATTTAGTTCAGAGATTCCATTTCATACATATTTCAAGCGGGTCAAGTTAATATGAAGCGTGTAATAAGAAAAAGAAAAGTAATTCTGATCAATTTTTTTTTACAAACCTTTTCAAAAAATAATATGATAGACTGTTTACGTCTGCATTGTATATTTGTGCTGCTTACATATCATGTTTTATATGACATTTGCCTTTATCTGATATTGCAGACGTCGGTCGGTATCTATTTCTTTTTGCTGTATACTTTTCTTCTTAAAATTTACATTGCAAAACATTTTCGAAATCGTTCAAACTAGGTATAATATTCTGATCGGTTCACCTTCTAGAGAATTTCGACTCCGCTTAATTTTTTTTTCAATTCTTTATACATTGTTTGACTGGAGTCCATTATGAGTATAATATTTTGAAGTTTTCCGGATTTCATAAAAGAATTGCTCATGGCCCTTCTACGCCTTCGTAGTATTGAAAGTAGTCTTAACGCTTTTGATATACATTATTTTTACACGTCCAATGTCATACTAAGTTGAATAACTCTCTAACTGCGTATCTGCCCTAGCTCTCTGACATCGGCTGTCTATTTGTATCCCAGTAGGTTCCTTTCGAGATTGTTCTCGAGATCTGAAGTTCTTCGCTCACTGTTCGCCTGCTCGGTTATAGATGGCTCTCGGCCTGTTCTAGAAGTAGGGTCACTGAATCTAGGAGGTCGTGCGCCGTCCTTACGGGTATGGCCAATGGGCGTGGTCTAGTACTTGAAATAGTTCCAGTGTTCAAATAAACCACAAAACTTGCTCTCTAATTGGTGATTTTGTGGGTTATTTGAATACTGGAACTATTTCAAGTATTGGACCACGCCCATTGGCCATACCCGTAAGGACGGCACGGCATTCTAGATTCAGTGGCCCTATCTAGAAGTGTCAACTGGCATACCCTCGCGATGACATCAGGCACTTCGTTAAATTGTTATCACAACGGATTGCTTGGCAGTGGATCTATCGCAAGTAGTCATGTCCGGCTTCAGTTCAATACAATATCAATAAATTCCTCCATTTCATTGCTGGGTGTATTACCACCAACTTACCCTTTCAGGGGAAATCAATTGATATAATGATTTATATAAGGCAGAGATCCGTCCTATCCTGGAATACTGTTCCCATATATGAAGTGCAACCCCTAAACATACACACTGAAACCTAAAACTTTTAGATTCTGTCCAAAAAGACCCATTCGTCTCGTTGGTGATGCTGAGCTTGCTTACACCATGGACTTATAAATAAATGCTTACACAGTTTCACACTTGTTTTCATGTTAATTTGGCAACTATGTAAATAAATAAGGGAAAGGAAAACCAATGTGAAATTGGCTGCCAAATTTTCCGAACATTTCCGATTGATCAGTGGTGTGTTTCCCCCCATTTCAGATACTTTGGTTTCTTTAATAATTCCTGATCCCAAATTTATGAAATAAAACAGCTGCTGGATAATACATACATGATTTTTACTATTTCAAATTTGAACAATATTTACAGGCGACTGAAAATCATAAAATTGAACTGGTGGGTTGTGAAAGGATGGAAATGAATATGTATTTATACCTATCCCTATGGTCGTATACAGATGGAAAGAACAACTAGAATCACGTTGTGTAGAGAAGCAGTTATTCTTTTACACCAAGCAATAGAGCATAAAATAAATGAGTATTTGACAAAGATACTAGTAGGAAACCGACTATATGCCATCACATGAAAGACAGTCCGTAGCTATATTCTGTTATGTTTTCGACTCGCAACTGTCATTTATTAATTTGTTATAAACATTTAAATAACAAAAAACGTGTTTTTTAAATTGTTTTGCTTATAAAATGAAAACTAATAGAGCAATCTGGTTGCTCCGGAAAGAATTGTAGATAATTGAAATACGACCCGGTTGAATCATTAGTAACGGAGAAAAACTGGAAAAAACTGAAAACTTTGCCATTTTTTTTTAAATTCATGACTCCGCCATTTTTACAAGAAGTCGGACTGGCCTTTCTCATGAAAGTAGGTATTGAATCATGTCTACTTTATGTGTGCACAAAACAGGCGCGGTTGGATTGTTAGTTTTGGCACAATTGCAATTTAAATTTTTTTTGCACTATCTTGCAGCGCGCTTGGATGCTCTAGTGATATACCGATTTCAATTTCTTAAACAGATTATGAAAGTAGAAGTATAGTACTACAAAACGTGTATTCTCATTTTGAGCTACAATGGTGCGAAATGAGTGAAAAATGTATGCAAACATGACTAAAAACGGCAGAGTCCGCGTTAGCTGCCAAGTGGTAGAAGCGTCCGAGAGATGATGGGAATTCTTCTAATGAACGGCTTGCGTTATAATACGCTTCCCCTTATCTCCCGCTCTCTCCTCCCCATCGACCGCTTCCACCAGCTAGGCCGTTTTCAGTCATGTTTGCAAGCATTTTTCACCCATTTCGCAGCATTTTAGCGCAAAATGGGAATATGCATTTTGTGGTACTGTACTTCTACTTTCAAATTCTGTTTGAAAAATTTAAATCGGGCTATCACTAGAGCATCCAGGCACGCTGCAAGATAGTGCAAAAAAAATATTCAAATTGTAATTGTGCCAAAACTAATGATCCGTCAGAGCCTGTTTTGTGGACACATAAAGTACACATGATTCAATACTTTCATGAGAAGGGCCAACCCTATTTCTTGAAAAATGGCGGAGTTATGTATTTTTAAAAAAATCGTAAAATTTTCCGGTTTTTCAGGTTTTCCTCCGTTAATAATGATCCAATCGGGTCGTAAAATATTTTGTTCGTATTTCAATTATCTACAATTCTTTTTATTGGAGCATTCAGATTGGTCTATTAGTTTTAATTTTATAAGGAAAACAATTTTTAAAAAAACACGTTTTTTGTTATTCAAATGTTTATAATAAATCAGTGTTCTTATGATAGGAAGGGGTTATGATATAAGTGAGCATTTAGACAAGGGGAAGACGGAGAGAATACGCCATTGGGAGGAAATTAAGGTGGCTATCCTGAAATTGGTAACTTTGGTATATTTACGTCAATTTGCGAATAACTAATTAGTTACTAAAGCCCTTGGCTCATCATATGAATTATGATAAAATCATATGCCTAATTCCTAATTCTTGTATTATAACAATACTCCTTACATCATATGATGATACATTGACATTCCATGGAGTCCCTAAGAATAATACAGTAAAGCAGGAATAGATCAGTTTCTGTAGTAATTCCAAAGAGTGTATACCGTATGATTTTTCCAGAGAAACAAAACTCAATTTGGTTTTGGATAGAAACTGTTGAAAACCAATATTTTTGCTATGACATTACCAAGACGTGTTGGCAAAAAATCTACTGCAGGTCTGTCCACTGGGATATCGCATCAATCTGTCATCGACAATTCACCTATGATATTTCAAGAAGCACCTGCAGTTCCATTGGAGATAGAGATATGCTTGCCAGAATCTGTAACCATTGCCGATCATGCTATGAAATGATTGATATTGATAGGTTTTTATGCCATTTCAGATGAGGATTCACAGTCTCCTTCCACCTCTTGTTTACAATAACGTTGCAAAGAACTAGAGAAACTCATTGGACAGTTATATGTGCAATAACAATATTGTACAACAATTATCAGAAGGAAGAAACAAAATTAAACACTTGGAGAAAATTATTGAAAAACAAAACCAATAACTGTAAGGAGCATTTTGTACACTGACATGAATTATAAAATCAAAAGGGTTTTTTCTGGGACTTATCACCCGCCCAGCTTGGCTTGGTTTTGAAACTTAAAAAAAGTGAGATGGTCAAAGGAAGATTTATCAAAAGCTAAACTTTGAGGTATTTCAGTAAGAAAAGCTCACTTATTTTTTGCTACATAAAAAAAAGTTTCCATTACCAAGTATAAGAACTTGAATTCATGCGATGGAATTATTATGGAACGTTGCAAAAACAAATGATATGTTCAGTTTTATTTGAAATATTAGATGTGCACAATTTTACTACTCATCATTTAATAGAATTTTAGATAGACATAAAGAATTGTTTTATTTTACTACATACAAAAATTGTAAATTACCATTTATGAAACAATGTATAAATGATTCCGAAATGTATAAAATAAGACATATATCCTAAATAACAGTATTCGACTACTTACCTATCTCAAGGTACATTTAATTCTATAGAAGATTATTTTACTGCTTGATGAATTATTTCTGTAAGTATATACATTTGGTCGATGAAATGTGAATAAGTTTTGTGATCAAGGCAGAGTGAATGACAGTGACTAGTATATAAACTTTATACATATATATATGAACTACAAGGACGAATAAATATATATCTATCATTTTAATCATTTACCCCATTTCACATCCACATATTTTAGAATAAAATAAAAATCAAGCATATTACAAATCACAGTTTCTCCTGGCACCAGAGAGAGTGCTTTTGATTTCTTTCATCAGACTGTTTGAAAACAATTTCTCTTTGAAGGGTGCAATTTATTCAACTAGTGTTACAACAAATATATTGAGATTAGTCTTTGAAATATATTTCCATTCTCAACATTAAAAATCTCAGATTATGTGATTTTTCCACCTTTTCTGTTTTTTCGGTTTTTTCAAACGGCTCATTCCTTTGTATAGAATTCACTTTCTCATCCAGTTCATTCAATTCGATAATTATTATCAACTACGACCAACGTTCAGAATCTATAAAAAATGTTAAGAATTTGTTATTTTCGTCAACTTTGAAACTCTCAGAAGTCTTCGAGATACTTGTGCGAACTAGGGAATATATTAATAACAATTTACTCCCACCGATTGGTTTCGAATTCAATCTAACAGAATGGAATATTTTAGTGTGATTCAAGATTGGCGCCCTCCCTCTCAGGATAGCCACCCTAATTTCCTTCCAATGACGAAACAAGATACCCGACAAAATCGATGACATTTCATAAAACCCCTATTGGCGAAAGAAAATAAGATCGCAGCGCCACCTATAGCAAGACTTTGAACTACGAATCACGGACAAAGGTTTTTGACTTTACACGTGTTTATATGGCGTTTTGACGATCTGTTCTCCTATTTTCAAAAAATGTGTGAAAATTTGTGATTTCTCTAACTAAAAAGTGATTGTGTTTCTATTGAAAGACTCTAAAGAACGTTTCAGTCAGGTGATTTAAAGGAATTGCATCTCCGATTAGTTTTGAATGCTTCTGCAATTCAAGGTTGCATGGCGTTTTGATGATCTATTCTCCTATTTTCAAACAATTTGTGAAAATTTGTGATTACTTTAACTGAAAAATTATTGTGCTTCTATTAAAAGACTTGAACGATAGTTTCAGTGTAGTTTACAAATATTTTACGTGTTTTTTGAAGTCATGATTTGTGAGTTATTGATCTGATTCATTCTGTTGATTAAGGATATTTCCATACACGATATCTGTTTCTGTTCGTATTTTTTTGGTTTATACTATTGATAGACTGCCAAATATGGGAAAATACAATCCTAGTTGTTCAGTCCCAGGATGCTGGACATATGGCAAGAAGGAAAATGTGGGATTTCACAAATTTCCCCTAAAAATAAAGGCAAGGTTAAAAAATCACCAATTGGTTCGACCAGATTGAAGAAATTGACCAAAGGAAAGCATGGATTTTGAAACTGAAAATTGGCAAGCTAAATAATATCGAAGTATATGCTTGTTTGACAAACAGACTGATGAATGAATCAGATCAATAATTGATCGCAAATCATGACCTCCAAAAACAAGTAAAATATTTGTAAACTACACTGAAACTGTCGTTCAAGTCTTTTAATAGAAACACAATAACTTTTCAGTTAAAGAAATCACAAATTTTCACAAATTGTTTGAAAATAGTAGAACAGATCATCAAAACGCCATACAACCTTGAATTGCGGAAGCATTCAAAACTAATCGGAGATGAAATACCTTTGAATCAGCTTACTGAAACGTTCTTTAGAGTCTTTCAATAGAAACACAATCACTTTTTAGTTATAGAAATCACAAATTTTCACAAATTGTTTGAAAATAGGAGTACAGATCGTCAAAACGCCATATAAACACGTGTTAAGTCAAAAACCTTTGTCCGTGATTCGTAGTTCAAAGTCTTGCTATAGGTGGCGCTGCGATCTTATTTTCTTTCGCCAATCAAGAAACCCTGTAACAAATTAATAAATGACAGTTGCTAGTCGAAAACAACAGAATATAGCTACGGACTGTCTTCCAACTTCCATGTGTCGGCACAATCGGTTTTCTACTAGTATTTTTGTTAGGAAAGAATGCTCTATATTGAATGGCCTATTTGTGGAATTCGTCCGTGGCTTCCACACTGAAAAAGAAAATATCTAGGAAAACAATTTTCGACCATTTCTCCAATGATTGCCGATACGCTTTCGTATACGGGTATAAAAAAATACGAAAAAAATTTTTTCTACCCCCGGAACAACAATTTTTCAGTTGATTTCGGGTCGAATGTCTTATTGCATTCAATGAGTAGAATCACGGTACGAATCATAAAGGTATTATGCCAGATCTGAAATTTTGGAATTATCCCAATGTGAATATCATTGTTATTTTGTAGGGGATTCCACAGCTCTATTTAACGGCAATACTTCATGGGTCGGTGATGAAAATTTGCCTCATTCATGTGAACACATGCTGAGTATTTATTTCAATATCAAATGTTGGCAATTTGAAGTTCGTCTGCTTTCAAGTGCATGTGACTAGTTTTGGAAGCATATGAGTGTGCGCAAAATCACTTGCAGAGTGTGCTTCGCAACTGGTGTCAATTTTATTTTGAACTTGAACTGTAGATTTGCTTGTGAATACCATCGTGGAGTCGTCCGCATAAAGTTAGGATAATGATATTCATGTCCATATACATCTTTGTTTGTTTATACATATTCTCAACAATTTCTATGTTTTTGTTGAGTTTTTGACTAACGTGCGTATTTCGTCATATCGATTTAATTATTGTATGTCGATAAAATTTTCTCTCCATAAAGTAAATTTATTATTATTATTCGTCCTAGAGTACTAGGGGGTAATCTATTCACATAAATACCCTTGCGAGATACCTATTCCTTTTGAAGCCGTCTGTTGAGTTAAAAAAAACATTCCAAGAGTTTTCCACAAATTCCATACTGATAAAGTGTATCCATGCTGAACACAGTCAAAGTCCAGCTAAATCCACAATATTCTCCGACCGAGCTCTATAACCTGCTTCCATGGAATACAAGATTTTTAATAGAATGGTACATTTAAAAAAATGTTCAGAAATTTTCTCTCAACCCCCGTATGACCTATCAGACCAATTTCACAAGGAATTATTTTATAACTGCGTGATTCTACTCATCGAATATGTATTCGACCCGAACAAAAATAGTTCAAAAACGGGGTTCAAAAACGGTATTTTAGAAATTCTCTCTAAACCCCCTTATGACCCATCAGACCGATTTTGCACGGAATAGTTTTTTGATAGCGTGATTCTTCTCATCGAATGCGATACATTCGACCCAAAAACGACTAAAAAATATTGTCTGACCTCTAAGACCGATTTTGCAAGAAATAATTTCATGATAGTGTGATTCTACTGCTCATCGAATGCAATACACATTCGACCCGAAAGCAGCTGATATTTCTTCCAGGGATTTAAAAACGGAATTGGAGAAATTCTCATCAACACCTATTTGATCCCTCATAACAATTTTGCAGGGAATAATTTAATTATAGCTTGATTCTACTCATCGAAAACAATGCATTCAACTTGAAAGCATATCCGAAAAATTGTTGTTCCAGGGATTCAAAAACCGTATTTTTGAAATTTTCCTTCGACCCCCGTATGACATATCAGACCAATTTCTCAAGAATCACTTTATCATAGCGTCATTCTCACAAAACTCAATCAATCAAAGTACTTTATTGTCAGAAGATACAATAAATCTCATAGACAAAGCGATAAATAATAATAGTGATAATTTAAATGCGCTTATATAAACATGAAATATATAAACATATACAGTGAAGTCGACTTACAAAATGTAGTTATAGACATATCTAAGCACATATACAAACATATAAATATATACATATAATATACATACAAATGTCGGGGCGTGGCGCAGTGGTTAGAGCGTCTGACTTTGGGTCGAAAGGTCCGGAGTTCAAGATCCAGTTGCGGCTGGGATTTTTTAATTAAATTTGACCGATTAAATTATTCAAATCTCGTGGCTGGACTGGAGAGAGTCCCCCTTTTGCTAGGGCGTCCGCTATTTCGTTTCCTTCTAGGCCTGTGTGACCTGGTATCCAGACTAGGTTAGCGTTGTTGCGTTGCGCCAGTCGGTTTAAGTTGTCTCTGCAGTTCCATACTGCCCTAGATTTGAAGCAGTTGGATTCAAGCGCTTTAAGTGCTGCTTGACTATCTGAAAATATTTTTATTGTTTTTCGTGTGTGGTGTCGATTTGCCAGCTCCCTGGCACACATTTCAATGGCAAATATACCTAGCTCTGCCTGAAATATCGTAGCTAGTTTGCCCATACTGAACGAGCGTTTCACTACTGGGTTTATCCCATATATTCCGGCTCCGACGCCTTCCTGAGTTTTGGAACCATCGGTAAACCAACGTTCATTTGCCCTACATAGGTTGGTTTCATTCCGGACCCAGTCTTCTCTTTCGGGAAAGACCACATTGTATGACGTGTGAAGGTTGATAGTTTTAGGCATGATGTCTGAGGGCATTTCTAGAATGTTGTGAGCTATTATGCCCTCCAGCATGCCGCTGCCTCTCATGACACATGCCTGCGGTAGACTAATGGCCGCTTGATAAAGTCTGTATGTTGCCCATCTTGCCTCTCTCTCCAGAACTATGTGGAGAGGAAGTAATCCAAGGAGGACTTCCATTGCTGCCGTTGGCGTAGAGCGAATGCTTCCAGTAATCGCCAGGAACGCTTGTCTCTGTAGTCCGTTAAGTTTAGCAATGGCCATTTTTTTATGTCCCTTGCTCCACCAGACTATAGAGCCATACGTTATCATTGGACGTATGACGGTCACGTACAACCAGTATACGTGTTTTGATGACATGTCCCATGTTTTGCCACATATTCTGCGGCATGTCCATAATGAAAGGCTAGCCTTCCGGATAGTCTTTTCCAAGTGCGAGTTCCAGTTAAGTTTTTTATCCAGGGTTATTCCCGGATATTTTGCTTCACTCGCAAAAGGAATTGTTATACCATTGATGGAAGGAGGTATTAAATGTTCCAGCTTCCTTTTCCTGGTGAATGGTACTATGACCATTTTGTGGGGGTTAATGGACATTTACTCCCTCTCACACCATTTATATATGGTATCCAATATATCCTGAAGGACGTAGGAGATCGTCTCTTCGGATTTATCGTTTATTACTAGGACCAGATCGTCAGCATATGCTTGCAGATCAACCTCCCAAAGCGAGAGAATGGCCAGCAGATCATCCACCAGCAGTGGCCCTAACAGTGGGGAGAGGACCCCCCTGGGGACAGCCCCTGGCTGGCTTGAAGCTGACACTTTCCCCCTGTAGAGAGGTCGTTATAGTTCTGTTGTGAAGCATAGTTCTTATCCAGTCACATAGTATCGGTTCAATCCAATTATTAAATGCGCCTTCTATGTCCAAGAATGCAGCGACTGCTATTTCCTGGCGTTCCAGGGCGTCGCTTATTCCTGAGACAAGGTTATTGAGGGCAAGTTCTGTTGATTTGCCAGCCTGGTAGGCATACTGGTGAACATTGAGGGGGTGCTTTGTTAGTGCCCCACACCTTATGTGCCCATCCAGTATTTTCTCCATGCTTTTCAACAGAAAGGATGTCAGACTAATGGGTCTGAGCGATTTTGGGTGTGGGTCATTCCGACCCACCTTAGGAATATAGATCACCCTAGTCGCGGTCCAGTTAGACGGAAAATGGTATAAAGCTCTTTACGCTTTGCTGGTCACTTTGGCGCCGAGTCCAAGGTTACGGATTGTCTCGGGTGCCACCTCTGTTTATCGTGTGAAGGTCCACTTGCTCCGGGCAGCTTCAGTGAAGAATCAAATACTCCAGGGGTCAATTATGGTCTTGACCAAAGCACACGTGGCCAGCAGAGGCAGGCTTTAATTGCCCTTGCTGGTTTAGGATCCTGAGTACCTGCTGCTAATCGTTGGTATCTCACAAAGCAATCAATTCGATTAGTTGACAAGGGAAATCATTAATAGAAAGAATAAAACACCAAGTATACCAGTATCTTTATTCAAAAGAAATGAAAACGGTTATTCAAAGGGTCAAGCGGTCAAGGACTGGTGTGCAACGAAGTCAAAAGCAAGCAATGGTTATTAGGGCAGGGTGCGTTGAACATGCGACAATGACGTGCGTACAAGCTATTCTAAATCGGTATTTCTAGAAGAGTCACTTCGAGAGCACTATCGGGCGTGTTGGCTGGTTTCGCAGCACCGGATCAACTGCCTTCCGATCGCGATACTAAAATGACAAGCGGCTAGTGATACGCCTGCAACTTTGGACTGAGCATGCGCCAAACTCGAGCGTGCTCCGTAGACTCCAAAAATGGACAAATATGGCTGCTACATCACTGCTCTCTCTTTGAAGTTTGGATAAATAGTCGTTATATGGTAACAATTTTAGCAATTTTCAAATCGTAAGGTAGGTTATAGTCAGGTTAGGTTTGGCTAATAATTCACGCATTTTCGACTCGCAAGCTAGGTTAGTTTGCTCAGGGTAGGTTTGTGTGTAAATTGAGAGCGAAAAACTAATTAAACGAATCGCAAGCTAGGTTAGCTTGCTCAGGTTAGGTTTCTGTGTAAAAAACAAATTCACTCATTTTCAACACGGTTTGCAATTTTGTTTTTCCTTCCTCTTCTTGCTTCTCCGCCATTAAATGACCCTCTTGTTGTACATCAAATAAAATAAATTCGAGTTTGGCGCATGCTCAGTCCAAAGTTGCAGGCGTATCACTAGCCGCTTGTACTAAAATGTATTGCAGCTATTCTGCCCTCTCTCCCGAGTTATATGACATGCGCAGAAAGGTGACCTACGGACTCTAACAATTTCTCACCTAGCGCCTTCCAATATTTATAATTACCAAACTTGTACCTATCTCCTGGCTTTTCGTCTCGTGTCGGCAATTCTCGGTCGGCTGAACTGGGTCTTCGTCGCGTGCTGCCTTCTCGCTCGGCTCGGATACAACTGCCAACTGCCTTCAGTGCCTTCTCTATGTCAACAATCACCAACGATATAGTAGATTTCACCCAACAACGAGAAAAGCTTGGAAATATTCCGAGTTGGAAAATAAGAAATTCAAATAAAGTCCGAATTTCTGACCATATCTCGAAGGCGAAGTCTGTTAGGCTCCGCCCACTTGGCGAAATTCGCCGTGCTGCCTTGCTACTGGTCGGGCAAATTCTATAAATATAAGCGTTTTGTTACACGTAAATTCATTCGAACTTGAGCATTCGAACAAAGGCATTCGAACTTGAGAATTCGAACTCCATAGTTTGTACTGGGAGCAATTCATTCAGATATCTGACTTCGAGAGAAGTATTCAGATTCGAGGCTCGGTATAGTGAGCATCAAAAATTCCGTTAAGCGGCAGTTAGTGTTCATCATTCACCATTAGAATTGGATATCAAGATTCATCGCTTCGATAACTGAGGTGCGAAAGCATTCTGCAGCTACGAAACACTAACGTGCTATCGTTTTCCTATTACGACAATTGTTTACTACAATTGTTACTCGTTCGAGAAATCGAATCGAAATAATTAGACATTGAAGAGTCTCTTGGTTGTACAGAGCTGTACCTACGCAATCATCTACGGTGAAATCTACAATATAAAAGGGGAAATCTACAGCAGTCGTTCTCTGGTCTTGACAAGTCCGGTTAGAAATCCAGTTTAAACGAAGCCTTGGTTGTTTTTATTTCTTGAAACCTGCCCGTCCACAGGAAAGTGAATTTTACAAACAATCAAACTTTAGTGCAGTGGTTCCTGTCCGATTCCAGATCTTGCAGAGAAGAGGAAGCCAAGAAATAGACTTTAGTGAGCATTTTCACGTAAGAAACAATATTTGCTATCACCCATATTATTCCTCCTGTGAGGTACTCTGTACCTAGGGAAAGTGCACACGACCACTCATCGGTATTTGGGTACGTTGCTTCTGCAACTATCACAAAAGAATTCACTACGTGGTCTAGGGCCGTAAAAGCGCCCTGTGGTGTGTAACTGACCCTTCCCTATATATTTTATGTGTATGTATATTGTTGTATTCGATGAATTGTGTAGAAGCTGTTGTGATTATCTTTTAAAAACAAAATTTTAGGGATTTTCCTCTCGCTCTGACGAAGCTACCGCTTCGTCAAGCTGTTTATTATAGAACAAAGAAAGTTCGCTGTTTGTTGCCAAAGAAAGGAAATAATCGTAATTATTTAATCGATCTGCGTCAGGCTGCATCCGAACCCAGAGCTAGCCGGAGTGATAGGGAAATCGGCCCTCCGAAACGGAGGAATCCGTTTTTACAAATTCACCCTTCGCAGCCTAGACGACATCTAGTCGACTTTTGTCTAGAGCTCACCTAGCCATCCCTTCCAACGGCCCCTCTCAGACTTGCGCGACACGATTTTGGGACTTAAAATAATTTCTACTTACTCGGTGACGTAGGCGGCTGGACTGGCTCTGCACGGCGTGACGACCGAACTGCTGCCGACGTATCGACTCAACTCTGTCGCTGTGAGTTCCGTTCAGGCACAGTATTATCAAAGAGTAGGTAATCTTTGGTATTATGCTTAGTATTATGCTTAAAAGAACCAGTAGTGTCAGCATCCCCACTTTTTGGTATGAAATCACAGAGCGCATGATCGAATCGCGGCGTGAAGTTTTTGGATGCGCCGTGAATTGCCTCGTTAATCGGCAACGTTTCCATGTCTAAAAATTTTCTTGTAATTTACCACTTCGATCTATCAGAATCAAGACTTTTGATTCGTTGAATTCTATAAGAAGTTTTATATTGTCCAGAATCACTACTTCGCCTGAAATACTGCAAGTTTTGATGAACTGTATATTGTTTCCGTATTTAATCTCGTACACCAGAATAATTATATTCAAAACGAGAATATTTTCAGTAAAACTTGGCAACATTGGAACATTTCAGTAATATTCGAATACGATAACCGGTCTCAAAAAAAGGAACGAAGAAACTTGCGTTGATAATGAGTTTAGTGAAGTACTGAAAATTCTTAGATGTGTACAGTTTCACCCCATTAGGACGCCTATGCCCGAGGTAAATGGAAGCGACCCTGAGGCGAGAAATACCACTTCATTTTCTCGCAACCCCAGCCAAGCAGTTGAAGACTTCACCCTATTTAATACAGACGTTGTTATATTACATATATATTATCAACACATTGTTACAATAAAGTCAATTATACAGTCCACAATTCATTTACAATAATTCAGATGAGAAAATACATTTCGGGACGATCAAATTCCCCCATTAAATGGTCCTTTTGAGCGGATTACAGTTTTTCGGTTAACAATTGTATTCAACAGTGATACACAAAGAACCGAATTCACCGCGAAGACAATATTAGAAAGTGAAGTTCGAAACAGAAAGAAGTGTTTGTGAAATAAACCGAAAGTGACTTATGTGATACAGGCTGATAACAAACATAGTGGTGAAAATTGAACCTCAATAAAAAACAAAGGCATTACATCAGAGGATTAAATATACAGCAGAATTCCTGGAAAACAGCATCGGAACAGCAGTGGTTGCGCGCGAATTCTGATCATTGCGCCGCTCAGTACAACGAAGAGAGATAGAAAGTAAGTCCGTTCCTTTTTCATTGCCTTTTCATTTGCTTCCTTCTTCGTTATCTCTTACATTCCAGAAGTCAGGGTTGAACCGTTATAAGGGGCTCGTTTTTGGTTACACATTGGGCAAAATAATAAAGTTCTCAGTTATTCATTCAAATTTGACATTATAAATTCATGATGAATGACGAACAAAAACTTAAGAATCTGAACATCAAACGGGGACAAATCAAAGCCCAATTAACACGTTTCGGAAACTACTTACAAACATTTGATGTAAGAGTAGGAGTTGTTCAGCTACAAAAAAGGCTTGACAAAATTGAAAATGTCTGGGATAGTTTCATGGAATGTCAATTGGAAATTGAACTGATTGATGAACTAAGTGACACACACGATCAAGATAGACAATCGTTTGAAAACACTTATTTCGAATTTGTAGGCAAGGCTCAGGAAATTATCGATAAAAAGAATTCAGAAAACTCACAGAATGATGTTGAAACAACCTCCACATCATCTAATAGTAATAATAATAGTAATGCAATGAAAAATATACAGTTACCATCTTTGCAATTACCTAAATTCAAGGGTAATTATACAGATTACATGCAATTTCACGATACTTTCAATTCACTAATACATTCAGACCAATCATTATCGAATGTTCAAAAATTTTATTATTTGCAATCATGCCTCCAGGATGATGCAGCGAAGGTGATACATTCCTTGGAGGTAACAGATGGAAATTATGATATTGCTTGGACTCTTCTTAAAGAACAGTTCGAAAATAAGAGACTCATCATTAACAGTCATTTGAAATCACTTTTTGATGCACCAAATTTAATAAAGGAGTCGCCGACTGCTCTAAGACAATTTTTAAATAATTTTTTGAAAGACATTCGTTGTCTCAAAAGTTTAGAACAACCTACTGAGCAGTGGGATACAATACTCATTTATTTATTATCGTCAAAAATGGATAACGACACTAAACGACAGTGGGAGTCATCGATTAATGTGAAGAAATCACCTACAATAAACGATTTCACAAAATTCATTATCGCAAGGTGTCAACTCTTGGAAACACTCCTCCCCAATCCCGGAAGTAAAGGTATTTCAACCGGCTCTACACAAAGAAAACAAGAGAATAAATCTTACAATCACGTCAGTACAAATAGAGTCAAATGTCATTTTTGCAAAGATAATCATTTATTATATTACTGTAAAAAATTTCTTGATTTGTCAGTTTCCGATAGAGTATCGGAAATCAAAAAACTGAAACTTTGCACAAATTGCCTTCGTCCTAATCACACATCTCGCGATTGCACATCAATGTCATGCCGAACTTGTAACAAAAAACATAATCGACTTTTGCACCAAGATACATTCAATCAACCCCAAGAAACCTACAACGCGGTATCTCAAAACCTCGAAATCAATGCTCCCAATTCTACGTCAGACTCAAACGCTATGATGTCAGAAACAATGCTCAGCGCTCATTCGAGTCGTTTTGATAAAACCGTAATCTTATCAACAGCTGAAATATATATTTTCAATTCGGAAAACGAACCAGTCAAATGTCGTTGTCTTTTAGATTCGGGATCCCAGAGCAATTTCATAACATCAGACTTGGCAAGAAAGTTGCATTTACAACATTTTAACATTAATTTACCTATTACTGGCATCAGCCAATCATCCACAAATATTTGTCACAACGTGAAGACAAAAATCAAATCATTATTTGGTACTTTCATCAAGGACTTGACATTTTTAGTTTTGAAAAATATAACAGGAAACATTCCTTTATATTCATTTTCAGAGTCCGAGTTGAACATTCCCCAAAACATTCAACTGGCCGACCCTAGATTCAACATTTCTCAAAAAATTGATATTCTATTAGGAGCATCAATCTTTTATGAATTACTATGCATCGGACAAATAAAACTAGGTAGGGATATGCCTATTTTACAAAAAACTTCATTGGGATGGATAATCTCAGGTCCTTCACAATTCAACAATGCAAGTAATCAAACGTGTTTACTTTCATCTTTAGCAGAGTCCGATGAAGTGAATATTCAAAATCAAATAGAAAAATTCTGGCTTACGGAAGACATGCCAAAATCTGAACAAAAATTAACCAAGTTCACCAAACAAGAGCAATTTTGTGAAAACCATTTTACCGAAAATCATTTTCGTGATAATACAGGGAGATTCACAGTTGCTCTACCATTAAAAGAAAACATTGTAGGTATGGGAAACAATCTTGAGCAAGCCAAAACTAGATTTTTCCATTTAGAACGAAAATTACAGAAAAATTATTCATTTTCACATTCATATAGACAATTTATGGATGAATATGAAGCATTAGGGCACATGCGCCGGCTTGATGAAAATGAAATTCAAACAAACGAAATAGTTTCATATTTGTCTCATCATGGCGTTTTGAAAAGATTGGGAAATACCGATAAAATTAGAGTTGTTTTTGACGGCTCCGCAAAGAGTTCAACAGGCATGTCGCTCAATGACGCATTATTTGTAGGACCTACCATACAGGTCGATCTTTTCTCCATATTGTTAAGATTTAGGTTTGTGCTGAAGGCGGACATTACAAAAATGTACCGTCAAGTCAATGTTATGAAAAATCATCAAGAACTGCAGAGAATTCTTTGGAGAAAAAATAGTTATGAAAAACTCGAACATTTTGCCTTAACAACAGTGACGTATGGATTAGGTCCATCGTCTTTTTTGGCAATACGATCACTTCATCAAGCAGCTATTGACATTCAAGATCAGTCACCAGTAGCTGCTAATACAATATTATCAGATTTTTATGTCGATGATCTCATTACGGGAGATGACAGTCTTGAAAATCTCCTTGATTTGAAATATGAAATAACGAACATCCTAAAAGGAGCAGGTTTCGTTTTATCGCAATTTATGTCCAATGAAAGCCGGCTATTAAATGAAAATAGACAAAGGGGGCTATTCCATATTGGCGCGGATAGTACCGTGAAAACACTCGGTATATTATGGGATCCTCACAAAGATATATTCAGATATTCAGTTGAGTCTGAGCTTTCAAAAAATAGACTTACGAAACGCTCATTGCTTTCAGTAATTTCCAGAATATTTGATCCGCTCGGTTTGATATGTCCCACTGTAATAAAGGCAAAAATAATATTACAGGAACTTTGGAAATTATACCTCAATTGGGATGATACAATTCCTCAAACATTACATTTTGACTTCGTAAACTTTATGCAATACCTCAAATATATTGTGGCGAAGCTGCGGGCGATGCCGGACCTGAACTCTCACGTATAGCTAGCGACCAACCGCGGGAGACTGTCGATGCGCTTGCACCGAGAAGAATCTGGACGGTGCGGTGAGTCTGGGCGATTCGATGGAAAATTCTGGAGCATTCAGAGAAGTCAACGTCGGATATAAAAAGAACTACGCAGCGGACAGACGGACAGTCAGTGAAGTGAAAGTCGAATATAAATACCTAGTTCCGTGATTGTTATATGTAAATTAGAGTATTGTGTTATTGTATCATTGTATTTCGTTAAATAAATTATTTTAGTCAGTTAATTAGAGTATAAATCTACTACAGTGGTGATCAGAAGTGCGATTGTTAGAGATAAAATACAGAGTGTTCGTGTAAGTAGATAGCTTGTGTATTTCGGACAATTGTTTTCGCGAAAATAGACAGTGACTGATAAACATTTTTCGTGAAGTGACACTTCTCGCGTGTGAAATAGACAATAATAATAATAATAGACTGGTGTCCGGGAAATAGACTGTGTGAAATAGACAATAATAATAATAATAGACTGGTGACCCGTGAAATAGACATAGACTAAGACAAAATGTGTTCGAGGAAAGTTCGCCTGGTTGAATTGAAGGTTGCGGAATTGAAGCAAGAACTGGAGGAGAGGGAACTTGACACAAGTGGTAAAAAGGCCGTGCTTCAGGCAAGACTTTCTGAGGAATTACTCCAAGAGGGCGAGGATCCAGAAACATTTTTATTCGAAGTTTCTGGAATTGATTTGGGTTCCATAATGAATAAACTCGATGAAAATTCCAAATCAATGAAAGAAGAACTGCAACAAAATTCAAGAAACCTGGAAGAAAAACTTCAAGAAAAACTTCAAGAAAGTTCGAAAAATCTGGAAGAAAAGCTGCTAGAAAATTCGAATAGTCTGAAAGAAGAATTGCTAGAAAATTCGAATAATCTGGAAGAAAAACTTCAAGAAAAACTTCAAGAAAAACTTCAAGAAAGTTCAAAAATCTGGAAGAAAAGCTGCTAGAAAATTCGAATAGTCTGAAAGAAGAATTTCAAGAAAGTTCGAGAAATTTGGAAGAAAAGCTGCTAGAGAATTCGAATACCATGAAAGAAGAACTTTGTGGCGTGGCGAGCCGATTAGAAGAAAGAATGGGAACTGTCGAGACAGAGATGGAGAAAATCAAAGATGAAATTGAGGAAGAGATGGGAAAATTGAAGGAAACAATCAGTGATGAAATCAGAGGTGGAATCGAGGAAGAAATCAGCAAAATGAAAGAAACAATCAGTGAGTTGAAAAGGCAAATTGACACTACCCACACCACAGAATCTGTCAATGAAAATTCAGTACTGGAACTGAGTTTGAACTTAGAGGATGTTCAAAATGGTTTGAAATATGTGAAAATCAGTCCGGAAACAGGAAAACTCTCCATGAAACCACCCCAGTTTGATGGAAAAACACCATGGGCAAATTACCGCCGACAGTTTGAAGCTGCAGCAAAGGCGAATGGATGGAATACAGGAGAAAGAGCGGTAGCATTAACACTGGCGTTGCGTGGAGAAGCAACAAATATCCTACAAACCCTCACGGCACAAGAACAAGAGGACTACGAGCAGCTGATTAAACATCTCGAATTACGGTATGGACAGACCCATCTAGAACATGTATACCACTCACAGCTCAAAAACCGCTGCCAGAAATCAAGCGAGTCCCTACAGGAGTATGAAGCAGACATTGCACGCTTGGTTCGCCTTGCATACCCAGCCACACCGGAAAAGGTAATGGAGCGACTAGCAGTTCAGGCATTCTTAGATGGACTTCGTGACCAGGAAACCAGACAAGCATTGACACTAGCTCGTCCAACACATCTCGTGGATGCACTGGCACGCGCTTTGGAATTTGAGGCGGCGAAGCAATCCTGCAGAAGCCAGAGTAAAGTCCGAGTTATTGAAGAAGACCCACAGGAGCATGCTAACCTGGAAGCTGCCATAAGAAAGGTCGTGAAGGAGGTGTTACCTGAGAGAAGACTAGTGAGATGCCGGAACTGTAGGAAACTTGGACACGTGCGTAGTCAATGTCCAACCCTCAAGAGGTCGAGACCGACGAAGGTTGTTGAGAAGAGGCAATCGTCGACCTATACTCAGAAAGCCCCGGTGAACAACGCATATGTCGCTGTCCTCCAACGACAGAACAAAGGAGCCTTCGTAGACGGTTTCATCAACAACAAGCCTTGCGCAATGCTGCTGGATACAGGTGCGACTAGGACAATCCTTGGACCTGCTTTTATTAAAACACCAGAGAGAATGGAACCATCATCCTGGAAGCTACGCACAGCAACAGGAGAGCCGGCCACTGTACATGGTGAGCTACCGATTGAACTGCTTCTAGGCAGCACAAAAGTGAAACATCGGGCATTAGTAGCGGACATTGAGGACGACGCAATTATTGGAATGGACATCATGAATTCCAGAGGGTTTGAATTGAACTTCAAAGATGGCGTCCTACGTGTGAACGGAGAAGAGCTGGTGCTACATGGAAGAAGTGAGGAGATGATTCGTGTTCTGCTGGCTGAAGATGTAAGTGTACCCGAGAGGGCTGAGACCATACTTGAGGCTCGCTTGGATGGAGGTGCGAGCAATGGAAGCGTGGTGATGTTCGAGCCCAAGCTTCATGATGAGAAAATTGGACGAGGGATTGCACTAGGCAAGACTTTGTTGCGTGCTGATAAATTTGTGCCAGTAAGGGTAATGAATGTCAATTATTACCCAGTGACCTTGAAGAAAGGAACTGTTTTGGGGCACTGCTCGTCAATTTCCTCTGTGATCAGGAGTGTACACGGAACTGTTAGTCAAGACAACAACCTGACAGCGGAACTGGAAAAATTGGTTACCATCTCTTCCAAGGGCATTAAACCAGCCCAACAGCCCAGATTGAGAGAATTAGTCAAGAAGTACCAAGACATCTTCGATACCGGACAAGGAAAAGGGGGTCGAACGAATGTAGTTCAACATAAAATTGATACTGGGGATGCTCGACCAATCCGACAATCAGCTAGACGACTTCCTCTTGCCAAGAAGGAAGAGGCTGACAAAATAGTCAGTGATATGGGAAAAGATGGAGTTATTGAACCATCCGACAGTCCATGGTCCTCTCCAGTCGTGCTGGTGAAGAAGAAAGATGGATCAACACGCTTTTGCGTAGATTATCGTCAACTGAACAACGTGACGAAGAAAGACAGTTACCCTCTTCCGAGAATAGACGACACCCTAGACACGTTGGCTGGCTCCACGATTTTCTCGACCCTTGATCTGAAGAGTGGATACTGGCAGGTAGAACTGGCTCCAGAAGATAGAGAAAAGACAGCCTTCACCATCGGCTCGGGACTGTGGCATTTCACCGTTATGCCATTCGGGCTTTGTAATGCTCCAGCAACATTCGAGAGATTAATGGAGACGGTTCTGAAAGGACTCTCATGGAGGACGTGTCTGGTATATCTCGATGACATCATTGTAGTTGGCAAATCGTTCGAAGACCACGTTAAAAACCTGGAGGAGGTATTCCTGCGACTGAGAAATTCTGGATTGAAGCTGAGCCCCAAGAAATGCCACCTGTTCCAAAAAGAAGTACGTTACCTTGGCCATGTTGTCTCTGGGCACGGAGTAGCAGTGGATGATGAGAAGATCAGAGCAGTGAATGAGTGGCCTATTCCTAGAGACATACACCAACTACGTAGTTTCCTTGGTTTGTGCACATACTATCGCCGATATGTGCTGGGGTTCGCCAACATCGCTAAACCACTGACCAGGCTCACGGAAGGTCAAACAAAGTTCCAATGGTCCGAAGAATGCCAAGACTCGTTCAGGAAGCTGAAGGGGGCATTGATCAACGCACCAATTTTAAGTTATCCCCTTCCGAGTGGAAAATTCATTTTGGACACGGACGCCAGCAACGTGGGACTTTGAGCTGTCTTGTCTCAGATCCAGGATGGGCAAGAGAAGGTCATCGGATACTTCAGTAAAACTCTCAGTAAACCGGAGCGTAACTACTGTGTCACCAGACGAGAACTGTTGGCTGTTGTCAAGGGAGTAGAACACTTTTACAAATACGTGTACGGAAGAAGATTCCTGTTAAGGACCGACCACGCAGCCCTTAAATGGCTCCTACAGTTCAAAAACCCCGAGGGCCAAGTAGCACGTTGGATCGAAAGACTCCAAGAATTCGACTTCGAGATCGAACATCGAGCTGGGAGTGGCCACAAGAATGCAGATGCCCTGTCAAGGAGACCGTGCCCAGACGACTGCTCACACTGCCGACGAGCAGAAGAGAAGGAAGCAGCGGTTTGTAGAACCACGGCAGTTGACAACAACTGGAATGATAACGAGGTCCAGAAAGACCAAGAAAAGGATCCAGATCTTGGGTTAGTCATCGGTTGGAAAAAGAGTAATCAAAGACCGACATGGCAGGAAATTGCAAGATATTCCCCAGCACTCAAATCCTACTGGGCCCAATGGAATTCCCTTACCCTGGACAATGGGGTCCTGAAACGTGTATTGGAGTCCGAAGATGGTGGGGAAGACAGACGTCAGATTGTGGTGCCCAAGAACAGAAGACAGGAAGTACTCCGAGAGATCCATGATGGAGTTGCTGGAGGACATCTGGGTGTGACGAAGACCCTGCAGAAAGTAAGGCAACGGTTTTACTGGGTCAATTGTCAAGTTGATGTCAATGACTGGTGCAGAAAGTGTGCTGTTTGTACTGCCAGCAATGGACCTCGGACACGACCCAAGGCCCCGATGCGTCAGTATAACGTAGGTAGTCCATTCGAGAGATTCGCCATTGACATCGCCGGCCCGTTCCCCGTATCAGATCACGGAAATAAATACATCCTTGTGGCAATGGACTATTTCAGCAAGTGGGCCGAAGCCTATGCCCTGCTCAACCAGGAAGCCATTACCGTCGCGGACGTCTTGGTGAAAGAGTGGATATGTCGATTCGGTGTACCCTTGGAGATGCACTCGGACCAAGGCAGAAATTTCGAATCCAACCTGTTCCAAGAAATGTGCCAACTGCTGAACATCCGCAAGACGAGAACCATAGCTCTACATCCACAGTCCGATGGAATGGTTGAGCGGATGAACAGGACTATCAATCGCCACTTGTCCAAGGTAGTCTCTGACCATCAAAGAGACTGGGACCAGTATCTCCATTTGTTCCTGATGGCCTACCGTTCCGCAGTACACGAGTCGACCGGCCAAACCCCTGCTAGTATAATAATGGGCTGAGAGCTGCGACTTCCCTGTGACCTAAAGTTTGGGACGCCACCAGGACAGGATACCGCGGGAGAGGACTACGTCAGTAAACTCCGGCAGCGAATGGAGGACATCCACGAACGAGTCCGTTTGAACATCCAGAGTGCCAGCGACCGAATGAAAGCGACTTATGACATCAATGCCGATGCTGGAGGATTTCAGGTTGGTGACCTAGTTTGGCTGTACAACCCGATGCGTCGCCGGGGCCTGTCACCGAAATTACGGAATTCATGGGAAGGTCCGTACAAGATCATCAAGAGGATAAACGACCTGCTTTACCGAATCCACAAGCCACCCAGAGGTAAACCCAGGGTCGTTCATTTCAACAGGCTGGCTCCTTACGCTGGAAATCATGACCAAGTCCGCACCCTCAGACCACCAGAGGATGCGATGACGTTCCAGAAATTCATGTCCTTATACTCAAATGGACAGAAAGTGTCACACGGGGTAACTCGAGAGGAGCCACGGGACCTTTTCAAAGTGCCAGTCGATTACGCCCTAGCACACTGCGTCGCAGAAGATCTTCGAATGTCCAGGGGCATCGCTGTAGTGTTCTCCAAGAAATTTGGCCAACTCCAGACACTACGGAAACAGAATCCAGAAATTGGAGGTGTGCTACAGCTGAAGAAGGGCCAGAGGAACATCTACTACTTGGTGACCAAGAAGCATTCCCAAGACAAACCGTCCTATGAAGATGTCTGGAGGAGCCTCACCCAACTAAGAGATACGATGGTGAACCAGAATCTGGTGGACTTGGCAATCCCAAAATTATCCTGTGGTATTGATGGGCTGGATTGGAGAGTTATAAGAAGTATGTTGGAGACGATATTCCGATCCAGCGGCATCCAGATTTTGGTTTGTTGTAATCCTATTCCACGACCTAACATGAAGACTGTGGAGTGTTATTTCCATCGAACTTCACGATGCAGATATGGGGAATCCTGCAAATATCGACACACTCCAAGGATGACATTTCGGGACGAAATATCTCTAAGAAGGGGGCAATGTGGCGAAGCTGCGGGCGATGCCGGACCTGAACTCTCACGTATAGCTAGCGACCAACCGCGGGAGACTGTCGATGCGCTTGCACCGAGAAGAATCTGGACGGTGCGGTGAGTCTGGGCGATTCGATGGAAAATTCTGGAGCATTCAGAGAAGTCAACGTCGGATATAAAAAGAACTACGCAGCGGACAGACGGACAGTCAGTGAAGTGAAAGTCGAATATAAATACCTAGTTCCGTGATTGTTATATGTAAATTAGAGTATTGTGTTATTGTATCATTGTATTTCGTTAAATAAATTATTTTAGTCAGTTAATTAGAGTATAAATCTACTACAATATAAATGAGATATCCGTAAATAGGAACTCCTTATTTTTATCAACTTATATTGAAATTCAATTACACGCATTCTCGGATGCCTCAATGCTAGCTTATGGTGGTTGTATTTATGTTAGAACATCCGATACACTAGGAAGACATTTTACAAGTTTATTATGCGCAAAATCGAGAGTCAAACCATTGAATGTTACCAATTTACCTCGTTTAGAATTGTGCGGTGCCCTCGTAGCTTCTCGATTGTTGAAAAAATCTCAATTAGCATTAAAAATGCACACAATCAGTACATTTTTATGGACCGACTCTACCATTGTTTTAGCGTGGTTATCACAAGAACCAGCTAGATGGAAAACATTTGTTTCCAACAGAGTGGCAGAGATTCAAAATTTGACTACCAATACAAAGTATGGTCATGTTTTATCGGAATCGAATCCAGCGGATCTTGTTTCCCGCGGTATTGAAGCCCCAAGGCTTGTAAACAATAGACTTTGGTGGTCGGGACCAGAATGGCTCATCTCTGAATCATGTGAGTGGCCCAATCAAGAATTCGTCAAACCACCCGAAGAAATTCCTGAACAGAAGAAAATTATAATATCATCAGCTCTTTTGTCCACGACTGATTGTCAAATATTTGAAAGATTTTCAAAGCTAACCAAATTACAGAGAGTTTTGGCTTATTGTATACGCTTTCTGAAAAATAGCAATCCACACAATGGAAAAAGGGCTTCGGGGAGTTTGAGTATTCTTGAACTTGATGAAAGTACCACAATTTTGATCAAAATGGTACAAGCTGAATTCTTCAATAAAGAAATTCATTCTTTAAAAAATTCGAAACCTCTTTCGAAGAAAAGTAAATTGATTACCTTAAACCCGTTTTTAGACGATAATGATGTATTAAGAGTGGGTGGCAGATTAAAAAACTCAAATTATAATTTTGATAAAAAATTTCCCATTTTGTTGCCACCCAGTCACCCATTTACAAAATTAGTGATTTCACATGAGCATGAGCATGGAGAAATCCAAGCAGTCGTATCATCGATAAGAGAAAAATATTGGACTATAAATGGAAAAAACGCAGTAAAGGGCGTTATTCGAAAATGTATCAAATGCTTTAGGATCAACCCTAAAAACATGAATCCTATTATGTCGGACTTACCTTCATCTCGTGTGTCACCTACACGTCCATTCCTGTCAAGTGGAATTGACTTTACAGGTTCAATTTTAGTAAAAGATGGTACATTGAGAACAAGAAAATTAGTAAAAACCTATATTTGCTTATTTATATGTTTTTCTACCAAGGCCATCCATTTAGAATTAGTTGGAGATATGTCTCAAGATTCATTTTTGAATGCCTTGAAACGGTTTTTTGCGCGACGAGGAATAAGTAAAAATTTGTACAGTGACAATGGCTCAAATTTCATTGGTGCAAATAATTACATTAAAGAGGTTCAAGAATCCCTTCTCAAACTAAGAGGTAATGAATTGGTAGAAAAATATTTACTTGAAAATAAAATCACTTGGCACTTTATTCCACCAAGAGCGCCTCATTTCGGCGGCCTCTGGGAATCGGCAATAAAGCTGACTAAATTTCATTTAGTAAGAATTGTTGGCAATGCACATTTAACTTATGAACACCTTTATACGGTTTTAACCCAAGTGGAATCAATCCTGAATTCCAGACCCCTCTGTCCTCTATCAAATGATCCTAACGATCTTGACCCCCTCACTCCAGGACATTTTCTCATTGGATCGAAGCTAACCTCAATACCGGAATCAGATGTCCAAGACATTTCTTCGAATCGCCTGAGTAAATATCGCAGAGTGATTCAAATAACCCAGCACTTCTGGCGCCGATGGCACAACGAATATATACACAACCTACAGCTCAGAAATAAATGGATGCTTCACGATCCAAGCAAACTGAAAATTGGTGCCATGGTTCTGATCAAGGAGGACAACATTCCCCCCCTCAACGGGAAACTTGGAAGGATTATCGAGCTCCACCCCGGCAGAGACAACGTTGCCCGTGTAGCCTCAATTAGAACTGCCAACGGTGTAATCAAGAGGGCTTTTACAAAAATATGCCTTCTACCCTCAGAAGACACCCACAAGAAATAGTTTGTAGAAAGTACCGAGTACTTTCAAGGCGGGCAGTATGTACAGTTTCACCCCATTAGGACGCCTATGCCCGAGGTAAATGGAAGCGACCCTGAGGCGAGAAATACCACTTCATTTTCTCGCAACCCCAGCCAAGCAGTTGAAGACTTCACCCTATTTAATACAGACGTTGTTATATTGCATATATATTATCAACACATTGTTACAATAAAGTCAATTATACAGTCCACAATTCATTTACAATAATTCAGATGAGAAAATACATTTCGGGACGATCAAATTCCCCCAAGATGTACACCTACTGAAAGAAGTTGTTACTCCCTCTTATATTCAGAAGTGTATTTGTAGCAGTTGCAATTGTATAGTTTATTCTGCTTCATTTTCATGCCAGTGCTTAAGGCAAATAAATAAATAATTTAAATTAAATTGTTGTGTTGTTATTTCTAACACGTTTTCTGGATGGGCATCATCACATAAAAAATATACCAATACTCTTCTCCAAAATTAATTAGATTTTCAGAAGACTGTAACAGCCTATTTTTTGGTTTTATTAAATTCTTTGTTAGCCAATAAAGATTTATTAAAAACAAATTGAAAATTCATGCATTTCATATAATAGTAGTAAACGGACTTGCACCGCTTGATCATCAAAATAAACCATCTCAGGTTGAAGGAAGGTTTTCATTGGCTTCTTTGTCACATAATTCTACTACTAATAGGCCTTTTCATTTAGATGACAAATGACTAACTTTGTTTACCTGTCAGACCCAACGGCAGTGCCGTCGAATATTTTTACTTTTTAAAGGAAATAGAATAATCTTTTTTCTCATGGATAGTTGACTTGAATTTACATGGAGAAAAAACTCACTATTTGAAAATATTCGTGTATACTGTATTATATAAGAATTAAAGGTTCTTGGTGGTATAAAGTAGGTTATATTTACTTAACATATAAAGCATTTTTTTTCGTTCCAATGCTTTTTCATTTGATGTAAGTATAGGTATATTGTTTTTGAGAAATGCCGATTTGAGAAAATAAGAATGATCTCTATTCAAACTTATGTATATCTAACCTCAAATGATCATTGAAATTAATCTACGAAGCAATGGTTCTTGTTCTATTGCTCAATTATAAGCCCGTATCTGCAAAAAATCTAAAATTTGTTTTTTTCGTTTCTCAGAGTTTCCCGCAGATAAGTTAATAGGTGGTACCCAGTATCGTGTTTGAAAGAGACTAGATTCTACTTTTAAGTAATACCTTGCATGGCAATGACCAATAAATGTTTGAGAATATCCAGTAGGTCTCTGTTCAGGGTATCATTTATCAGGTAGATTACACGCTCTGGAAAATGTGGTAATTTTTAAGGGAAATACGCAAAAAATCAGTGAATATTCAGTTTCAAATTATTGTGAGATCATATCTATAATTTTTACTGTATTCTGGGTATTGAAAGTTTCTCACAACACAGATTATTATAGGTATATTATATATATTTGTAAATTCTCTCCTGTTATGGCATTTTTTCATTTCATGGGTAGTAATTCCATCAATGTGGAACCTATGGATAGAAATAACGAAAATTGAGTGTTGGAAGGTCAATGCTACTTTCCGTTCTATAACTCTCATTAGGTTTGGATGTCAAGCAAAAGAGGTATGGGTCCACAGAAATATAATTATATTTTTATGTATGGTACCCAAATTATTCATCCTCCAATAATACACAAAGGAACTAAACAGTACCACAAAGTTAATCGAAAGCGTTTCCCAGATTGTATAGTTCAATATGAAAAAAATTGCACTTTTTCTTATTCTCATGAAAATTGTAAATTGTACAGAGTAAACAGTCAGTTTCTGAGGCAAGCATAAGTGCAATGTTTTAATTATAGATTACCTATAATACGAATACACTTTATCAAAAAGCACCCAAATTCCATTTTAGGATTGCAATCATGATCCATAAGGTAGAATATACAAGTAGAATTGTCTATTACACAAGTCAGAGGTTTGGAAATAAAACAGTTAGGTATCTCAAGTATTGATTGAATGTGAAAAAACTTGTATAGATTTTCTTCATTATTATTTAGTTTTCAGATGGTGGATTGAAAACTCATAAAATCTGTCAAGAAACTTTAAAGAAGTTGAATAGGAAGGAAGGTCTGATGAAATATTGCTGCATTGAAAAATTGTATCGGGGAATAGGAAAGAAACAAAGTTGTTGCTTAAAGTTTATTCGAAAAAACAAATCTGATATTGTTAAAAATATATTGTAAAAATATTTTATGATATGTCTTGAATGTCTTGATTGATAATTGTGTGGCGCATTTGCTTTTCAACTGTAAGAAAACTGTAAAACCTACAGCACCACAAGGCTCAATCGTGAGTTTGTACAAATTCATTCAAAATAACGATTCTTTATAGCAATGCGACATAATTTATATCTACTATATTTGATACAAGCCTTGTGTTACCAATTTTGATTACAACACAAACAATATTAATGTAAGAAATAGGTAAATTTTGTAATCATAATCATGGGCCCTGGTAGTCGGCTGGTAGAGCATTTGTCTCTCAAGCGTAGGGTCGTGGGTTCGATTCCCAGCTTGGTCACCGGTCTCGTGCATGGCATCACACGTTAAAGGTAAGGGCTGCGTCTTCTCTAGCTCGCATAAGTCTTTTGAATACTTCTAAGTGTTGCACGTAGGAGTGCAACAGGTTGAAGTAATTAACAAATTCAACAATTAAAAAAATTTATAAACCTAAGTTGAAGCTATAAACTTTTCTCCGCTTCAAAAAATTAATGATAATTAAACTTATTTGAGTAATTAATAAATTGCTACACAATTACAATTTCACATGCTATAAAGAAAATGCCAAAAAGCTAGGTGGATCTGGCAGCCTTAACAGCTCAACATAATATTGAAAATTGTGAGATTCTTCAACCAAGAAAATTGTGCTCTTACACTACTGCTTCTCTGGTCCACTAGCTGTCAATAACAAAATATAAAAATTGGACTACCCCAGATCATTTGTGAAGAGAACAAATCAACATCCAAATGATTATGAATAAATATTATGATCGCAGATAACCAAAGAATGCTTATTGTTAAAATTACTGGTGATACATTTGTTATCAAGAGTACATTTTCATCATTTTCAGACATTCACAAATCACTTTATCACCTCAAAAAATAAGTATTGTTGTGGAAAGATAGACTCATCAAATATGATTATCTAATGTAATGGCATGAAAATAAACGAGTGATGCTTATTTTATTTGAAAAATAACTGCATTAAATAAACACATTAGAAAAATAGACAGCAAACTAACATCAAATACTTTTTAACATAATATATAATTTTGATGGCATTTTCTAGGTACATTTCATTTAACTTTGACAAACTGCAAACATTTGTTCAACTGAAACTGGTGCTTCACACACAATTTGTCATTTAATTGCATACTGTTACCAATATATAGATAAATCATTTTGAAAAGTACATATTTAAAACAAAAATTAAGTTAGTCAGTTAAAACTATCATAATAGTAATAATAAACGTTTTTCCACTATTAGCACTATTATTTTAATACCAAGAAATTATTTTCATGAGCAAGTGGTTGATATAACTTAATTTTCAAGGTTACTAATCAAAAACAAATAATGAAAAATAGTAAAACAACAAATATAGTTTATTAGATCATTGGCAATGTACTTAGGAAAATATGCCCTGTTAATCTCAATATATTTTCAAGCAAACAATTTTTTTAAAAAATGGGTTTATTAAATGATGCTCAATATATAAAGGTTTTATGAAAAAGGTAATTGTTATGACACTTTGCTTCTAGAAAATGATATATGATTTCTGAGAATTAAATCAATTTTAATTTTTTCCCCGATGACAAAAAAAATCGTAAACTTAGCAACCAGTAAATAATTATCACCTCAAAATAACAATTTGTTGAGTTACAACACGACTGAACTATTTCGAATAAGACATTGGAAAAGAATAATTACAAGCAGAAAATGATATTGTTGCTTCTGGGTGCTTTTCGGCAAAGTGATATGTATGACAGCTCTCCAGAAATATTAATGCATTACTGTTCATTTCTCATACATAACTATCTTTCATTAACAATTCAGTTATTCATGTTTAATGCAACTTTTGAATATAAACAGTCCATAGTCTTACTTCTTCCATAAAATAAATATGTTACCATTGAAAATTGTAGAATGTAAATAGCTATAAAAGACTGCATTAGTTATGTCAAAAAATACTCTTGTAAGATACAATATTATTTGCTTAGCAATATTCGTATATACCAAACTAGCCATTAGTGTGGTTGATTTTTGATGAGCCAATGTTTTCCGTAGAAGAAATTCCAGCAGTTTCTTCCTGGTCGCATTTGCAGATCTCGTTTCATAAAAAAAAAGAAAACAGTTAGTTACATTAACAATGTTTCAATACAGCTAATTCTCCGACATAAATAAATATGATATATATGGATAAGCATGACAAAAAATACAAGACTTGAAATGTGAGTATGGTTGGAGTATGATTCAATTATTTTATTGCTTTTTATCAAAACTGCATAACTATTCAATGTGAGAATTGAAATTTCTTTGAAATTAAAAAAAAACTGCCATGAATGAAATTGATTTCTTTTTCAACAGAATGCAAATACAATGATAACTTTAGAGAAGAATAATATTTTTCACACTAAAATTGATGCAGGAAAAGAACTCATTCAAAAATTTATTATACAGTCATGAGAAATAAGTGTTGTTTTCAGAAGACAAGCAAACTGTCAGTCCTTGAAAAAAATGGAAGTAATTCGACAATATTTTCAAAAGGTATTTTCTTCTTTCACATTAGGTACTTGAAAATTAACCAACCAAGCAGTAACAAATACAACTTGGGATAATATTCCTCTCACACTAACTGGCAAATTTTTTTTCAACAATCTGAAAGATTTTATTCTACCCACAACATGTTCTCCATATTACATTCTTTTTTTGCAATTATTTTTGTCTCAATTTTCTCCTCAGGTGTTAATTTATCACAGCCTTTCAAAAATGGTGGAATATTTAATGCTATTTTTTTCTAATTGTCAAGTAGGTACTTTATGTGAAAACCTCTGTCAGCTAAAATTAAGTCACCTTCATCTAGTAAATCCATTAAATTGGACTTCTTTACCTATTCTTTATCCGATATGGAACCTTTGAACAAATCGATAACAAAAGGTATAGCACCATTTGGAGTACAACCTTTTAATACTTTAAATGTAGTATGAGCTTTGTAAGAGGAATACAGATTGCTTTGGTGCTCAAAATTGCTTGGCACTTGACAAAAAAATTCGGTGCAATCATTGATTACTCTAATATTCTTTGATCTTTTGAATTAATATATGGGCAAATGTTGCTTTATCAAATCTCTAGATGGGAACATCATAGGCTGAAGTATATTAAATATATATTATGTTTTCTCCAGCTGGTAAACCGGTTGAAAGATTGAATCTATAATGTAAGTATATCTTCAATTAATGAACCAGTGCTTAATCTGATCAAAACTATAACGAGTTCTTTGAAAGGATTTTTTTCTCCAAAGGTCGATTAACCTTCAAATTTTTACATCCCCAATACTGTAAAGGCTCTATGTGTTGCAAATATGAAAATTTATGTGAGAACGCTGGTAAAAGTTTGAGATGTATAAAACTTACACTTTTTATCACTCTGCTTTAGACTTTCCACAAAGTTATTCATGTCTTCTCCAGCTTCATTCATTTCCAGTTCTTCAATCCTCTTCCGCAACATGGAATTTTCATTAGTATTACATTTGCCATATTTTCAATTTGTAGATCGATAGAGGATTAGCCCATTTTTTTACAAGCCTGCAACAAACCCTAATGAAACATTGAGTTTTTCCAGAGTTTTACCTTTCCACAACCTAAAAAAAGTGAGAAATAATATAGAAAATCAATACGAGTGTTGAAGGATTTATAAACAATTTTTCTTCATCAAATTCTATCATCTTAAACAAATATTTTCAATTTGTCAAGAACTTGTGGCATTCTGAATCAGCCTACCAAAAAATCAAAATAAATTGAAATATTTTCTTTGTGAAGGGATTATAATTTCGCGGATGGAACAGTTCATCAATTAAATTTTAAATTTGTTTTTACGAAACTTTCAGGTTTTCGGAGAAAACCCCTCAAAAGCAGAGCTTTAGGGAAAACCGTTGACTAATAATTTGCCTTCCACACCTGCATAAACTTTCTTGATTAATTCTATCGACTTTTCAGGTTGTGGAAGTTTATAGAATTGAAAAAATTTAAAAAATTATAATAACTGAAATGTAAGCACAGTGAACCCATTCCATTTGACTTCTAAAATCATTTTAAAAGTAAACTAAAACTTAGTGTGGATTCATGCAGCACCAAGTAACAATTATCAAGTAGCAATTATCAATTAACAATTATCAATTAAAAAGTATTGAAAATATAGCATTCATGCACCCAAATTAACAATTACCAAGTTAACCTTACTTTTCCGTGGATACTGTTTAAAAATTCAGATTCTATTTGTTCTTCGAAAATAAATGACCAGTTTTGTGTACTCATGATTGTCACTAAATAGGCGGGGGAAAGAATGTTTGACAATCTCACAATATCAGTGTGATTGCATCTTGCATGACCACATGCATGTGGCGTTTTTTTATACCCCGAATGACAACATCAAATGTATGGCCTGCAAGACCAAAAATTGCAATGTGAATACAAACTATCAACACTGAGTTTCAAGCATTAAGCATTATCTCTGATATTTTTATCTTTGAAGAACGTAATTATGCCCTTATCATATATAATTTGGGAAATTGCCGTACAAAATCAGCCAAAATAGCATCATCAATTTCCATTTCGATATGAACGAAAACCGAAAACAGAACACAATAATACAAACTGCTCCACAAATATTTGAAAGAGATTCATTTTCGTCATTATACTGACCAATCCGCGGTCACCTGCGTACTAGTTGCGCACTAGAAGAAAATATTGTTCAATTAGAGTAAAAAGTTAAAAGTTGGCCAACTTCCACTTGTTACTTGTTAATTGATAATTGTTAATTGTCTGCATGAATGCATTCATTGTAAAACAATAAGTTCAACTTATACTTGCTAATTGTTAATTGATAATTGTTACTTGATAATTGTTAATTGGTGCTGCATGAATCCACACTTACCTGTGAAAGGTTCGAGTATGGTTTTTCCGATTTCTTCTGCACCAACACAACATTCCGATACCATTGTAGCTGTTACACAGTAAAGTCGAGCTAATAAATCAATTACACTATAATTACCACAAGAAATGGTATATAACACACAAAAATAAAAGAAAACTACGGGGAATAGGTATTTTATTCACTAGTAATTATTATTCACTTTCGAAGTACGAACGCCAATGGTTGCATTTGTCTGTTGTCATGAAGTTGACGGTTGACAGAATGTGAAAATACCGCTAATTTTGAACTGAGCCAATCCCAAATTGTTATTTCAAAACTAACCAATGGCTATTCACTTTCCCAATATCCAATCAGACTTTGGGTCTCAAAACGAACGCATGCGCCTTAAAAAATCATCTAAATGAAAAGGCCTATTGTAGAAGTACAAAATAGCAGTAGCGGGATATGAGTTCTCAAGAGGACGCTTGTCAAGCATCCATCAAATTTTACTTGGCAAGTATGTTCAGTGAAGAGTCAAATATTGAATAAGTTATAAATGGCATTTGAAAAGTAATTTAAATCAATATACCTCGTTTTGAAAACGCACTAAAAAGAATAAAATACTTTCTCCTAGTCTCATACAGATTCCTAACCCAATACAGATACTTAGTAGTTGCAATAGCTATGAAACGACAAACGTGGTGTGCAGGGAGTAGCTTTTATTGAGAAAACTGAAACAACAGTTGGTATTATTTGCAGTGCAATACAATTGGAGTTATATGCATCTTGATTGTTACAGATGAACCATTTTTGCATTAATTAAGTACCTTCACCTGATCATATCCGAAATAGAAAATTGTTATACCTACCTACCAATAATCTATCTGTTTGATTGTTATTTTCCTGAAAAAGTAAAAAAGCAAGCAAAATTAATTCAGTTTGATTTTCATTTCAATATTATATCGAATCAATGCGTAGGGCACTCGGTGCGTGACCGTATCTTTATTCAGAAGATTCCTAATTCATACTCAACCCAATTTTCTAGAATTATTTTATTGATTAATGGTTATATATTATATTTCATATTTTCGTCTCGAATTATAAAGGATACTACTTGTAGTCGTTCGTTTTCGACGACACTGTACGAACTTCAAAGCCTAAAATAAAAAAACTACCAACACGTAGTGTTTGCTACGCAACGATTTATTAATGCTCAAATATTCATTGTTCTTTTCGTACCCGCTAAGCTAACTTCACAAATTCAGAAATTTTTGCATTCATCATGGGAAAATCGAAAAAACAGGAAAAAAGGAAAATTAGACGTTTAGAAAGTAAATTACGGAAATTGAAAAAGAGACGCTCATTCTCTTCAACGAGTAAGGGCCGGTATTATAAAACTATTTTGACAGACAACTAGAAGTTAACTTGTGGAATGACGTCACATGTCACAGTTAACTTCAAAAGGTAGGAGTTAACTTTATCGGTAGGAAGGGGTATCAGTTAAAGTTAACTTTGTAGAAAATGGTGGTTTTCGACAGTTCTTCTGTCAATAATTTAGCATAAAACTCAATTTGATTGTTTTTTTTTTCGCAATAAATGTTAGCAAACGATATCCTGGTTATTTTCGAGGAACTTTTAAGCGACGATGAAGGAGATGCTGTGATTATTATTGTAGGCCCTCGGCGTGGAAGGATATGTAGAAATCGGCCAAACCATTTTATCTCGTGGAACGAAATAGAATTTGAAAACAAATTAAAACGGATTTCGATCATCTAGATAGTCTGTATGCTTGTTGAAGGGGCACATAGAGAGGCAAATTTGCAAAGACCGACTAATAAGTCAACATTTCTAATAGTTCTAATTACTTTGGAATTATAAGTATTTTCAATGTTTAAATCTTCTTCTCTAATTACACTCAGATTTCATGCAACATGTTTATTCTTGGTAGTCGTTGGAGATTTTGGAGGATTCTCAAATCTATTGATAGCAATTTTATTATTTATTAGAAAATTAAAAAATATAACAGAAAAAACTGCGAAAAGTTCTAGGTTACATATACATATTAACCTTCTTCTTCTTTTTATTTCAGAAATGAGACTTTCATAAAACTGCCATTTTAAAGCTGAAGTTAACTTGACTGTTAAAATTAAAGTTAACTTCGAGAGATTTTTATAATACCGGCCCTAAGTACCAACAAATAATGAAAAATATGGAGACTGAAAGAGTTTTGACAGTAGGAATTGACAATTTCGTTGTTATTGTTATGGTGGATTTATGCAGCAATCATAAGTCATAAGTCATAAGGAAGAATATTCGTCAATGATTGGTTGGAATATACGGACCAACCAATCATTGACGAATATTCTTCCTTATGACTTAAGACTTATGACTTATGATTGCTGCATAAATCCACCATTAGGGCCGATTCATGAACTTGACGTTCCGCTCGCCGTTGTGCTTGACGTTGGCACAGAATTGTCATCGGCGTTTATGAATGACTCAGAACGACGAACGCAAACGGCAGCGGCGAGCGGGTAGTCAGGTTTAGGAATTGACCTTTTTACTGGTAAATGCAGAATCGCACAGAAAGGGATTATTCACATGAGCTGCCGGCATACGCTGGTCAGTGTGAGTAATATGACCCTAGGCACTCATGCGAGGCGCCGTCAAAACCTCGCCCTGAAATGGCGCGACTGGTGTAGTGTGTAATTGTATTTTCCTATAACAAATTTCAACGGATATTGATACAATAGGCCTTTTCATTTAGATGATTTTTTAAGGCGCATGCGTTCGTTTTGAGACCCAAATTCTGATTGGATATTGGGAAAGTGAATAGCCATTGGTTAGTTTTGAAATAACAATTTGGGATTGGCTCAGTTCAAAATTAGCGGTATTTTCACATTCTGTCAACCGTCAACTTCATGACAACAGACAAATGCAACCATTGGCGTTCGTACTTCGAAAGTGAATTATAATTACTAGTGAATAAAATACCTATTCCCCGTGGTTTACTTTTATTTTTGTGTTATATACCATTTCTTGTGGTAATTATAGTGTAATTGATTTATTAGCTCGACTTTACTGTGTGACAGCTACAATGGTATCGGAATGTTGTGTTGGTGCAGAAGAAATCGGAAAAACCATACTCGAACCTTTCACAGGTAAGTTTTAGTTTACTTTTAAAATGATTTTAGAAGTCAAATGGAATGGGTTCACTGTGTTTACATTTCAGTTATTATAATTTTTTAAAGTTTTTCAATTCTATAAACTTCCACAACCTGAAAAGTCGATAGAATTAATCAAGAAAGTTTATGCAGGTGTGGAAGGCAAATTATTAGTCAACGGTTTTCCCTAAAGCTCTGCTTTTGAGGGGTTTTCTCCGAAAACCTGAAAGTTTCGTAAAAACAAATTTAAAATTTAATTGATGAACTGTTCCATCCGCCAAATTATAATCCCTTCACAAAGAAAATATTTCAATTTATTTTGATTTTTTGGTAGGCTGATTCAGAATGCCACAAGTTCTTGACAAATTGAAAATATTTGTTTAAGATGATAGAATTTGATGAAGAAAAATTGTTTATAAATCCTTCTACACTCGTATTGATTTTCTATATTATTTCTCACTTTTTTTAGGTTGTGAAAAGGTAAAACTCTGGAAAAACTCAATGTTTCATTAGGGTTTGTTGCAGGCTTGTAAAAAAATGGGCTAATCCTCTATCGATCTACAAATTGAAAATATGGCAAATGTAATACTAATGAAAATTCCATGTTGCGGAAGAGGATTGAAGAACTGGAAATGAATGAAGCTGGAGAAGACATGAATAACTTTGTGGAAAGTCTAAAGCAGAGTGATAAAAAGTGTAAGTTTTATACATCTCAAACTTTTACCAGCGTTCTCACATAAATTTTCATATTTGCAATACATAGAGCCTTTACAGTATTGGGGATGTAAAAATTTGAAGGTTAATCGACCTTTGGAGAAAAAAATCCTTTCAAAGAACTCGTTATAGTTTTGATCAGATTAAGCACTGGTTCATTAATTGAAGATATACTTACATTATAGATTCAATGTTTCAACCGGTTTACCAGCTGGAGAAAACATATATTTTTAATATACTTCAGCCTATGATGTTCCCATCTA
This sequence comes from Chrysolina oricalcia, assembly GCA_944452925.2. NCBI lineage: Eukaryota > Metazoa > Arthropoda > Insecta > Coleoptera > Chrysomelidae > Chrysolina > Chrysolina oricalcia. The sequence continues at coordinate 44,428,074 of OX101815.2, read as the reverse complement.
GAGACTTGATAAAGCAACATTTGCCAATATATTAATTCAAAGATCAAAGAATATTAGAGTAATTAATGATTGCACTGAATTTTTTGTCAAGTGCCAAGCAATTTTGAGCACCAAAGCAATCTGTATTCCTCTTACAAAGCTCATACTACATTTAAAGTATTAAAAGGTTATACTCCAAATGGTGCTATATATTTTGTTATCGATTTGTTCAAAGGTTCCATATCGGATAAAGAATAGGTAAAGAAGTCCAATTTAATAGATTTACTAAATGAAGGTGACTTAGTTTTAGCTGACAGAGGTTTTCACATAAAGTACCTACTTGACAATTAGAAAAAAAATAGCATTAAATATTCCACCATTTTTGAAAGGCTGTGATAAATTAACACCTGAGGAGAAAATTGAGACACAAATAATTGCAAAAAAAGAATGTAATATGGAGAACATGTTGTGGGTAGAATAAAATCTTTCAGATTGTTGAAAAAAAAATTGCCAGTTAGTGTGAGAGGAATATTATCCCAAGTTGTATTTGTTACTGCTTGGTTGGTTAATTTTCAAGTACCTAATGTGAAAGAAGAAAATACCTTTTGAAAATATTGTCGAATTACTTCCATTTTTTCCAAGGACTGACAGTTTGCTTGTCTTTTGAAAACAACACTTATTTCTCATGACTGTATAATAAATTTTTGAATGAGTTCTTTTCCTGCATCAATTTTAGTGTGAAAAATATTATTCTTCTCTAAAGTCATCATTGTATTTGCATTCTGTTGAAAAAGAAATCAATTTCATTCATGGCAGTTTTTTTTTATTTAAAAGAAATTTCAATTCTCACATTGAATAGTTATGCAGTTTTGATAAAAAGCAATAAAATAATTGAATCATACTCCAACCATACTCACATTTCAAGTCTTGTATTTTTTGTCATGCTTATCCATATATATCATATTCATTTATGTCGGAGAATTAGCTGTATTGAAACATTGTTAATGTACCTAACTGTTTTCTTATTTTTTTCATGAAACGAGATCTGCAAATGCGACCAGGAAGAAACTGCTGGAATTTCTTCTACGGAAAACATTGGCTCATCAAAAATCAACCACACTAATGGCTAGTTTGGTATATACGAATATTGCTAAGCAAATAATATTGTATCTTACAAGAGTATTTTTTGACATAACTAATGCAGTCTTTTATAGCTATTTACATTCTACAATTTTCAATGGTAACATATTTATTTTATGGAAGAAGTAAGACTATGGACTGTTTATATTCAAAAGTTGCATTAAAAACGAATAACTGAATTGTTAATGAAAGATAGTTATGTATGAGAAATGAACAGTAATGCATTAATATTTCTGGAGAGCAGTCATATATATCACTTTGCCGAAAAGCACCCAGAAGCAACAATATCATTTTCTGCTTGTAATTATTCTTTTCCAATGTCTTATTCGAAATAGTTCAGTCGTGTTGTAACTCAACAAATTATTATTTTGAAATAATTATTTACTGGTTGCTAAGTTTACTATTTTTTTTTGTCATCGGGGAAAAAATTAAAATTGATTTAATTCTCAGGAATCATATATCATTTTCTAGAAGGAAAGTGTCATAACAATTACCTTTTTCATAAAACCTTTATGTATTGAGCATCATTTAATAAAACCATTTTTAAAAAAATTTGTTTGCTTGAAAATATATTGAGATTAACAGGGCATATTTTCCTAAGTACATTGCCAATGATCTAATAAACTATATTTGTTTTTTTGCTATTTTTCATTATTTGTTTTTGATTAGTAACCTTGAAAATTAAGTTATATCAACCACTTGCTCATGAAAATAATTTCTTTGTATTAAAATAATAGTGCTAGTAGTGGAAAAACGTTTATTATTACTATTATCATAGTTTTAACTGACTAACTCAATTTTTGTTTCAAATATGTACTTTTCAAAATGATTTATCTATATATTGGTAACAGTATGCAATTAAATGACAAATTGTGTGCGAAGCACCAGTTTCAGTTGAACAAATGTTTGCAGTTAGTCAAAGTTAAATGAAATGTACCTAGAAAATGCCATCAAAATTATATATTATGTTTTAAAAAGTATTTGATGTTAGTTTGCTGTCTATTTTTCTAATATGTTTATTTAATGCAGTTATTTTTCAAATAAAATAAGCATCACTCGTTTATTTTTATGCCATTACATTAGTCTATCATTAATGAGTCTATCTTTCCACAACAATATTTATTTTTTGAGGTGATAACGTGATTTGTGAATGTCTGAAAATGATGAAAATGTACTCTTGATAACAAATGTATCACCAGTAATTTTAACAATAAGCATTCTTTGGTTATCTGCGATCATAATATTTATTCATAATCATTTGGATGTTGATTTGTTCTCTTCACAAATGATCTGGTGTAGTCCAATTTTTATATTTTGTTATTGATAGCTAAAGGACCAGAAAAGCAGTAGTGTAAGAGCACAATTTTCTTGGTTGAAGAATCTCACAATTTTCAATATTATGTTGAGCTGTTAAGGCTGCCAGATCCACCTAGCTTTTTGGCATTTTCTTTATAGCATGTGAAATTGTAATTGTGTAGCAATTTATTAATTACTCAAATAAGTTTAATTATCATTAATTTTTTGAAGTGGAGAAGAGTTTATATATAGCTTCAACTTAGGTTTATAAATTTGTTTAATTATTGAATTTGTTAATTCCTTCAACCTGTTGCACTCCTACGTGCAACCCTTAGAAGTATTCGAAAGACTTATGCGAGCTAGAGAAGACGCAGCCCTTACCTTTAACGTGTGATGCCATGCACGAGACCGGTGACTAAGCTGGGAATCGAACCCACGACCCTACGCTTGAGAGACAAATGCTCTACCAGCCGACTACCAGGGCCCATGATTATGATTACAAAATTTACCTATTTCTTACATTAATATTGTTTGTGTTGTAATCAAAATTGGTAACACAAGGCTTGTATCAAATATAGTAGATATAAATTATGTCGCATTGCTATAAAGAATCGTTATTTTGAATGAATTTGTACAAACTCACGATTGAGCCTTGTGGTGCTGTAGGTTTTACAGTTTTCTTACAGTTGAAAAGCAAATGCGCCACACAATTATCAATCAAGACATTCAAGACATATCATACAATATTTTCACAATATATTTTTAACAATATCAGATTTGTTTTTTCGAATAAACTTTAAGCAACAACTTTGTTTCTTTCCTATTCCCCGATACAATTTTTCAATGCAGCAATATTTCATCAGACCTTCCTTCCTATTCAACTTCTTTAAAGTTTCTTGACAGATTTTATGAGTTTTCAATCCACCATCTGAAAACTAAATAATAATGAAGAAAATCTATACAAGTTTTTTCACATTCAATCAATACTTGAGATACCTAACTGTTTTATTTCCAAACCTCTGACTTGTGTAATAGACAATTCTACTTGTATATTCTACCTCATGGATTATGATTGCAATCCTAAAATGGAATTTGGGTGCTTTTTGATAAAGTGTATTCGTATTATAGGTAATCTATAATTAAAACATTGCACTTATGCTTGCCTCAGAAACTGACTGTTTACTCTGTACAATTTACCATTTTCATGAGAATAAGAAAAAGTGCAATTTTTTTCATATTGAACTATACAATCTGGGAAACGCTTTCGATTAACTTTGTGGTACTGTTTAGTTCCTTTGTGTATTGTTGGAGGATGAATAATTTGGGTGCCATACATAAAAATATAATTATATTTCTGTGGTCCCATACCTCTTTTGCTTGACATCCAAACCTAATGAGAGTTATAGAACGGAAAGTAGCATTGACCTTCCAACAGTAAATTTTCGTTATTTCTATCCATAGGTTCCACATTGATGGAATTACTACCCATGAAATGAAAAAATGCCATAACAGAAGAGAATTTACAATATATATATATATATATATATATATATATATATATATAATATACCTATAATAATCTGTGTTGTGAGAAACTTTCAATACCCAGAATACAGTAAAAATTATAGACATGATCTCACAATAATTTGAAACTGAATATTCACTGATATTTTGCGTATTTTCCTTAAAAATTACCACATTTTCTAGAGCGTGTAACCTACCTGATAAATGATACCCTGAACAGAGACCTACTGGATATTCTCAAACATTTATTGGTCATTGCCATGCAAGGTATTACTTAAAAGTAGAATCTAGTCTCTTTCAAACACGATACTGGGTACCACCTATTCACTTATCTCCGGGAAACTCTGAGGAACGAAAAAAACAAATTTTAGATTTTTTGCAGATACGGGCTTATAATTGAGCAATAGAACAAGAACCATTGCTTCGTAGATTAATTTCAATGATCATTTGAGGTTAGATATACATAAGTTTGAATAGAGATAATTCTTATTTTCTCAAATCGGCATTTCTCAAAAACAATATACCTATACTTACATCAAATGAAAAAGCATTGGAACGAAAAAAAATGCTTTATATGTTAAGTAAATATAACCTACTTTATACCACCAAGAACCTTTCATTCTTATATAAAACAGTATACACGAATATTTTCAAATAGTGAGTTTTTTTCTCCATGTAAATTCAAGTCAACTATCCATGAGAAAAAAGATTATTTTATTTCCTTTAAAAAGAAAAAATATTCGACGGCACTGCCGTTGGGTCTGACAGGTAAACAAAGTTAGTCATTTGTCATCTAAATGAAAAGGCCTATTTTGATCAATCAATACATCAGTGGCATTATTTATGTTTCTCATACGAGGCAACATATTAATATGAACAGATAGCAATATTGCTCATCTTGATGCCATCAAAACCTCGCCCTAAACTGGCGCGAATGGTTCTGTGTATAGTTCTGGCCGTCCATTTTGGGGCATTCTTCGTGTTTCTCATATGAGGCAACACATTAACATGGACGAAATTCACTATAGTCCATTTGATTTTCTACTATATAAAAAAAAAAAAAAAAATGCTTGATTTCGCATTTTTTCTTATTGCCAGGTAGTTCCACAAGCAGTGGCAGTTCTTTGAGCTCGGACTCCGAGTTTTACAATTCCGAAATAGACCAGCCTCAAGTACAAGATCCACTTCTTCTTGAGAACGTGGAGATTTTGCATGAACCTCACCAAGTAGCAATATCAGTGCTAGGTGAAAACCCAGATACTGCTTCTTTAAGTGGCCCGAAGATCCACGACGAAATTGCAAAAAGATGGGGTGTTTTTTTAACAAAAGGCATAGAAAAAGACCAGCGCACAGACCTCATTGCTAAGTACCCACGAATTGGGAACTGTCCAGGTTTGATACCCCCAGAACTGAACTCCGAAGTTCAGACTATTATTCCTGACAAAACCTTAAAAATGGACGGATATTTACAAAAACTCCAAGAACAGTTGGCAGTAGGGTTGACTGCTGTTGCCTTACCTCTTGATAAAATGTTTTCACAACCAAGCGACTCCACCAATGATCTGCTTAGTGATCTAGCAAATGGTGCAAAACTTATTGCCGATGCTTATCATTCAGTATCGTTACACAGACGATACCTCATTACACCCCATTTCAATGTCACAACCAAAAAGGTATGTGATGATGGGCCTATTGACGAATTTTTATTTGGGGGGACTTACCCACCAGAGTGAAAGCAAATGAGGAATTGAAAAAAGTCGGCGCGAATTTGCGCAAACGACCCTTCTCTTCTTTAACAAGTACACCATATGTTGCTGACGACAAACCTTCTACTTCGAAGGCTTTTTTATACAAGCGTCAAGCCCATCACCCTCGCAAAAAAGACTTGGAACGAAAAAGGTTATTCAAACAGAAACAGCCAGAGTTCCAGAGGTTCCAGAGAACACCATCACGGAAGTATCAGAAGAAGGGGCGTCAGTAAATGAGGTGAGTGCAGGCTCTCTAGCTAAGCATTATTCCAGTTGGCTAGACATTACCAATAATCCCTTTATACTAAGTTGGGTGCAGGGTTATCAAATACATTTCGATTCACCTCCACACCAGTCAGCTCGGCCAAAAAGCTATATAGTCAAGCATCAACTTGAAGCTACCAGGAAAGAGATTTGTAACTTACTCGACATTGGAGCAATTTCGGAGACCACTCAAACAGAAGGAATATTCCTCTCTCCATATTTTCTTGTATTGAAATCTGACGGAACCTCAAAAAACTTAATGAATTTATTATAGCACCCCACTTCAAATTAGAAGATTACCGATCAGTACTAAAATATTTGCAAGCAAACAATTTTCTCAACAAAATTGATTTAAAAAATGCATACTATTCTCTGCCTATCAAAATACAAGACAGAAAGTATCTTTGTTTTGAATTTCAGAATAAGGTTTATAATTTCAACTGCCTTCCGAATGGTCTATCAATAGCACTATTTGTTTTTACAAAATTATTAAAACCTTTCTCAGAACATATAAGAGAACGGGGTATAACTTCTCTGATTTATCTTGATGATATTTTAATAATAGGTAGAACTTATATGGAATGTTCAGAACATTCAAATTATGCACTAAGTCTCTTGAAACGCTTAGGTTTCACTATTAATTATAAGAAGTCTGTATTGACTCCTAGCCAAGAATGTACCTTCTTGGGATTTGTTTATAATACTATTAATATGACTCTACATCTACCAATAGAGAAAATTGAGAAAATAAAACATATGACTCAAAAATTCAAAGCAAAGAAACATTGTAGGATTAGAAATTTTGCTCAATATATTGGCACTCTTGTGGCAGCATGTCCAGCAGTTGACTACGGCTGGGCACATACTAAGGTTTTTGAAAGGGAAAAGTATAAAGCCCTTACCGCCCATAAAGGAAACTATAGTCACCAAATGTTAATTCCTGAAAAATTGCACAAAGAATTCAATTGGTGGCTGAATAATGTGTCTAAGAATAAAATGCCTATAAGGCGGAATAGTTTCAAATGCGAATTATATTCAGATGCTTCACTTACCGGCTGGGGTGGTTATTCAGACAACCAAAGGATACATGGTTTCTGGCAGGATAAAGAAAGAAAACTTCATATCAATCAATTGGAACTTTTAGCAGCTTTCAATACGCTAAAATGTTTCGCAAAAGACTTTAAAAATTGTTCAGTCTTACTACGTATCGACAATACAACCACAATATCTTATATTAATAAAATGGGGGGTGTTCGTCACGCTAATCTGAGTATAATAGCTCGGAAAATTTGGGAATGGTGTGAACATAGAAATATTTGGATATATGCTTCTTATATCAATTCTAAGCTCAATATTGAGGCAGATGCAGGATCTCGCTGCTCCTCGATCGAAACAGAATATGAACTGTTAGAAAAATACTTTAACCATATCAAGGAGCAACTTGGCCTCCCGGAAATAGATTTATTTGCTAGCTCTGCTAATGCTAAATGTCCAGTTTATGTATCATGGAAACCTGACCCAGGTTCCATAATAGTTGATGCATTTACTATTACTTGGAACACATATTTCTTTTATGCATTTCCACCTTTCGCTATCATACCTAATGTGTTGAATAAAATAATAACCGACCGCGCAAGAGGCATCATTGTTGTTCCAAACTGGAAGTCACAGCCCTGGTATCCAACTTTCTTATCCTTACTGGAAAGATCACCACTTGTGTTCACACCAAAGCGAGATCCATCCCTTATGGGAGAAGATTTCCCTGGTGGCAGGTGTATTATCAGGGCATCCTTTTTAGGACAAGGATTTCCGGAGGAAGGAATCCCAGCAATGTTGTCATCTATTTCAAAAAGCACCCACAGGCAATATGAGACCTGTTTGACCTTCTGTAAATTCCGACGAGTTAATATCTATCAACCAGGTATAAAAAATATTGTTCAATTTCTGAATGAACAATTTCAAGAAGGTAAATCATTTTCAGTCATAAATTCTTATAAATCAGCATTAAGTCTTATTATATCCAAGGAACCCCAGGAAGAATAATTACTGAAACGATACCTCAAAGGTATCTGCAATGAAAGACCCCCTAAACCAAAATATGAGGTTACCTGGGACCCTCAACCTGTTCTAACATATCTGGAACAACTCCATCCTCTCGAAAGTCTCAGCTTATGGACCTTGACAGTAAAGATGGTCACTTTACTAGCATTGATATCAGCTCATAGAATTCAAACAATTGCAAACATTCAGTTACATAATATCAAACAAATGGAGACTCACATTGAAATATTCATCTCCGATAAAATTAAAACAACGGATCACACCAGAAATCAACCAGTCTTGATTTTACCATATTTTCGAGAAAACCCATCCTTATGTCTTGCCACCACAGTTTTGTTTTATATATCGAAAACTTTATCATATAGACCGCCCCAAGAATCCCACCTAGTACTAACTGTTAAAAAACCACATCGTGCAGCCACTACTCAAACCATTAGCCGATATATAAAAAGCGTATTAGCTTCTAGTGGCATAGACATGACACGGTTTACAAGCTATACAACGAGGCATGCTGCGACATCAGCAGCTTTTCGTGCTAGAGTAAATATTGACATAATCAGAAAAGCTGCAGGCTGGACTGAGCGATCCCAGGTATTCAATAAATTTTATAACAAGCCCACAGTAGATACCCCCAATGCCTTTGCTTTCGGGGTACTCCAAGGATCAGGCTTAAATTAATTCAATAAGTTTTGTTGTTCACATATGATATGTGTATACATCTATATAGGTGTATGTTGAATATGTGCATATATATGTATATATTTTATAATTGTTGATTAGTGGTATACTTAACTGATTGTTAATTACTGCCAATAATGTTATGGATAGATATGTATCATGTTATATGCAATAAAAGTTAATTATCCTTATAATGATAATTTCTGAAGGCACACTTAGCCACAGCTGGATCGTCTAATTCTTTAAACAACTACAAGTAGTATCCTTTATAATTCGAGACGAAAATGTGAAATATAATTAAAAGATCAATTGACTTACCTTAAGGAAGATTGATCATAATTATATGAACATTTTCGTCGAAGAATTATAAAGTCCCCCCCAATCGATACTTCGTAACCCACCCTGACGATCCAGCAATACTTTAAAAAATGAATATTTGAGCATAAATAAATCGTTGCGTAGCAAACACTACGTGTTGGTAGTTTTTTTTATTTTAGGCTTTGAAGTTCGTACAGTGTCGACGAAAACGAACGACTACAAGTAGTATCCTTATAATTATGATCAATCTTCCTTAAGGTAAGTCAATTGATCTTTTAGTTATAATCATACAGTGAGCACAAAGCTCACAGTTTTTTTGGGAGATCGTTTAGTAACAATAGTCGTTGTAGACCGATGTTTCACCCTTTTTTTTACTCCCATATACACCAACAATGTAGACTGTTTTGGCAAGTACGTATCAGAAAACAACTACTCCCCTGTCTATATAATATGCCGCAAGAGCTTGTTGCCAACTAGCATAATTTATCTTTGATTCAGACTCTGTGGGACCACCTACAGACTAGTCCGGGGCGTAGTTGTTTTCTGACAGGTATTTGCCATAACAGCCTATATTGTAGGTGTAAAAGGGAGTAAAAAAAGGTGAAACATCGGTTGGCAACGACTATCGTTATGTTTATATTATTAACATGGTATGCACATATATTGTATTGTTATCCAGTTCTAAGCTTAAAGTTTCAAGTCTCTCTAGCTCATAGATAACTTAGTTCAAAATCAATTGCAAAATTAGTACCGAACAGACAAACAGTACAAGTCGTGAGTAAAAACGTTGTAACTTTGATTAGAAAATGTTATTATTAATATAATTCTATATTACTGTAAAGCAACCCATTTTGTTTCCCATAAGATTCGTATTACTGTGGAGCAGTTTATATCTAGTATCCACTTGCTGAGCAGTGTATGAAATGTCCAACGCTGACAAATCCACTCGTGGCGGGTAAATTCATGATGCGCAGTGGTCTTAAAAAAATAAAACTGTGAGACAGAAACATCAAAGGTTCCGACAAGACTGCAACTACTGGTTCTTTTAAGCATAATAAGCCACAGATCACAGAAACTAAAGTTTAGATATGTAAGCTCGGCCTTCCCGCGGTTTTCTATTTTAGCTTTCCAGTACAGACACTTATAGCGCTGGGAGCATGAATAATTAATATATTTAACCTAGATGTCAGCACGATATTTTTTTCTGTGCGGGTGCTTGGGCTATGTGTTGGGCTATTTGCCACTAGTGGGCCCCGTTGTAGTTGTTCAATCCCTTTCAAAGTTTCATTGTTGCCACAGCTACTCCATTCGGAGCAGATCTACTCTCGGTTACTCCAAATGACCAACGATTCAGGTCAAAGATTTGTATGAAATTAACAATTAAGTTGTCTACCTGTTCATCAATAATTCTCATTCTTGTTCATTACTGCCTGTTGGCCAAACTGTCACAACTTACCTGACTATGCATGTCATTAACCAACTATATAAATAATACTCTGTCTTGTGGCAACGTTGAACAAGTTTCCTGTTGGCGGTTTTGTTTTGCGTTATTGTTTACGATTATTTTGAATTCAAGAGTATTTTGAATAGTGCTTGTGTATTATCATGGAAGATGTTCGTACAAAATATCCTAAGAAGTGTTGTGTTAGTGGATGTAATGATAACACAAGTAGAAGACATCGTTTTCCAATCAGGTAACCTGAAGTTTTTCAAGCCTGGATAGAGAGGATTAAACCACCGCGCCATGATGAGTTTTCAATGAAAGAAATACATTATAAGTATTTTGTCTGTGAGCAACATTTCTCACAAGATTGTCTAGTGCCAGGTACAAAGAGGGGTCTTAAAAGAACGGCAATTCCTTCTATTAATATTCCAGGTAAGTTTCATTCAGATAAATTTAATAAGTTTGATTTGCATTGCAGCGCCCTGTGATGTGCGTATATCACACATTTTATGTGATAAATCCCTCTTGTCGTTCCAGTAGAATTGTTTCTGTTTCTCATGTGTTCATACTCCTAGTAGTAAAGTTAATTTTTCTCATCCTCCATGTGACATCAACAAAAAGTTTTTGCTTTTTTAATGAAGTTCTTTCCTACTCGGTGGCCATGAATCACACATCAAAATATCCCTGCAGGATTTCAACAATACATTCCGAATAGATATTTAAGTGCTTTTCCTTTCAGAATTTGATGCCGAGTCTTCACAAGTAATGGATGTTGAACAAACACCTAGGCCTTCCAATGTTTTCTTGCCGCCTGTGCCTTCCATCAGCACCGACATATTATCTCTTCCTGAGGCAGCCAGGACCAAGAAAGTTGTTATTGGCAATGGTAAGTTTAATGTATTTGATATTTACTCAATCACCTCCGTATTATTACTCGCAGAAATAATATTTTATGAGAGGCATTGGCACGCCCAAACACAATGTGCCAAAGAAATATTTTTCCCAAATAATGAGTTTTTAACATTTACAACAATTCATGAATATTCTTTTGGATTCTATGAGCCCCCTCAAAGAAACAATGAACAATGATTAGAAAACAAATAAGTGATTATTGTATATCTATTAAAGTTTTATACGATGAAATCCCTCTCGTTATTCCAGTAGGATTTTTTTTTGTTGCTTATAGGGGTAATTCTGTAAGCTATGTTATTTTTTACCCATTTAACATATTTTGTTACACCTTTATATAAGTTTTACAGAATAAATAGATATGTTAATATGTGTGGGCATGAAAATACATTTTGCAGAGATACCACTACATTTATATAGATTTTACAGAATAACCAGTTATTAAATATGTGTGAAAATTAACATCCGTTAAAACATACCGCTTACAGAATTACCACTTATCCCTCATCATCCATATTTCATCACCTTTGAAAAAGTTTATTTTTTTTGAAATAAGATAACAATCTTTCCTACTGGGTTGCCATGACACACATTAAAATATCCCTGCAGGATTTTAACATTAAATTCCGAACAGATATTTGAATGCTTTTTCTTTATTCTCAAAATAAAATTTCAGAATTTGATGAGGAGTCTTCACGAGTAATGGATGATGGACAAATACCTGGTCCTTCCAATGTTTTCTTGACATCCCCTTGTCTACCACCTGCGCCTTTGTTGCATATGCCTTCCATCGCTGACACATTATCCAAACCTGAAGCAACCACACCCAAGAAAGTTGTCATTGGTCATAGTAAGTGCAATATACTTATATTTACCCTCTATATTCTGAGATATAACTGTTGAAGCTGTGTTTTTGTACAGCAGCACAGTTTGAGTGACAAGCAATTCAGAAATTATTCTGAATTTCTTTATTTTGAAGGGATATTTGATCAGACAATTTCATGAATACATACACGGACTAAATAAGTACTACAGAAGCAGTTCATTTTATGTAATTATGTTTCTACAGGGTGAGTCAGAATAAGACTGACAAACTCTGATTACAGATTCTTCACCTCATTTCGAGGTGAAAAGTTCCTATCAATGTATGTCCTAAAATGCATTCCCTTTGAAATACAGGGTGTCAAAAGTACAAAAAAAAATAGATTTAATTTATAATAATTTAACTTGGTACACTAATGAACTTTTATCAACTTAAAGGTCATAACATTCTATGTACCTAAAAGTAAAGGACACATATTCCGATATGCTATGCGATTTTTGCACATGAATTTATTTTGCTACTCAGGACATATCTTCAGTTTTTCTCAATTTTCTCAAAAACCTTTACTTTTAGGTACATGGACTGTTATGACTTTTAAGTTGAGTATTGATGAGCCTAACTAATGTCAAAAGCTCACTTGTCCAAAGAAAATATGAATGAAAATATTTCTACATACCAACTCAACTACGCCACTGGTTTACGAAAATTGAAAATTATAACTTTAAATTATCACGTTGATTAGTGTACCAAGTTTGATATTTTTTGCTTCAGGAATTTTGGAGGAAAAAAATTAAATTAAATTTTTTTTCGTACTTTCGACATCCTGTATCTCGAAGGGAATGCATTTTAGGATATACCTTGATAGGAACTTTTCACCTCAAAATGAGGAATCTGTAGTCAGAGTTTGTCGGTCTTATTCTGACTCACTCTGTATATTTACCATCATTGTTGTAACTATGGAAATGTATAAATAATATGGAATCCTCGAAGCACCAGTTTGAAATGACCAAGTGCTGGAGGCAGTGTTTTCAAAGAGTCTTGTTGTCATTGGTTTGAAATAATAATTGATTGATTTATGCAATATGAGGAAAATTGTCACTAGAGCTTCAATTATTACCGGAAATGTTTTAGAGAACAGGAATTTCCTAAAAAGTATTCATGTTCGAGAATTTTTTTTGTTTTTAATTGCAGCTGGAGTGGTATTCACTAAAAAAATTTCCCACCAACGTATTATTAAAAAAATACTAGGGTAATTAGGATTTTTGATTGTTTTGAAATCTAAATAGTCTTTGTATGTTAATTCAAAAGCAATATAATGTTATTTTAACTATAAACGTCAAAAATGTCCAGTGTAATTTCATGTTCCTTACCCAGGAAATTTTATTAGTTGCTATGGTAACGATGAAAAATTCAGGCCTTCAATTGGTCGAAAATGTTAGGTGTGGAATTTATAATGAAATTTAATGGGGAAATTTAATGATGAATAATTTTTTTTAGGAATTAATAGGAGAACTATATTGGGTGAAGTGAATGAGACTCGAGCTAAAAATCTTTCTCCAACAGCAAGAGTATTCTACCATAAAGTGAAGAAATGGGGAGCCCAAATGTCAAGAATGCAGAAAAATATTAAATCTTATAGGGAACGTCTTGCCGCCGCAGAAAAGGTTACAGCTACACCAAATTTCCAGACATTCGCCAAACATGTCAATCTACCATCGTTTAACTTCATGATGTGTCAACTCCGCAACCAACATCTGAAGCCGAAATCTCGAAGATATACGTTAGAAGAGAAAATTTTAGCATTGTCTTTGTTCAAGAGTAGTGGAAAGGGGTACCGCTTCTTGGGAAAAATTTTTGCTTTACCTTCTTCACGTACATTGAGCAATTTGTTAAGAAAGGTTCCGTTCCATCCAGGTATAAACAAACACATATTTTAATCTTTGAAAAAAAGCGTTCAAGAAATGAAGGATGAGAAAGAGAAACTCTGCATATTGATGTTTGATGAAATGGCCATTGACAGCAATATATGTTATCACAGGAGTGTTGATGAAGTTGTAGGCTTGGAAGATTATGGGACAGCGAGAAAAGCATTATTGGCAGATCATGCAAATGTGTTTTTGTTGAAGGGAATTTACAGACAGTGGAAACAGCCTGTAGTATTTACATTCAGTAATGGACCCGTCAAAGCCCTCAAACTGAAGGAACTCATACCACTCATAATCAGAGAATGCTTTTCTATTGGATTAGAAGTTGTTGCAACTGTTTGTGACCAAGGATCGACAAACAGTTCTGCCATAAAAATGCTTTGGAAGGAAACAAAAGAGCACTTTCTGAGAATTGGCACAGAGAATAAGTTATTTGAATTTTTGGTGGATGGTCATGAAATAGTGCCAATATTTGATGTACCACATCTTTTCAAAGGCCTTAGGAATAATTTAATGACCAAGAATCTACATTATAAACAGGACAAAAAAGATAAAATTGCTAAATGGGTACATCTGGAGCAGTTTTACCAACTAGATGTGTCAGAACCATCACTGAGGATTTGTAGTAAATTAACGGATGGCCATATTTACAAAGGAAAAATGAACAAAATGAAAGTGAAAACTTGCACTCAAGTATTTAGCCATACTGTGGGATCATTAATGAAGAGAATTGCGCATTGGGGTAAGTTATGATTTAATTCTTTCAATTTCAACTATAATTTTTCTTCAACATATTTTTCATTTTCTTCATTCAACTTTGTATTGCTACAGACCATTAAGCATTCTGAATTTTGTGGACTAAAAAAGAAATCAGTTCTCAACTTCAAATCTTCATAATTTCAATTTCAATTTGGGAAATTTGATTGTGCCATAATCTTATTAATGTAAAAGTGAACAGGGATGAGACAGGCCAAGAGCTCCCAGATTCATGGGAGTTCTAAGAACTAGCCTGTGGAGTCTCGTAGAGAAGACAGGGCTAGACAAAGAACTCTAAATGATCTCGAGGACAAACACAATAGATCTGAAAAGGTCGCGGTGTAGAGGCTTGTAGCACGAAAGTCCCTAATATATAATCTATAATATAATAATCTAAAAGTGAACATAACAAAAAAATCTTTTTTTCAATTGGTGCATGGCTACATCAACAACTCGAGAACCGTGAAGTCTAAATGACAATGTTATGATTGATCTGACGGGAATACCTTGTAACGTCAAATGAAATATTACAAACAAATGCAAAACTTTTATTCAAATATTAACGAAAGGTATACTGATGTCACATCACGAATTCAACTATTTTACATTATAAGTTCTTATTTCCATTATTTGTGATAATGACACATGTATTTATGATTTCAAAGTGCACTAATTGAAAAAAATACCGTAAAGTATGTGTGGATAACTGATCTTTCAAACACTTGCTCTATTTCGAGCACTCCGGCTGTGCCGCCGTGCTCGAAAAATCGCGCGTGTTTGAAAGACCTTTTTATCCACTTATACTTTAATATACTATTTATCATAATGGAATAATGATTTACAATGTAATATCCGATAAAATAAAAAATTACATTTTGGTAATGAAATTTAAAAACAAACTGAAGAAAAAAATTTTGAGGCTGATTTACTTAGTGAATTTGACAACTTGTCACTAATTCTTTTTCATTTTTTTACAGATATCGGCGATAATTTAAACTTATCTAAGGATGCTGAAGATACTGCAGATCTCATTTTGTTTTTGGATGAGCTCTTTGATAGTTTGAATATCTCAAGGAGAAGCAAAGCTGAAGCAAAACCCCTCAAGTGTATAATGACTGATAATTCAGCTCACAAAGAATTTTGGAAAAAATCTCTTCCAGTCATTAAATCTATGAAATATTTTTCATCGAAGAAGCAAAAGTATGTTCGACCTCCATCTCTTATTAATTTACTACATACAATACGTGCTTTCCGATATCTGACAAAAGTTCTTTTAGAACAAAAAAAATTTAAATATATTCTGACGGCTGCTTTCAATCAGGATCCTCTAGAGAATTTTTTCAGTTATATTAGAAGTCACTCAATCAGAAATACAAATCCTGATGCTTCACATTTCATCACCTTCTTCAAGTCATTAATTTGCAATAACTTTTTATCCACTCATTCTCCTTTGTCCAATTGTCAGAAAGATATGTCTGTCAATGCATTGGATAATTTAAAAAGTTTTTTAACTGGCAAGATTGTTGCTGGTATTGTTCCAGTAGTTGATGAGACTGACATTGTACCAGCTATCCCTGTAGAAGTATCCACTCAAAAACGAATGAAGTTAGGAAGATGTACCATTAAATATATGGGTGGATTCATTGCAAAGACGCTTTTCAAGTCGAAACTCATCAGTAAATGTAGGAACTGTAGAAATAACATTCTGACCAGGCACTCTCTTGAAGAAGATGATGATTTTATAGATGCAAGACAGCATGACAGAGGTCAACTTCAACGACCTGGACGTTTCTTGACTTTTTTAATAACCCATTCTCTCAGTCAGTTATTTTATCTCATACCAAGAATATGCAGTATAAAAAACTTATCCAAAGTTTTAGAGAGCATCCTAAATAAAAACTTATGTTTCAGTGCGATGAATTGCCCACATCATAATTTAGGACCTAAAGTGCTTGAGCTAATCACAAGATGTGCTATATTTTGGTGGTGCAAAAGTGTTTCCAAAATAATCAAAGGTACTGATACCAAATTTTCCAATTTTGTAAAAAGACATCCCGATCCAGTTTATATTGACCCCTTCAAACTCCATGCTTTGAGGAAATATGAGAAAAAGAAGAAAATATTCCGGAGAAAATAACAATGAAGTAACATCGTCAGATGTCTACGTATTTTGATGATACAACTTTTATCTGTTCATAATAATTGTATTCATACCAAATGTTCCAAATATTAATTTTTGAGTTTTTATTTGTTTTTCGTTGTAACTTTGTATTTGTGTTCTGAGAATGAATTATGTTTGTAAATTTATTTTATATTCAACTTTTGTTTAATGTTAAAATTTTGTATTTATCTTTGTGTTGAAAATTATTTGTCTTCGTCAATAAAGTATATTGGATTTGATTTGATATTGCGATGAAACATGGTACAAACGTAACCTTCCACCTTACTTCCTACCCTTCACGTAAATAGTCATAGGTGAAGGGGTCGTTATTATGCAATTTTTATTGTGACACCACTGTCTAGTTATTCTTCAAAAGTAATCATTTCAACATTCATAACCATTAAGATTGTTATTTATGAATGAGTTTACAACTTATACATGCATTGGTCAATCTAGGTGAATAACTCTCATTTTTCATATTCTTTTCATGTAATTTTTATATTAAAAAGAAGCTCGAAACGATTTTCTTTGTTGGTAAACGTTCAAAACAATAGAGACAAAACTAAAAATATATCCTCAACGACCTCAACCTAATGATTACTTGTGATTTTCTATTCTAACTAAACCTATCTAACAGAGAAACATGTTTGTTATCTACAAGATAAAGTTATGAAATATTCTAATTTGAATAATGATTTATTTATTTTGTAGAATTTTATGATGGAATGATAAATAAAGAAAAGTAAAACTTCTGTCTAATTTACTTGGTAATGGTTTATTTGTAAGGACCGGTTTTGGCTTTTACACCAGTATCAAGGACCTAATATAACTTGATAATGACCGTCTCTAAAAAAAATAAACCATTACCAAGTAAATTAGACAGAAGTTGTACTTTTCTTTATTTATCATTCCATTATTAAATATTTCATATTTCAAAATTCCCCGCTTATTCCTCTATCGGTAAATCATCTGATTTCTTGTTGTAGTCAGGTGACTTACCAACCCATTACAGAAATCCATGTAACTGAGTTTAAAATATTTTAGTTCCCAGTACAGACACTACACATCAGTGGCGTAATACGATTCATGGCTTACAGGTATTCAGTTTCGCATCTAAACTTTAGTTTCTGTGATCTGTGTAATAAGCATAATACTGTGGTTCAGGGGTGGGATTATGAACACTCGATAAGAGAGCTGTCACGATACGTAGGCTAGAACGATGGTTGTTCCCGATTCGAAACGAAGTCGAAATTATGAAATGTCTTTGAATAAAGATAGAATGGAAATATATCTACCATATAGACCATTGATATCGACTCAAGTTGCAATATATTTTGAATTGTATTCGTTTTTATAATTGATAAAATCTGACATATGTCAAACTTACTACGGATCGAGTGTTCGTAATTGCACCCCAGGTAGCCGCAGCCGTGGAGATTCGAATCGAGGCGGAGGGGGCTGATGTTGCGCGCTCAGTGAACCTCAGGGATGTGACTTACATAACTGAAGCGCGTATATACTGGGGGTTCTATTTACACAAGGATAGTTCACGGATTTTACTCGAAAATGAATTATATTTTTATACATACTAATAACGGAGATAGAATTACAAGATAATTGTTGCTTCTGCCTGACTTACAAAACTAGGGAATTTAGTAACTTCGTTACAATGGTTCCATGCTAAACTGGCTCTAAAGAGTCTTATAATGATAGGTATGATATGTTCCAGTCCGATTTGTAACAGAACTGGAGCTATGCCATCCTCTCCTGGCGATTTGTATGGGTGGAATGAGTTAACCGCCCATCTTATCGCCTGTGGTGTAAATATTTTGTTGGCAACCACCCAGTCATCTCTGTGAGGTCGTTTTATCCAGCCTATATTTGTGACTAGAGGTTGATTGTCCAGAATCAGGCTGCCTGGGAAGTGGTTATTAGCTAATAGCTCTAGTGTTTCTTTCCTGGATGCCGTAAAGGAGCCATCTGGACGCTTTAACGACCCCAGCTCCTGTGTCGGCTCTCTGGATAGAATCTTGTGGATACGGGTTCCGCTTGATGTGTTGGACACATTTTCGCAGAATCGTTCCCATGATTCTCGTTTTCCTTTCCGGATATCTTTGTTGTAAGTGGTTAGAGCAGACCTGTAATTTTCCCATTCACCTGATACCTTAGCTCGGTTAAATAACCTTCGAACTTGTTTTTGTGTTTTATCCAGATTTTTGGTCCACCAGGAAGCATTTCGGTTATACTTTTTCTCCCTCAGTGGACAGTTTTCGTGATAAGCTGAGATAAGTGCAGTTTGTAGATGTTCCGCAGCAATATCTATTTGATCACGACTATTTATTGTGGACAATCCGTTTTGGAGATGGTTCTTCAGGGAGGTCTTGTATCCTTCCCTGTCCATGCTCCGTATGTTTCGGTATTGTACCACTGGTCTGAGGCCTATTTCAATGTTAAATTGAATATGCCTGTGGTCTGAGCATGATGGCTCAGAGGACACCCTCCAGTTGGATATCTTGTTGCTTAGAAATTTTGAGCTGATCGTAAGATCTAGTACCTCTTTCCTAATACTAGTGACAAAGGTTGGCTCGGAGCCGACATTGTTAATTGTAAGCTCCTCCCCTATCAGGTAATTGAAAAGAGACTCACCCCTCATGTTGATGTTTGTGCTTCCCCACGCTTCATGGTGCGCATTGGCGTTACATCCTATCAGTAGATGGGTGTTATTCCTCCTGCAGAAGGCAATTAGTTCTCGCACGGCCGCTGGAGGAGGCTGTTCCGCACCCACTTCTATATGTATGCTGAGCAGACAATCATTTCTGTCATGCTCCCTCTCTCTGGAAATTTCACATGGATTGATGTCTTGGGTGCAGAAATCTGAAAGAATAAAATAATTAATGTTGTTTCTGGCTAGAATGCATGCCCTAGGTTTTACCCCAGAATTACCTCACCAGATGTGTTACTCAGGCCGGTAACTCAGCCTGTGTTGGAGGTCCAGGGTTCCTGGATGAGGGCCAGATCTATCCGCTCCTCTACGAATTTTTTGCCAAGGACGTAGGTGGCGGCCTTGGCATGTTGCAGGTTTCCCTGCAGGAGTCTGACTGTTGTATCAGCCAGGCCCTTAATTGCCGTCTTTTGGCGGTCCTACCCCGCTCTTTTCCTCAGAGGGCGGTTTATTTCCCTTCAGAGGTACCGGCACCCTTTTTGAGTGGTGGTCTGTTCGGGATGGATTTACCCTTCCCCGAGGCCACACTCGCAGGCTTTTTGGTCCGAGGCGCAACACTCGGGACGGATTTACCTTTCCCTTGCGGTGCTCCCCTTACGACCGTTTTCTTTGGAGGAGGCTTGCGTTCCTTCCCCTCCTCCGGCTGCGTCCGGGAGGGTTCTTCGGAACTGAATCTGTCCAAAGCCAAAGTAGGGTTTGAAGTCCAGCTCCTCCAAGGCTGTTATGGACCTTTCGTCAATGGCGAATGTCCATGTTTGGCCACGGCCCGAGTCCTCTTGGTTCAGTATTACCCAATCCTGAGTGGTTAGACCGTGGTTCATTTTTTTTCAACCTTGTGAGCACCATCTTGGCCGTGAGTCGTTCGTCGTCCGGGATGTATGCCACACAGATGAATGGCATCGGAAGGTCCTGCCCTTTGATGAATTTAATTTTCGCCCCTTCCCATGGTTGGAGTTGCTTTGATGATTCCTCCAGCCAGCTCCAGGCCGAAAAGTACAGCTCTGGAACCTCACCTGAGGGCCATCATCGGGTATTTGGCTCACAGCTTTCATAATTGAACGCTGAAGAGCCCTAAGTTGTTCGCCTGTTAGGGCAGTGGTAGGATATTCAGGGTGGATTAGGCCCACCCTGTTGCCCCCAGCCACTGTCCCGTACGAAGGTTTGGCTACCCCCGAGCAAGCTTTCTTCGCCGTGTGATCCGGCGTACTGTCGTCGGATCTCAGGCGTTTGCTTGCTCCAACAGCTCCAGACTGAGATTTGCCCCCCTTCGTTTGCTGATTTGGCTTGCCAATATCTTTGAGCACTTGCTCTAAGGCGGTCTCATAAGCCATTCCGCTCTTGAGCAAGCTACTCAGAGCTTTCCTTCTCGACCCTGAGAGTCGAGTGCGTTTCAGTTTGAGGCTATCCATAGCTATGGTAGCCTCATCCTGATCAGCTCCAGTAGGTTTCGGAGACTTTAACAGTTCCCTTTCCTGATCTGGAGTCAGTTCTGGAGGCGGTAAAATTCCGCTCTCCTCTTGTTGAGAGAATAGACCTACGCCCAGTCCCTCTTGTGGAGTCGGAATTCCGATCTCCATTGGTTCCCCAGTTTCCTGAGGATCGGGGGATTTATCCCCCCCGTTGGGGTTCTGATTTTTTAAGTTTTTACTCATATTTGTTCCCACGAGTAGCTAGGGAAATAAGATCCACCATGGTAGAGCCCCGCCTTGCCATGGTAAGGCTGTAATACTCTGGAAGGTCGCCCAGTGTCCCAGAGGCATCGTTCAAGACACATCACCCTATGTGCCACGCACCCCTCAGCACGATACCTCCCACCTTAGGTTAGGCGATCTTTTGACACTGTTAGTCTACGCTTCAGCTGCTTCCTAGGTAGCCTCTGAACCGAAGTCCACCACCCGCGACGTGGACGTCAGTGTCGTACCAACTCACGAATTGAGTTAGGTCCTCCCATCCAATTCTGAAGAGAACTGGCTGGGGTTACCCACCCAATTGGCAAACTTGGTCAGTCTCAGGTGTCGTTACCTGATACTGGAGCAGCACCGGCCAAGTTATTTATATCCGGGTAGTGGAAGGTGTCATGGTGGGGGTTCTTATTCTGCTGAGTGTGAACAAATGAGACAGAAAAATCTTAGATTATAGAACAATTCTCTATTAGCTCATTGGAAAAAATACGTTATGGCCTACCGGTCTATTAAGTAGGTATTATCCAGCAGCTGTTTTATTTCATAAATTATTCCGGAATATTAAAGAATTTACAGTACCCAAAATGGGGGGACACACGCCACTGATCAATCGGTATTCGGGAATGTTCGGAAAATTTGGCAGCTAGCTTTAGCAAGACGACGATAAAGTGCACGGCAGGCACGCTCTGTGATTGGTCACTGTAATGGCGGTAAGTTTAAATGACAGACGAGAAGAAGGCAAACCACAGAACTGTGGGATATAGTTCTGTGAGGCAAGCTGAGTTGAAAAACCTAATCTGACTCAAAGAGACTAAACTAAAAGGAGGGTTTAAGCTATAGTTAATTGATTTAGCCGATACTTGATGAAAATCCATATTAATATCCATCATAAAACTATGTTTAAAAGATTTTCACTATAAATAGGTTTACAAAACCCGCGACAATTGTTTCTTCTCCGCTTGAAGAAGCTGTTGTACAGCGAAACAATTGTCGCGGGTTTTGTAAACCTATTTATAGTGAAAATCTTTTAAACAGTTTTATTATGGATATTTTAAGCTGGCTATAGCCAATCTTGTAGCATCAACGCGTCATAGTGACGTACTTGGACATGAGTACAGAGTCGAACTCGAACCAAGCAACAAAACGTCAGCAGTAACTCTCATATACCAAGAGCTAGTCCGTCACTGTCTATAGAGAACGGCGGCCATGTCACGTCCAACGTCACATTTCGTCACAAATGTTATTTTATCTCTTTCTATTAGTGTCACCATTGTTTCATGGGGATTAGACTCTCCTTAAGATGTCTAAATAACCTGGTGATTCTAACGATTCGATTTTGTTTTGATTTTTTCGGACGGTATCACCTGTTGGATTACGAGTTAGTTCCGTATTAACCGCGCGCAGCGCTTAGATCGCTGACAGAAACTGTTAAGCGACTTACACATAACGGCGTTATGCGTTCACGACTTTTATTTTTATAATGTTTTCTTATTGGTTCCGTTCGAGAAGGGTTAATGTTATCATACATTTGACATTATTTTTATTATTTTGGTATTAATTAAGTCTGATTCATTATCTCCTCATATTTTTTGTGGTGTATTGTGTTCGTCGTATTTATCCTGTTTTTCGTTAAAATTTGTTTTCCTGTTCTTTTGTATTGTTTCCGTTAGTTTTGTGTGCAGTGTGTTATTTTAGTTACGAGATTTCCTTGGAGAATTTACTTTATATTATTAGTGTCTAGTGAAGATGACACGAATGTGTATTTTGTGTGGAGAGTCAAAGGAAGGAAATCCCTATATCCCAAACCAAAAGCAAGTTGAAATTAATATTTTTTTTATCAATAAATCATTCTGAAGAATATCAGATTGGTAGTCGAATGGTGAGGTGAAATTCATTCAAAAATCAAGCAGAGACTGTCGAGACCAAGGAAATATTTTGGATTGTTTTCATAGCACAATTACAAAACTAGGAAGATTAGATGACTATTATCACCTTCTCTCATAGGACTGTCAACCTGTTGCACCCCTACGCGCAACAGAAGTCTTCGATATACTTGTGCTAGCTAGGCAAGACGCATCCCTAATTACCTTTTAACGTGTGATGTCATGCAAGAGAGTGAGTGACCAAGCTGGGAATCAACGTTGTGTCAGGCGACCACCACGACCCATTGATGAAATATCCAAAAACTTTCATGTACTGCTAGTATCAAATATGTACTGTCGGTTATAATAATTTCAACAAATTAGAACTACTTCTTCACTCCACTATTCCTACTATTTAGCATAATAGGCAAATATTCGATAGAAAACAGCTACTTCCTTGACTAATGTTACACAGTTTATTGAATCATTTCTGCCTGACGAATGAAATAAAATTCATTAGAAAAAAAGTTTATTGTTATGAAAATATACAGAGAAAACTTGCTATACTTCGAGAGCGATGAGATATGTAGCTAGTGTGCACTGGAGCTAGTAGTAAGTGGAGCTCACATACATATATTACCGTATAGTATGCTAAGACATCCATATTTTCCAGAATGATTGACTCCAAACATGGATTGATACCATTGGAAAACACCTTCCAGTTTCTGGACACCTGTGTTCTGCCAAAGAGAATATATTGGTTCAAGGAAGCTATTGAAACGTGCAGTACCATCCATATGACTATTTAAATTCAAATTTCTAACAGTATTCAGTAACTTTGCAACACTGAATTATCAAATGGTGTTTCTTTTACTCCAATCTTGTAAGCTCAACCTCATGAATAAGCAAATTGAACAAGAAGTTTTAACATTGAAATCTGATAACTAGACACTGGAATAGTTTCATTGATTTTAAAACCCTCCGATAATTGCTTTCTCAATTCCTAGTGATAATTCATTGTGTGCAGTGACATATTTGTATACAGATAGAAAAAAATCTCGTTCAAACCCAAAATGCATAATCCAAACTTTGAATACCTTCTTTCAAATATGAAGGTATCTAGAGAAAAGTATCTTTTTTTAGAATACGTAAACAATGTTATTCAAAAAAAATTACTTGTGATTGCAGGATATGAAATATTGTATTTTAGCTACATATAGGCTGAAACACAATAGAAGATTTTAAAAATAAAACAGGGTGCAAAAAGAATTGAAAGATTTGTAGGATTAGCCAGCGGATTATGATTTTTCAAATAAATGAAATAACTTTTTCTCGTACAGCTTTATTTTCGCCATCTTGTCTACCAACAAAACAACTAACTTTTCCCTCCTACCAGTCCTGCCACCAGCAGATCAGTGTTCCCAACCGACCAACACAGAAGAAGGCGGGAATTTCAAAATTGACGCCTACAGATTTAATTTTACCAAAAAGACTGTGTGGCGAGACCAGAATAACAATACGTTTCTCGTTAAAAGGAAACCTGAAATTGTAAAACTTAATGCTTAAAACAAAACTTCAATTGTATTTCAGCCTTATCAAAACAAATTATACCTGTTTTCGTTTTGGTTAACATTTTTTCGTAGAAGTGGCTGATCAACCTACACAAAGATTTCAGTATACTCTAAAAAAAAACTGATTGTTTTCACCCAATTCAAAATGAATGCCTTGGCATTTTACATTGCCTCTACAGTTATTAATTGATTTATTTGTTTTGCATTTTCAGTTTGCTCATGGCTAATGAAGTGGAGAAACTCCTCAAATCACATAAAATGTTAAAATTTATTGAAATAACAATGTTACTTGAAATAAGTTATTTTTGAAAGCAATGTCTATTAATGAACTGATTTTCAATTTCAAGAACTTTTTCTTTGATACTATACTTTTGAAATTAAGTCACTGATCTAGATAACAGGTAATCGACTTCGTTAAATTAATTCAATGGATGGATTAAATTGTATTTTATACCTGTGACAATGTAAATTAACTGTATGTACGTGCTGAATAAAGAAGTTTATTATTATATCAAAATAAATATGTAGGAATATACTAATCAATGTTTCTATATTAGTATGGCTTCCAATCTTTCGTTTCACTCCTCTCCTGGTCCATCTTGTAATAACACCGCCTCCGACTCAACCATACCAGATATTCCTTTACCAAGTCCAATTACAGAAATACCTGATACTTCCGAGATAGAACAAACATTTTCATTAACAGAAAAATTTGATATGACAGACCTATATTCTTTGATTTAATAAGATAATATTAACATCAAGCTCCATGATAGATGGGGTTATCATAAATTAGAGGAACATGTAGTACTCTCAAAATTGACAGCAATGAATAATGATTTACCCTTCCTTAAGCGAACAGTGGTTTTGAGGAATCACTCAATTTGTGCTGTTGCTTCAAACAAATTTTTCTATTTCATAGACTTTGTCACTACCATTGAGAACTTAGAAGATTACATAAAAATGGTGGTAGATGAAATATATATTTGCAAAGGATCAACCAAGTCCTTCCTGTGAAATTTTCATTTCTACTTATGCAAATGAATGCAGATTATGTTCAAAATATAATAGTTTTTAAAAGAAAATGTATGATTTCTTAAAAAATCTAAAACTAAACAACAGTTCTATATCAGAAAAAGAAATAGGCAATTGGAATCTATAATAATTAAAATGAGAAAAAAATTTATTGACTCCAATAAATTGGAAAACTGCATAAGACATCTCCAAGTGAATAGACAAGAAATGATAAAAACATGTTGTAAAGCTAGTCAATGCAAGAAAACAGGTAAAAGATATACTTTGGACTTGATGAATACCTGCAATTTGGTTAAAATCAAAAGTCCAAAATTATATAATCATATGAGGGAAAATAATATACTACCTCACCATCTCCATGTACCCAGTCGAGGTGAGTATTGAATATATTTAAATCCTTTATTGATAAAATTTGTATCATTGTTAAAATTGTTTTTTCCGTTAACCAGCTGTCGTTCCCTTACGAACGGCATCCCTCAGAAGTCGAAACTTGTGCGAGCCAAGGATTAACGAGGTCTTACCTTTTAACGTGCGATAACTAGCTCGATTAACACATGAAACAATCCCATTATCAAAGTTCAGGTTTTAAAGGCTTAGGTTTGTTAAAATACTGATTGAACATCAATTTAATGGTAATAAAAATAATGGATTATGATGAACTTCATGCATTGAGGAAAAAATCTACGAGCTAGCAGTTAATTACTGAATATTCTACTCAACATTAAGTTAATTAACTCAGAATTATACTCTAGTAGTATTGATTTAATTGAAATAAAAAATGCTGTTTGGTTACAATAAAAATATTTAAAATAATTAAGTGGATAGCGGTATTAGGTATGAGCAAAAGCAATTTATAAGGGTGTAATTCTACTACCACATTCACTAATCGTTGTTTTTAAGGTATATAAGGAACCTAGATGGCAGTTTTGTCACCCAGAAAAGAGTTTTTTCTCTATTGAAAGAAAAAACTAAGCATTTGGCAGAATAGGAAAAACATGTATCTCTCTTGGTGGATTAATGCAAAATAACAAAAACTAAAAAGTTTGTTAAAAATCTGATGGATTTTATCGGATTTGTTGACTTGGGTGATGATACTCCAGAAACTAAACTAACAAAGACAATCTTAGGGACCATGCTTTGATTCTAATGTTTCAACTATTTGCCGGTCGTGGTATCCAAGCTTTGGCATGTTTTTTGAGTGGAGGTGATGTCATTGAGGAAATTTTGTCCAAAATCATTCTTGAATGTGTTATTCTTTGGAATTGGAAAATGTGGGAACATCTTGGTGTTCAGAATAGCCTGTAATCTTGGTGTGAGCATCCTATGGATGCTTCAAGGAATTTGAGATTGTGTTCCAATTTTCCACACCTCATCAAATGCTTGAGAAATAACTTGATGCTGAAAAAGAAATTCAGAGTATCAATCAATCAAATATACTTTACTTATTGTCAAATATTACACATCTTGTGGATAAAGCAATTATTAAAACTGAGTGTAAAAGGGTCAAACAATACAAAATGGGTAATACAGATTAAAACCTTGAAATATAACTCGAACAATACAAATACACAATATATACATTTAATAAAATCAGAAAACATCTCATAATCCTTCCGCAAAAAAAATTCACGAAATTCATAATAAGGTCTACGAAGTAAAAATTCTGTAACAGCATTCCTGAATAAAACATAAGCTCCTTTATTTTTCAGTGAACTTGGCAGGTGGTTAAACATTTTCCCTACATTATAAACGAATGAGCTTTTTACCAATTCTGACCAAATATGACGAAGTCTTGTATTGATTGGATTTTTCTGTCTGAATAGATGTCTATGAATAAGACACACAGTTTCCAATATATTATAAAGACTTGGTAAGGTTAAAATCTTGCCTTTCGTGAGTAAGGTCTTGCAAGATGTTTTTGCCATCTACTTGACAACCGGATGATATTTATTTCATAGTGCTACAATGTGAGTGTCAAATTTCAAATTAAGGACAACATTTAAACCTAGAAATTTTTTATTTCATGAATTAAGCAATCATCTACACTGATATTTCCAATGGTATCTTTGAAGGAAATCATATTGGTTTTCTCGAAGTTAATAGATAAAAAGTTCATATCGCACCAGACTTTGATAACTCGTAGATCTGCTTCGATTACCGTGTGTAGAACATGCACATCTTTATTGTGTTATGTGATAGTAGCATCGTCTGCAAATAGTGTAAAAGTTCCTTCAATGTCTATGTTTATCATATCATTGATGTCAGTTATCAGTTTCCATTGGAGATTCAATCTATAGATGAGATAGGGAGAATGTTGTTGAAAACCAAACTGTTGTGCAGTCAAAATTTTGTTTTTTATAATATACGAATCCAGTCTCTTTTTGACGAGTTTCTTGATTATTTTCGATAAGGCTGGTAATAATGAAATTTGTCTCAGATTGGAAGGTTCATTCACATCACAAATGCTTTTTATAAAGCATCAGAAAACAATCCATTCCCAATCAAAGTTTTGATAATGGTGACAATACTTTCTAAGGTGCTAAAACATGTTTTGTCATTTTGAGCAAATAAAGTATTCTAAGGCACTATCGGGCAGGTTAGTGAAAATTCTAATTGATGTCTTATCTGTAACACAAGCATTTTTGTTCCTTATTTCAGACGAATTCAGCAAATTCACTTTGCTTGCCAGACATAGTAATCCTATCATTTTAGATTCCAGAAGGTTTTGTTTTCCCATTTCAAAAACATTTTCGAATATGAATCAAAAAATGAATTCAAGATGGCTTTCAAGTTCATAAAGTCATATTCAGCCGAAATATGGAGAAAATATCTATACACTGCTAGCCTTTCAAGTGGGACAGAACTTACATGATACTTCACAGAATAGACCAATGTCAATAATTTTAGTTATAGCAAGTCAACAACATCTCTTGAATTGTCAGAATGTTATAATATTTCATTTACTTCAAAAGTGTACATTACTAATATGATTTTCTTTGTAGTTCAGAGTTTCAATAGATTTTTTCTTTGAAATTATACATGTGGTCTAAATTTTGAAAAAAATCTAATAAATATAGTCAAAGTCAAAATATACTTTACTGTCAGAAGTTTTTTAACTTATTTTCAAAGCATTTCAACTATATATCTAAACTGTAATATTGATAGTCTCCTCCATCTAAACATAAGTCCAGATTAAAAGGGGGTACTATCACCATCTGCCCTCCAGGGCGACTTGACAAAAAAGGTAGCGCATTTCCTATTTCAACTTCGGGAAAAACCTACAGTACTACCAGAGGAGTCATTGAGGCGAGAATGAGCGCATGCAACTGTACGAGAATAAAAAACAAACAAACGCCCATCATCATACCAATGACCCCTTCATTTCTGCCAACTTCCTAAACATTGTCCCATTGTTCACTAAGGAAGCTGTTATTTTCCATATTTTAATCTTACATTCTTATCCTAAACATTGGTATTCTGAATTCTGAAAGATAAAAACTTAGTTGTTGATTTTTAGAATTTATGAAATATATTTAAAATTCAATTTTATGTAAAAAATTTAACTTCTTAGAGTAGTATTTCACTGTTCTGTAATTGTGATTATATTTTTTCTAATGGTGAAACCGTAAATAAATAAATAAGTCGGTTCTTGGAACATTCCTAAAAACAAAAAATCTCCTCGTTAATGTTGCTGTTAAATTTTATTCTTAGTGCATGATTGGGGTATTCTTGAAATAATGTTTCGAAAACTTTTAAAACATTTCAGAAATATTTTATATTTCCAGAAATGTATGTTTCTCCATTTCATTAAAATGTATGTCATTTCAAATTGTGAAATTAAATGATAGTTACCTCTGTTTTCATGTTTTTTGTTCCACTTTTCCCAGAGTGTGACAGCAACGTCCAAAATTTTCTCCAACACATCTTCGTATACATTTTCTCATTATGCCAACACCTGCAAACAGTAGAAGTTTACTTCACCAAAAAAAAGAAAATTTTAAAATTTGTTTTCATGAATCCCTCAGGTTTCCGGAGAAACCATTTTGCTCATGAGCTTGTGTGAGCAAGGGATATCCGGCACTTAAAGCTTACATGAGAGTGGATTTCGAGCTATTCTAGCTCAGTGGCAGACGGTGGGATAAGGGTGAGTGGCAAACCCTCTAGCACCACGACTACTTCTAAGAAGCCATTATATTAGCAAATCAGTTTTCATGTTGGTGATTTTATAAATACATTGTTTCTTTGTTTTCACTGATCAGTAAATCTTGGATACTAAGTTTTTATTGGTGTCTATGCAAGGTTTGTTACTTCTTCATAAAACCATTTCATTTTTCATATCAGTAATGAAAATAGTAACTTGAAAGTATATGTATCTAAGCCTTCATCCCAAAACTTATAATTTAAAATTGATCAGTAGTATCTCAAATGTCAAATTTTACTTCCAATGACCAAATAAGTTTACAAATAGTATTTTGTGCCATGTTGATGAATGAACCATAGATATAGGTAGATAATAGTGCAAATGAGTTGTTAGAAAATATACTTTTACATTCTTTTCATCAACAAAATGTTCAAACTACGCTCAGTATAAACATTAGCTTGAAAAGTTGATCACATATTCATATTCAACAAGAGTAAAAACGTGATATGTTGTTGATAAGTAGTGATAATTAACCAGGATATTTTTAGAATTTTATTCATCTATTGGATCTTGATCTTTTAAGTAAAAATTTGAAGTAATGGAAGCATGCAAGAATGATCGAATTCAAGAAAGGATGAGATTTTAGGTACTTACCATAAACGTAAAAATAAAACTGTTGTATAATTCGTTTTCAATCCTTCCACAACATGAGCATCTCACAAGGACCGAAAATCGAAATAATTAAATTTTCACTATTTTCCATGGAAATTTCATCAACATAACCAAAGAGTAGGTTATAAACACTTCAAAACTGACGTCCGGTAACGGACGATGTATGACGTCATAGTTGTTTCGTAGGGCGATATCTTTCGGATTGAATTTTGAAACGCTCTCCTAAATCGTGGTGTAAATAGTTGACGGTCGGACGTTCCACTCAAGAATTTTGAAACGATGGAATGAAGTTTTCGGACAGGACGTTCTAATATCGAAACGCTTCGTAAGAAAAGTTAGACGTCGGACGTAATATTGAAACGTGCGCCCGACGTTTAACTTTTCTTATGAAGAGTTTCGATATTAGAACGTCTTGTCCGAAAACTTCATTCCATCGTTTCAAAATTCTTGAGTGGAACGTCCGACTGTCAACTATTTACCCCACGATTTAGGAGAGCGTTTCAAAATTCAATCTGACAGATATCGCCCGACGAAACAACTATGACGTCATACATCGTCCGTTACCGGACGACAGACGTTAAATTGAAACGCACCTCAGAGGTGCGTTTCAATATTACGTCCGACGTATAACTTTTCTTATGAAACGTTTCGATATTAGAACGTCTTGTCCGACAACTTCATTCCATCGTTTCAAAATTCTTGAGTGGAACGTCCGACCGTCAACTATTTACCCCACGATTTAGGAGAGCGTTTCAAAATTCAATCCGACAGATATCGCCCGACGAAACAGCTATGACGTCATACATCGTCCGTTACCTGACGACAGACGTTAAATTGAAACGCACCTGCAGTCACAAAACACACATCCATCGAATCCGAAGTCATTCCGAACGGTCACCGATCGTCCCTGAGGTCTGTGGTCATGCCAGTCATGTCACCCGGTCATGGATGAAAAATAGGCACGAAAATATACATAAACATAACGGAGTCAGCCCTCTGGCGGTAAATTCGGTACTAGAACGTTATTGTCAAAAATGAAGCAGAATCAAGTAGGCAGGTGTCTTCAATTTGATCCCACAGTTTTTCAGCTATAAGTGCAAACACCATGGTTTCTCACTGAAATATACCTTATGACAGGTATATTTCAGTGTGGTTTCTAGACATCTTAACTCTCCTGTTGAATAATGTTTAGTCTCCTTGAATCTGACCAACCTTAAGTAGACAGAATAACGATTGAAAATTATTAGCGATTCAACTACTATTCATCCAAAATTATCAATAACCTAGCATTGGTAGGAGTGCTTATGCCGTGCATTTTATTGTACAGTGCTTTTGGCACTTGGTAGCCAATTTCAGATTGGTGAAAGGAAAGGGAAACACATAACCTAACTATTAATCAAAAATATTTCACAAAATATGTGAAAAATGGTTCGAATAACCGAGATTTTCTTTGTTAGAGTACAAAAAATATCGAGAAAATATCTCCGTGAAGGTTTCAGAGACAATTTGAGAATTTACGTTCAGGGAGGACCCGGAGGAAATGGTTTACCAAAGTAAAAAGTTCAGGTCTCATCAATCATCATATTTGGTTGCAAACAGCTATTTTTTACAGGTTTGGAGGTGTTGGTGGAAAAGGAGGAGATGTTATTGCAGTAGCCAAAGAAGATATATCTTTGGACAAGGTATTCAAGGTTAATAAGAGTAAACGCTATGTAGGAAAAGGTGGGAGACACGCTTCTCATAATTTCATATTAGGTCCCCCTGGAGAAGATCTGCGGTTTGAAGTACCAGTAGGAGTGTCATTAATCACTGATCTGGGAAAAAAATTAGGTAGGTAAGTGAACTGTATTCTGATTTATTTCATAGGGTTTGAAATAAGTACATTGTTCCCAGAATATTCAAGGTGGGTTATCATACCAGAACATGCTATTTCTGTTCAATTCAATATTCTCTGATATATATTTGAGAAAAAGAAATTGAGGAAATCTTGACGGGTGTGAAAGCAGCAACGGTTTTCCTAGCAACGGTTTTTCAATTTTTTTTCGCTTATGGTCTTTACAAATAACCGTTGCTCGACGTTTTTTTACGGAAATGAGTTATTCTGTACCTGCTGAATATGTTCTGAAGGGTGAAATATTTTGTGAACCAAAAACTACCCCTCAACATCCCTCCGGAGTAGAAAAATCTTGAAACAGTTGAAATACCCATTGCTCGAAGTTTTTTGACGGAGATGGGTTAATCTACACCTGCTGAATACGTTCTAGAGGGGGAAATATTTTGTGAACCAAAAACTACCCCCCAACATCCCTCCGAAGTAGAAACATATTGAAACAGTTGAAATACCAGTTGCTCGAAGTTTTTTGACGGAAATGGGTAATTCTACACCTGCTGAATACGTTCTATAGGGTGAAATATTTGGTGAACCAAAAACTACCCCTCAACATCCCTCCGAAGTAGAAAAATCTTGAAACAGTTGAAATACCCGTTGCTCGGAATTTTTTGATGGAAATGGGTAATTCTACACCTGCTGCATACGTTCTATAGGGTGAAATATTTTGTGAATCAAAAACTACCACCCAACATCCCTCCCAAGTAGAAAAATCTTGAAACAGTTGAAATACCCGTTGCTAGAAGTTTTTTGATGGAATTGGGTGATTCTACACCTGCTGAATACGTTCTAGAGGGGGAAATATTTTGTGAACCAAAAACTACCCCTCAACATCCCTCCGAAGTAGAAAAATATTGAAACAGTTGAAATACCCGTTGCTCGAAGTTTTTTGATGGAAATGGGTAATTCTACACCTGCTGAATACGTTCTATAGGGTGAAATATTTTGTGAACTAAAAACTACCCCTCAACATCCCTCCGAAGTAAAAAAATCTTGAAACAGTTGAAATACCCGTTGCTCGAGGTTTTTTGACGGAAATGGGATAATCTACACCTGCTGCATACGTTCTATATGGTGAAATATTTTGTGAACCAAAATCTACCCCTGAACATCCCTCCGAAGTAGAAAAATCTTGAAACAGTTGAAATACCTGTTGCTAGAAGTTTTTTGATGGAATTGGGTAGTTCTACACCTGCTGAATACGTTCTAGAGGGTGAAATATTTTGTGAATAAAAAACTACCACCCAACATCCCTCCGAAGTAGAAAAATCTTGAAACAGTTGAAATACCCGTTGCTAGAAGTTTTTTGATGGAAATGGGTAATTCTACACCTGCTGAATACGTTCTAGAGGGGGAAATATTTTGTAGACCAAAAACTACCCCTCAACATCCCTCCGAAGTAGAAAAATATTGAAACAGTTGAAATACCCGTTGCTCGAAGTTTTTTTATGGAAATGGGTAATTCTACACCTGCTAAATACGTTCTATAGGGTGAAATATTTTGTGAACTAAAAACTACCCCTCAAGATCCCTCCGAAGTAAAAAAATCTTGAAACAGTTGAAATACCCATTGCTCGAAGTTTTTTGACGGAAATGGGTTAATCTACACCTGCTGCATACGTTCTATATGGTGAAATATTTTGTGAACCAAAATCTACCCCTCAACATCCCTCCGAAGTAGAAAAATCTTGAAACAGTTGAAATACCCGTTGCTCGAAGTTTTTTGACAGAAATGGGTTAATCTTCACCTGCTGAATACGTTTTATAGGGTGAAATATTTTGTGACTCAAAAACTACCCCTCAACATCCCTCTGAAGTAGAAAAATCTTGAAACAGTTGAAATACCTGTTGTTCGAAGTTTTTTGATGGAAATGGGTAATTCTACACCTGCTGAATATGTTCTATAGGGTGAGATATGTTGTGAACCAAAAACTACCCCTCAACATCCCTCCGAAGTAGAAAAATCTTGAAACATTTAAAATACCCGTTGCTCGAAGTTTTTTGACGGAAATGGGTTAATCTACACTTGCTGAATACGTTTTATGGGTGAAATATTTTGTGAAATAAAAACTACCCCTCAACATCAGTCCGAAGTAGAAAAATCTTGAAACAGTTGATGTTGAGGGGTAGTTTTTGGTTCACAAAATATTTCACCCTATAGAAAGAACGTATTCAGCAGGTGTAGAATTACCAATTTCCATCAAAGAACTTCGAGCAACGGGTATTTCAACTGTTTCAAGATTTTTCTACTTCGGAGGGATGTTGAGGGTTAGTTTTTGGTTCACAAAATATTTCACCCTCTAGAACGTATTCAGCAGGTGTAGATTAACCCATTTCCGTCAAAAAACTTCGAGCAACGGGTATTTCAACTGTTTCAAGATTTATCTACTTCGGAGGGATGTTGAGGGGTAGTTTTTGGTTCACAAAATATTTAACCCTTTTGAACGTATTCAGCAGGTGTAGAATTACCCATTTCCATAAAAAACTTTGAGCAACGGGTATTTCAACTGCTTCAAAATTTTTTAACTCGGAGGGATGTTGAGGGGTAGTTTTTGGTTCACAAAATATTTCACCATATAGAACGTATTCAGCAGGTGGAGAATTACCCATTTCCATCAAAAATCTTTGAGCAACGGGTATTTCAACCGTTTCAAGATTTTTCTACTTCAGAGGGATGTTGAGGGGTAGTTTTTGGTTCACATAATATTTCACCCTATAGAACGTATTCAGCAGGTGTAGAATTACCCATTTCCATCAAAAAACGTCGAGCAACGGGTATTTCAACTGTTTCAAGATTTTTCTAGTTCGGAGGGATGTTGGGGGGTAGTTTTTGGTTCGCAAAATATTTCACCCTATAGAACGTATGCAGCAGGTGTAGAATTACCCATTTCCATCAAAAAACTTCAAGCAACGGGTATTTCAACTGTTTCAAGATTTTTCTACTTCAGAGGGATGTTGAGGGTTAGTTTTTGGTTCACAAAATATTTCCCCCTCTAGAACGTATTCAGCAGGTGTAGATTAACCCATTTCCGTCAAAAAACTTCGAGCAACGGGTATTTCAACTGTTTCAAGATTTTTCTACTTCGGGGGGATGGTGAGGGTTAGTTTTTGGTTCACAAAATATTTCCCCCTCTGGAACGTATTCAGCAGGTGTAGATTAACCCATTTCCGTCAAAAAACTTCGAGCAACGGGTATTTCAACTGTTTCAATATTTTTCTACTTCGGAGGGATGTTGAGGGGTAGTTTTTGGTTCACAAAATATTTCCCCCTCTAGAACGTATTCAGCAGGTGTAGAATATCTCATTTCCGTAAAAAAAACGTCGAGCAACGGTTATTTGTAA
Source organism: Chrysolina oricalcia (assembly GCA_944452925.2). Lineage (NCBI taxonomy): Eukaryota > Metazoa > Arthropoda > Insecta > Coleoptera > Chrysomelidae > Chrysolina > Chrysolina oricalcia. The sequence continues at coordinate 44,392,133 of OX101815.2, read as the reverse complement.
AGACCATAAGCGAAAAAAAATTTAAAAAACCGTTGCTAGGAAAACCGTTGCTGCTTTCACACCCGTGAAATCTTGTTTATTCTAAACAGAGTAGTTTTGAGAAAATATGGTATAAAGTTGGAACATTGCTGAGACTCTGTTAATTACCTTCAATTGACTCAATTACAAATAAGTATTAAAGCGAGTCTGGGCAATATTGCAACTTTACAACAGTGTTTTCTTGAAACTACCCTGATGTCGCTTGGTGTCCTTCTGATGAGCTTGACTCAAATGTCTTTTACCAATCACTATTAGCTTACCAATGCTGCCTTTTATATTATTCTCAAATAGTTATCTGATTTTCTTAATATTCTTACTTTTTGTTTGGTTTTTCAGGTGAATTGAACAACGAAAATGATGAGGTAATTGTTGCAAAAGGGGGAACAGGTGGACACCCAAAAAATGGTTTCCTTGGTACCAGAGGACAAGCATACCATCTGAGACTTGATTTAAAGCTGATTGCAGATATTGGATTGGTGGGTTTTCCTAATGCAGGAAAAAGCACATTGCTGAAAGCTATTTCTCAAGCAAAACCAAAAATAGCTAGTTACCCATGTAAGTAAAGTACTCACAGCTGCGCTCTTCATTATTGTTTAGAATTACTGGCAGTGTGCCATGAAAGCTCCTCCACAGACAAACAATAATTGTATAATCTTACCAAATACTTTCAGAATTTACTAGGTACAGATTATTCTCGTAATTATTTCAGAATATTTGAAAAATATTTTTTACTCCCAATGCAACTATTATTTATCATAAAAAGGATTTCACATTTTTACACCAAATAAAAGGTATTCCATTTATCATACCAATATTTATACAATACATTAAGAAACAATCGACCAGGGTCCTTCAGCCAGTGGATAATTACATTGAGTTTGTTACTAACTACAAGATGAGTGTAGTATTCTTAGGATAAAAAAAGTAAATTTTCTTATTCATTATAATAATATTGATGTTACTGTCTTTCCGTAAGTTCTTGCAACATGGTGGCTTTGCTGGAAATTTAAGCAGTGGCTTGGCATTATTCCTCTCCAGTATTAGGGGGTCCATTTTCCAAATTCCTAGGATTGGAGGCGAACTTTGAAGCATTTCCATTCTCTCTTGGAGTTTTTGCACTTTGGTCTTGAAGTGGAGCACATTGTTGGATGGGTTATGGAGTGGGTTATTTGGGTGTCGTATTCTAGTTATGGAATGAAGTGCAGGGGTTTTGGCAACCTGTAAATTCTTCTTCGCAGTATTTTGCAAGTTGAGGTACAGAGAATGGCCATATTCCAAAGTTGGTTGGCAGATTGACTTATATATATTTTGCTTGCAGTTGAGGTTTCGATTCCCTGGTTTTTATAAGTTATTGTTCTCGAATATTTTGCTCTTGTCATGACATTTCTCTATGCCAATTTGGTATTATGATTGAAATTTAGCTTGTTATCCAGATATACTCCTAAATATTCTTATTGTTTTGCAAGGATGGATTTGATGATTATTGATCCTGATGGTGGGAGAATTGTCTGATGGGTTCCACAAATATTTTATTAATTTATATGATTATGCTTCAATTTCAGTCACAACTGTAAAACCAAATGTTGGGATCATAGAATACAAAGACCGTCGACAAATTTCAATGGCTGACTTACCTGGTCTGATAGAGGGAGCACATGCCAATAAAGGTATGGGACATCAGTTTTTAAAACACATAGAAAGAACAAAGCTGTTGCTTATGGTTGTTGATATAAATGGGTTCCAGCTTAGTCCTCAGCATGCTCATCGGAGCTGTTTGGAAACTGTCATGCTTTTGACAAAGGTAAGCTATTTTAATCATATTATTTGATATTTGTACAATGTCTTGATCTCAAGTACCTACTAGGTGGCAACTGGAATTCAGGCCAATCATTATTTATGTTTAGATCCAAATATTTAGTTTTATAATGTAATTTTTTCTACATTCAGGAACTTGAAATGTATAACGAAGACTTACTCAAAAAACCATCAATGATTTTGATAAATAAAATGGACTCTGAAGGTGCATTTGAACAATTCCAAGAAATAAAAGAGCATTTAAAAGATCCAACAGGTAAGTTCATGAAACTATTTTGAAGCTTTGTGAACCAATTGCATACATAATCAATATTTCTTTTTCAATAGGTATTTTTCCAGAAAAACTCACAATAGTACTTGTTAAAGCCATTAAAAAAAATGACATTATTAATAATTGAAGGACCAATGCACTTTTTTTTTGTTGAAATTGTTAAAAATTGGTAAAATTGTTTTTTCCGTTAACCAGCTGTCGCCCCCTTACGAACGGCAGCCCTCAGAAGTCAAAACTTATGCGAGCCAAGGATTAACGAGATCTTACCTTTTTACGTGCGATTCCTAGCACTTTCTCGGGCCATCAGAAAAATTTCTGCTGTCGCAATGTTTTGAACCATCGTCGAATGGCAGCCAAAGTGAATGAAACAATGTCGCTTTAACCACTCGGCTACCTGGCCCCTGGCAATACTTCCAAACATGACTAAAGTGTTTGAGATAATAAACTACTCAACACTTATTTCGTTGCACCCCAACATTTGTCTCTGTTAAAATCTGAATAACTTTGTTCTGCTTTGCAGGTAATGAGATAATCTTCATGCATCAGCTTTCAAATTTGAAAAAAAGTTTTTCTTCATTTGGGATCCTTTTGAAAATTCCGAAATTTTGTACAGTTTCAGGTAACACCCTGTAGCGATTCAAATTGTTGAAAGCAGGAAAAAGTCATTCAGATTTTAACAAGGGCAAAATTTTCGGGTGCGACGAAATTAGTAGAAGAAAAAATCGACTATTAGAGCTAATTATCAAGCTTTATATCTAAATAATAATAAATGTTCTCTATTGGTAACAAAAAAACAAATGGCCATGGTCTTTCAGACAGTAGTACTTATGTGATTGTGAGTATTCTGATAGTGTCTATATAATATGTGCGTAAAAAAATTATTTTGTAAGGTAATTTTGGTCTTCATTCTTGCAGATCTAACATTGCTTCCCAAATTGTTTTTTCCGTGTACTTGGGGGTTGTTTGGCGCCTTTCTGCACGGTCCTTACAGTATGGTCTAAGGATATCAATGTTTCTTGACATACCTTTTTGGGAATTTTAACCTTCCACAGTCTGAAAATGAAAAAATGTCAATTTAAAGAAATCTGTACAAGTGTAGAGGAGCAATAATCAATTTGCCCCGATTAGTTAATGCGTTTAGAAGACTGTTGTCTTGAAAACAGTTTATTAATTTCGTCAGTAACGTATCGAATACTAAATTTGCCTATATGACGAGAAAAAAAAAATTAAATTGACTAAAAATACTTCTCTTTTTCGAAAACGTTGACGTTTCGGAGACTCAATCTGTCTCAATCAAAACTCGAAGGATGAAAACTTGCTAAAATAGTATATTGTGTATCTAGTAGTAAAAGCAATACATTCCCGGACGACAATGTAAATTATTGGCCGAGGCGTTAAGCCGAGGCCAACAAGCATTGAAGTCTGGGAATGTGCTTTTACTACGAGGTACACATAATATTTTTTCTGAAATCGCAGTCAGCATTATCAAAAACTAAGGAATTCTACATATTGTTTGCGTGAATTCAATAACTGTCTAAAATGTAAACAAGCCGGCAAAAATTTTCCCGTATCGTTTTCGATACGGGAAAGTAACAATATGTAGAATTCCTTAGTTTTTGATAATGCTGATTGCGATTTCAGAAAAAATAGTATGTGTACCTCGTAGTAAAAGCACATTTCCATACTTCAATGCTTGTTGTCCTCGGCTTAACGCCTCGGCCAACAATTTACATTGTCGTCCGGGTGTATTGCTTTTACTACTAGATACACAATATACTATTCCCTTATCGTTTTCGATACGGGAAAGTATTAAACGGTCCGGGAAAGTTCGTTGCTTAGCAACGGACTAAAATACTGGATTAGCGTATTTTGAGGCCAGCAGTTGCTCCGAGAAAGTGAGCATTCTTGAACGATTTCAGAAAAATTCTATTTTAATCAGCTTGGATATGAAAGGATTTGTTTTTACAAAGTCAAATGAAATCTGCCAAATATTTTTTGATGACATTTGCTATTTGGATACATATAGGGGTCTGATATAAATCAATCAATCTGTTATTTCTCAAATATTCTCTGAGGAGAGGTAACCATGTGCTATCCATTTCTGCTGAGTTGGTCGAAAAACAGTTCGTCGATAATAAAATACAGGCAGTTTCCTTCAACTTTCTCTTTTCTTTATTTGATTCAATCATTAAAATTTTGGTGTCATTCCATTTCAACATATGATCGCCATCCGATGTCAGAATATGTTCGGATATTTTCGAAGGTTAAAATTCCCTAAAAGGTATGTCAAGAAATGAATATCCTCCACAAAAACAAACTTTCATTCAATGATATCAATGTTGTTTTAATTTTTTGTGAATTTGCGTTCTAAATCCGGGAGTCTGTTTCCAATTGGTTTGATTTTTGTTAATTCACACATACAGAAGTTCGTTAGTGGGTTATAATAATATTTTATTCGTATTAGCATACAGCAGCCATCCATAGATGGATTTAAATAGTTTTAAATACAATCAAGTATGCAGCATAAGCTGAGACATTTAAAATTAAGATCTATACATGATAATAAAAGTATAATATTTGCATTTACAGATTAAGATTTACACATAAGATAAAATGAATAACATTTACACATAAGGTAAAAGAGTATGGGCTGATAATTTGAGTAAATGATCACCGATAGACAATTTGAGGTGTATATAATATGCCGTTATAGCAAGCTAGATTCATAGTACTCGTTTAGATTATAAATGCCCCCTGCATCAATATTCGTTTTATTGACGATTTGAACTTGGCTAGATTCGTTTATCTAATTTCTCGAGGTAGATGATTGTAAAGTTTGAATCCCAAATAGTCTGGGGATTTTTCAGTGCGTGATAGATTGGTCTAATGATATCAAAATCATGAGCGTTCCTGGTAAAATATGTATGATAATCAGAATGTTTTAGAAACCTAAGAGATTCGTTTTTAACATAAAGGAGAGTTTTGTATATTAGAATAGATGGTAGGGTTAAGAAATTATTCTCTTTAAAGACATGTCTGCATGTGTTACCATGTGGAGTATTAAAGATAAGTCTCATTATTCTTTTCTGTTTGATAAATAATTGCTCCGAGCTAAAAGCGTTACCCCATAGGCAGACATTATATGTAAGATGACTATACACTAAAGAATAATATACACTAATGAGTGTATTCAAGTTCGATGTTTTCTTCAGTGGCACAATGGCATAAAATCCTGGGTTAAGTTTCTTACTGATATGCTCTATTTGTTTGTCCCAGCTCACAAACTCGTCCAAATGAAAACCCAGAAATTTAATTTCAGTTACATAGGCAATATCAGTCATGGTGATGCGTGAAGTATTTCTCCTGTATCTAAAGTTCATATATGTTGTCTTATCAAGATGTAATTTAATTGAATTTTGATTACACCAGCTCTGGAACGTGTTAACTACGCGTTTTGTTTTTTGGTACAATTCCTCAGGAGTCTGTGCAGCTACCACCACCGAGGAATCGTCTGCATACATTATTAGTCTATCGTTGATGCATTCGGGAAGATCATTAATAAAGATAAGAATAAGAAACAGAAGTGGTCCCAGCACAGACCTCTGTGGAACGCCCATATCAGCTTAAGAAACAGAAGTGGTCCCAGCACAGACCTCTGTGGAACGCCCATATCAGTATCTACTATATCCGATTATGAAGTGGATTATCTGGGTGTCGGATTTTTGTGATGCTCTAAGGGTGGATTTTTCAGCTACTTGTATGTTTCTTAGAGCTGGTTTTCTGCTGTTCAGGTATATGACACGGGGATATTCTAAAATAGGGCGGCAGATCATCTTGTTAATTTTTACTGCTGTTTCAACTTCAATTTCATTGTTTTTGTAGGTCATTGCCCTGAAATGTTTACCTCTTGTTTTGCACTGGCTTTCAATGGTTTTGGTGTGGTGGTTGAAGTTCAGCTTGTTGTCGATGTTAATTCCAAGATATTTTGCAGTGTGTTGGCTTCTGAGGATGAGATTGTTGATGGTTACTGTTGGTCCATTATCTAATGGTCTGTGGTAGAAAATAACCAATTGTGATTTTCTCGGGTTAGACTGAAGTCTCCAAAGGTTAAACTAGGTGCTGGTAGTATTAATCAGTTATTTTGGATTGACGTGGTCTTTACTTGATGGAAATTCATAGTATATGACACTAAGGTAAACACGATTAAATTTCCACATATTTATTGTCTTCGCGACATGTTTCGATACGCTGTATCTTTTTCAAGCGAATGTATTACATTCGCTTAAAAAAGATAAAGTGTATCGAAACATGTCGCGAAGACAATAAATCTGTGGAAATTTAATCGTGTTTACCTTAGTGTTAATCAGTTATAGTTTTTCTGTGGTTGTTCTTATCGATTTATTATGAGAGATGAGAGCTGTATCATCTACGTATTGTAGAATGTATAGGTCTTTATCTATTGCATTGTTTGGTCCTTGATTGAAGTTGTAGATATCATGACAATATATGTTGTACAGGAGGGGTGATAACGGTGAGCTCTGTGGTACTCCCTGATGTGGAGAAAACTGGCGAGAGTGTGTGTAGCCGACTTTGAGGGATCTATTTTGAAAACAATTTTTAATGGGGAACAGTAGGAATTTGGGAGTGTTTGAGATGTCTAATTTTTTATATCTATTAATAGCAAAACTTCACAATAGCTGTTAATTTGAATTTGTCTAAGGCATTTGATAGTGTTGACCATCAGCTACTGATCATGAAATTGCCACTGAGGGCTGCCACTAGACTTACATCTTACCTAAAAAATAGACAGCAATGTGAAGCTGAAAGCGACTGTTGGAAATCTTGTGAAATCAGAGATATTATTTATCATAAGAGGTGTACTCCAAGGGTACAAGTTGATATGATTACAAACTAGAATCCAGTGAAGTATGCAGAATGTCTTACCAATGTATTCGAGTAATGTAATTGAATTACCGGAATTTATTGTTGATTGTTAGTTGGAACAAATAGTATTTTAATCTCTGGTAGAAGTCCATTTCAACACAAAGTGGAGTGGAATTGACGAATCGGGAAGAAGTATTACAAAATCATCTCCACAACTTTAATTATAAACAAGTTTCAGAATAGGGGTTACATGTTTCAGATTCAGCAAGAATCCATCTTCAGCCTTAGACAAGTTCTACAACAAATATTAACCTTCTATATTAATGAGAACCAAGAGTTACATGATTACTTACTAAGCATGGTTATAGTTAGTAATAGTATTTTCCCTCTTATCACACAAGTATTTCCACTTTCACTCCCAGATGCTGATACTAAAAAAGTTTAGTGTTCTGAACTGATGAAGATGACTTGGTTATTGAAATTCTCATCTAGGAGTGAAAGAGAGTTACCGCGCGACGTGAAGCGGAGCAATAACACTTTGTGCTCGAAAATACACACATGATTTTTTCTACAAACGCAGCTCTTAGGCATAAAAACGATCGACACTTCATTCAACATATGCACATAATTTTACATATATGAGAAAATTAACACTCAAAAGTAATTCCAAATGTATAAGCCAAATATTAAGTAATTTACATCTCTAACAGAAAGAAAAAATGGAAATAACTTGCATGAAAAAAATACCGAACGCCGAGATCGAACCTAGGCCTTCAGTTCAGGTTCAGTACATGGACGTATAATATCGTATAAATACAGATGGACTCAGCATTGCCATACCTACGACACGGAGTGATTTGAAGTCGCTCTGTTTTTAGGCGCGCGGGCTGCGGGGAAGAGAGAAGGTAGCGATAGACTGTGACCTTCCCACAACAGATAGGAGCGCACGCATTTGCTGAAAATAGGGTTCAATCACAAGAAAAAAATGCTGAATTTGAAATAATGATGAAAATATCAAGGAAAGTGTTAGAATATACATTCGATGGGATTTCGTGAGATAAAAAAACTCATTTGACATACCTGATGTCATAAAAAACTTCATTGACTCGGATAGTATCGATTCTTAGAAAATTAGGTTCACACATTAAAAAAAAGACTTCTAAGACTTTCGTTTTCAATTAATGGAAAGTTGGAGACAAGAAATTTTCAGCGCATATTATTCAAATTCAGAAATACGGAATTTTAATGAATTTACGACAATATTCAAACAAAATTCACAATACAGATAATCAAACTAACATTTTTTTCTAGAAGATATCAAAAATCAAGTACGTACAGAGTTTTACAAAAACAACAATAAAATAAAAATGAAGAATTTGTTTTCTATTCTGAAATGATTTGCTAATTTCTTGAGTTCCCTCCTCGAGCAATGATAACCGCCTGTTATACTCAACATCAGAGTCCTTATTCAATTACGTCTCCCAAATTCACTAAACTGTCCCTCAGCTCATTCAAAGTAACTTTGGGCTGCTGCAGGGCTCTAATTCATCTCCCAAGAATATCATATATATGTTCGATGGGGTTCGTATTAGGACTTCTCGCGGGCAAGATCGCCCGGAAATACTGGCGTGTGGTCTCGTATGGTCGAGCAATCACATGAATTCTTCACCAATTAATGGAGCAAAATGACAGACAACATGGGGTTCAGGAATTTCGGATACATACTGTTGTCAAATTCGCTTCATAAATGACTACCAGTTTCATACGTGCCTCCAAATTCATACAACTCCAAATCATTACCGATCCTCCTAAACGTCTGTAGACACGCATTCGTATGTTATTGGTTATGGAACAGAATATTGACTCATCAGTGAAGAGCACTCGACATCCTTCAGCAATGAGGGTGTGCACGAGCAAAATCAAGCCGTGATCTGCAATGTTCTGCAGTCAATGAAGGCCTTGTTGCTGCCCTGCATGGCATCAAGTTGTGTTCCCTTGAACATTGCGTGAAGATATTTTTACTAGATTAGATTAGCTTAGATTCATTTTTGGCTTCCGCGCTAAAAGCCTTTACACTGCGACCATTTCAGACATATTGTGTGTGCCCTTCGAAATCGTTTAGAGCCCTTGCAGTGACAAAGTACGTGTACTGATGTAGAGCAGCATTTGAAAATTCTCATCATTATTATTATTATCACATTGATATTATGGAATTCTTGTATTGTCGTCAGTTCTTGATGTGTGTGCTAAATTTAAGATAATTCAGAGGATTGTAAGTGGGTGGAAATTGAGTTTAGAATTTCTCATTATTATTATCAATAAATCACTAATATAATAAAATTCTTATATTATCGTCGGTCCTTGGTGAGTATGCCAAATTTTAAAATTTTCGGATGATTAGAAGTGGGTGAATATTGAGTAAAAAATTCACGTCATCATCATTATTATCATTATCATTAAACTTTTATAAATAAGTCCTTGTATTGTAATCGGTTTATGTGTGCCCAATTTCAGATCATACGGACGATTGAAATCAAATTCGAAAATTCTCATTATTATTATTATTATTATTATTAGGTGCGTTATTATCATAAAATTCTTGTATTGTCGTTGGTTCTGGAAATTTTTGAAAATTTTTAGATTATTCGGAGGATTATTAAAGGGTGAAAGTTGAATTTGAAATTCCAATTATTATTATTGTCATTTTTATTACATTAATAGTAGTAAATTCTTGTATTATCGTCGGTCCTTGATATGTGGCCATTATTATTAGTGGAATCGAGTTTCTGCAGGAAAATCGCCTGTATGGAGGAACTTAAAAACTAAAACCTTATCTGAATAAAAATTTTGATACAAATCTTTAAAGCTGTTTCCGAGATAGCCAAAATAAATATATCAATATACAAGAATTGCTTTTAAAGATATTAGATAGATTTGATACTGCTATCAACTATTACCACTCACTTTTTCTTTCGAAAAATCACGGGATACTGTCCTGTTTTTCATACCAGAAAATATGAAATTGACCTAAATAATAGTATCTGTCAGATCGTCAGTATTTCAAAGCCAAACAACCTGAAGTGGATGAAAACTGAGTTGCGAAATTTGAGTTAACAATTTTTACTATTCTCAATTTGTCCTCACCTTTTCAGTGGGGGACTTGAATTATCAACAATTTCTTCAGAATCTGTACCTGGGGCTGTTTCAGTGGAACCAATTGACGATTTTTTCTTGCTGAAAATATGTAATATATTTTTTTTATACAAATCTCTATTATTATTTGAAATAACTCATAGAAAATAACAATTCTGATAATAATTACCCTGAAGTTGAAGCAGCTGAATTTCTTGGGATATACCATTCATCATATAATAAAGGAAGAACCCTTTTCTTCAAAAATATTCTTCCACTTGGGTTAATCTCGAATGCTGCGTCTTTGAAATAAATGGAACAAATCCTAACAGACTTTGGAACACATTCAGTTGAACGTTTCATCCCCAACTCTTTCAACCAAGCCGCTTTTACTGTGACATCAGCTGGAAACCTAAAGATAAATCAAAATTTTAATAGACATTTCTTGGACTTTTTGGCAACCTTTTTGTTTTAATGCATCATCCAAAAAACTAATGAAGTTAAATGTTTCGTGAGGTTTTCATTATCTCCACATGCAAAGGTTTGAATTCACGTATTAATTTCATTTTATTCGGCGAAAACAGATTGATACCCTTTGGTACTTACGAATGGAATCTGATATTCGGGTTCGAACACATGGATTGTTTGCAAACCTAACAAGATTGCACCATTATGATTCTCTTACTATTGTACTGCCACTATATATCACGAATGAGTTCAAAAACCACTATTTCAGCAATAATCCCACATAAAATCAATGACAGAACATGACAGAACTGTCAGAAGTTTACTTTGTGGAAAACATAAACATTGATATTCGACAGCGCTGACAAACGTCCAGATACAATAATTTCTTCACAGCCATTTGAAGACGCAAATAATGATTTTTTTCGATAATTTGGATTTTTAAACTTGTAAGTAATACAGGTTTGAGTTGCGTGATAATGTCACCATCACCATTCTTCATTCTTCGATTGTAATCGAATGGAATACGTATAGTGACACAATTTTGTCTATGATAAAGACTTATTACCTACGCGATGTGACAACTCCTAACTCAATATCACGACTACAGATTGTGGCCATACACGACTTCAATCCAGGATGTAAACAGCTTGGTCCAGTACAATACTTTATAGGTCCATGGTTCAGTAGGCATCATCACTAACCTCTTTACCAACACAATTCCTTAGAGAGCTTTGAATTTATTTTCTATACATACCATCATTCAAGAATAGGTTCGTTTTCAACAAAAGCTAGGGAGATCGAGCGTTTCTTCAATATTTTCGCTCTATTGCGACAAAGCTGTCACAAAATGACATTTCTGGGAAAACGTCAACTTTGCGTTGAGATCTGAAAGCGTCAAAGGCTACTTTGGTAAGCGGTTGTAAAAAAGTACTATTTGTTCTCATCGAATGATACCACAGGCGTCCCGTATCCCATTTCCTATTGTTAAGTTGTAAATAAACGAATTATAACCATCCAAATTTTTGTAGCCACCAAACTCATCATCAAAACAATATTATTTATATCAATGATACTGGTTACCAAGAAATAGACTATGGTACGTAATTTTTTTGGTATAAAAGTACAACAATCTGGAGACCGTCAAGACATTCACTTAAAAAAAAAACTTCTATTTTAATGTTCTTACTTAGATTATGCCTTAGATGAATATTATTCAATCAAGTCAGGGGTTTTGGCGGTTGAAAGTTAATATAAAGAAATACGGATAGTAACAATTTATAATGGCTAATGACCATAGCAGTCGATGCCAAAACTCCAAAGTAACAATTTATACATGAAAATGTAAAACTTAACTAAAAACCGATGACTCTCAATTTATAGTCGAGTGCGCTGCTTCCAACAACGCTACTGGTCCATAATTTACCTTATTTCAGCTTTATATTGATATGCGAGGATGACGGTTTGGGTCAGTATGATGATGGTGGAAACATTCACGCATGCATACTACACTAGTTCACATTTTTTGTAATCTTTTTTTATTTTCATTTCCATATCTAAACTGCTACTAACTGTATGTCTTTATATTAATTAGCCAATTGCTTTGAAGGCATTACCCGTCAAATCCATTATTAGAACATTACAAGGGTAGTAAATTGAAGTTGGAAGCTTCAATCACTACCTTACAAATTATTTGAAAAAATGGGGATATTGAGAATGCCTAATCATTTAATTTACTGGAGCTTTGTACACCCTACTCTTCTGGAACCACTCATTGTACAGCATGAATGTAAGGTATAAAAAAAAGTTAATGGACCCAAAAGAATGTTTTGCCATATCCCTCTTTAGAATTGTACAGAATTTTTACCAATGTCCTGTATTTTAAGTTAAGACCAAAGTTGATAGAAACTCTTTGGTCTGAATGGAGATGAAGAATTTGCACAGGATTCTGATTATTTGTATGAAATTCCTTCCACACATCATTTTTATGATTTTAAATTTTTTTTGGCTATTTCATAATAATAAATCGTCAAGTTTTTTTGTTTACATTTAAATGATAATGGGTCTTATGTATGGCATCTTTCTACAGAACTGCAATTTTTATACCTACTCATTCTGTTTTTTAGAGTTCTTCAAAGATTACCCTAATGAACTGAGGCCAACAAAACGCCTGAAGTTCTGTGATATAATTCCAATATCTGCGAAAGAACACCCTGAAGATGTGCAATATGTCAAAGAAAGGTTACGTATCTTGCTGGATGTGTTAGCGGAACTTCAAGAAAAGGAAGAAACAGATAGAAGCGAAGAAGCATACGATAAAGCGAGGAATGATTTGTCAGAGAGGGGACCGACACTTATTTAAAACCCAGTAGTTCTGTAATTTTTGAATAAAACTATATTTTAGTAAACAAAAACATTTTAATGCATTCTAGTAAGAAAATAATGAACACATCAAGTTCAGATGAAAACCTTCCCAAATATCTAAATTTTTTTTCACATTTTATTTATGGACAGATTCCAAAGTTGAATAAAAAATCAACAAAAAATGTAAACTAGTTAACCATCTCACGTCTCTAATCAGAGGATTTAATGAAAAATATGAAGGGGGTGTGATGGTAGTTCCAGCCATTGCTTTTATATTCAGTTTTGTCCCAATACTATATTACGTCAAGTAACTACGCCGCTGGAATTGAATATTTTCGAAATCTAAAACTCGACCTGCCATATTAGAGCCACTGTCTTCTTTTACTGACCATATAAAAAAGTCATCACGCTTCGTCAACTGAATCATGAATATCTGCCAAACCTCAAGTTATAAGTTATTTTATATTTTTTTCTATTCTATGAGACGATGTATAAAAAACGTAAAAATGGAAATATTTATAATGTGCGTCTGTGACTTTACTTTAGTACCAAAAGTATCTAAGTTTAGAATGACGGGTGTATAATGCCATTTTATAACGAACTACAGCGGTTGAAAATGGAAAAATTTTATTTGGTTTTTAAAACTTGGCGAAATGTCGGAAAATGCTGTCTGCCAGACATCAACTGAATATTGTCGCCCTGATTCATTTGTATTGGTTATTATTCTGTATAAGAAATTAAACTGAGATGAGTTCTATTCCATTATTAATTTTTTAAATTATTCAAAATTGCTTTTTGCTAAGCACTTTGAAAGTGCTCGGTGCTCGCGAGCGTTTCACTATTGAAAGTGCTCAAAGATAGTGCTCGCGAGCACTTTTTTAATGCTTAGTGCTCACGAGCACTTTTTTCAGTGCTCTGCTACAAAATATGCTATCATTCGTTCATTGAATATGTCACTTGTTCGTCAATATAATTTATCATCGTACAATTCCTTGCTCAAATTAACATTATTGGACCTCTTTCCAATGCTTTCTTGATTTATTCAGTGGTCTTTCTATCTTCTTGTTACACATTGTTTTCTTCAATCAGATCTTCTGAAAATTATTATCATCGGAACTATCTTTGTAGCTACTTAACCATTCAAAATCGGACAAACTTGTTTCTAACTGCTCAAGGAGTTCAGCTTCTGTTAGGATTTTACGGGCAGACATTTTTTAACAGATTTCTGTAAAAAAATAGATGAATATAACATTGGCAAAATTTAGTGTTAATTCACTTTGTATACAATTGTGTTGGCTGTCTTCATCAGAAAAACAGCAGAAAATGTAATCAAATATCAATGACTATAGTAGATGTTCCATATTTTTCCCCATTTTTTTGAAAAAAAAAATCATATGTGACTTGGATGCAGAAACAATAAAATGGGCTTACCTTATTCACAGATTCACATACCATCTTCGAAATATAGTACTTTATCAAGATTGTTATATATAATTGCTGAACTCAGATATGAAACTAAGATATTAAGCATCACAGACTGACGGAATTCGCCTAAATTATAGCTCATGTTGAAATTGATGCACACTCACTTTCTGTTATGGTTAGTTTTGCACAATGATGACAATAAAAGTAATTCATCCTTCTCACTATTACTCTCCTCTCTTCTTTGAAATAAAAGGTGCGGATTTGGTTTCGCAAAATCAGCGCCCCAAGGCCATCTCTTTTGTGGACTGCATGTGCAGAGGTACCATTTTATCATCCAATGGCCATATGATTACACATACTACATATTGGTAAAGTTAAAAAACAGCTTTCAGCTGGCACTTCACCATTTCATATCATATGAATAAAGACTATTTATTATTATTACTGGCTCTGCAATGTCCGTCCAGATTTAGCGCTGTTCAGCCACCTCCTCCGCGGTACGATATTCTTTTATTAATATAATAATAATAGTACCTTTAAGATTTTATTGACAGTCTTATGAATTCAGTACATTGATAGTGATCATGACACTGACAAAAGGCAGACTTAGCGCTTTGCCTGTTAACATAGTTAGCAGGTGTATGCTCTCTTACACTCAACCTTCTATCCAGTTGGAAACCACGACCCCTGGATGTCAACACCATGTGGAGGGGCATCTAGTTTCAGTGATGAGGCCACCCTCCACCCCCAGGCACCTTTATCAGTCAGATTCCTCCGACTCTGTTTGATGGGTATCCGTCTGAAGTCGTTTCCACATCTATAGATAGATAGCATTAATTTAACTACGTTATGTAAATACTGTGGCGAAGCTGCGGGCGATGCCGGACCTGAACGCTCACGTAGTCAGCGCGTGACCGCGAATTACTTCCGAGGCGCTTTGCTTCGAGAAGAATCTGGTCTAATCGGAGAACGTTCCTAAAGAACCACGCAGCAGAGTACAGTCAGTGAAGTAGAAGTCGAACATAAATAATTGTCCAGTGATTGTCATATAAATTAGAGTATTGTTGTGAAATTGTTGGATCATTGTATTTCGTCAAATAAATTATTTTAGAGTGAATTTGTTTAAATATACTACAGTGGTGTCAGAAGTGGGATTTTTAAACAGAGTGTTCGTGTAAGTAGACAGTTTGTGTATTTCGGACAATTGTTTTCGCGAAAAACAGACAGTGACTGAATTTTTTTCGTGAAATTGACAGTTGTGTGCATTAACGGAGTATAAACTGATACACTTCTCGCGTGTGAAATAGACTGTGTGAAATAGACAATAATAATAATAATAGACTGGTGGCCGTGGAATAGACTGTGTGAAATAGACAATAATAATAATAACAGACTGGTGGCCCGTGCAATAGACTAAGACAAAATGTGTTCGAGGAAAGTTCGCCTGGTCGATTTGAAAGTTACGGAATTGAAGCAAGAACTGGAGGAGAGGGAACTTGATACAAGTGGTAAAAAGGCCGTGCGTCAGGCAATACTTTCTGAGGGATTAATCCAGGAGGGTGAAAACCCAGAAACCTTTTTATTCGAAGTTTCTGGAATGGATATGAGTACCATAATGAGTAAACTCGACGGAATGGAAGACAAAGTTCAGGAGAAACTTCTAGAAAATTCGAATAGTCTGAAAGCAGAATTTCAAGAACGTTCGAGGAATTTGAGAGAAGATATTCTGGAAAATTCAAAGGGTTTGAGGGAGGAGTTTCTAGAAAACTCTAGGAACATGAAAGAAGAACTCTGTGGCGTGGCGAATCGATTAGAAGAAAGAATGGGGACAGTCGAGACAGAGATGGAGAAAATCAAAGATGGAATTGAGCAAGAGATGGGGAAATTGAAGGAAACCATCAGTGATGAAATCAGAGGCGGCATCAAAGATGAAATTGAGGAAGAGATGGGAAAATTGAATTAGTGACGAAATCAAAGACGGACTCGAAGCGGAAATCAGCAAAATAAAGGAAAAAATCAGTAAGTTAGAAAACCAGAATGACACTACCCACACCACAGAATCTGTCAATGAAAATTCAATGCTGGAACTGAGTTTGAACTTAGATGATGTTCAAAAGGGTTTAAAAGATGTAAAAATCAGTCCAGAAACAGGAAAACTCTCTATGAAACCACCTCAGTTTGATGGAAAAACACCATGGGCAAATTACCGCCGACAGTTTGAAGCTGCAGCAAAGGCGAATGGATGGAATGCAGGAGAAAGAGCTGTAGCATTAACACTGGCGTAGCGTGGAGAAGCAACAAATATCTTACAAACCCTCACGGCACAAGAACAAGAGGACTACGAGCAGCTGATTAAAAATCTCGAATTACGGTATGGACAGACCCATCTAGAACATGTATACCACTCACAGCTCAAAAACCGCTGCCAGAAATCAAGCGAGTCCTTACAGGAATTTGAAGCAGACATTGCACGCTTGGTTCGCCTTGCATACCCAGCCACACCGGAAAAGGTAATGGAGCGACTAGCAGTTCAGGCATTCTTAGATGGACTTTGTGACCAGGAAACCAGACTAGCATTGACACTAGCTCGTCCAACACATCTCGTGGATGCACTGGCACGCGCTTTGGAATTTGAGGCGGCGAAACAATCCTGTAAGAGCCAAAGCAAGGTCCGGATGATGAAAGAAGACCGACAGGAGCCTTCCGGTCTTGAAGCTGCCATAAGGAAAGTTATGAAGGAAGCGTTGCCCGAGAAGAAATTAGTGAGATGCCGGAACTGTAGGAAACTTGGACACGTGCGTAGCCAATGTCCAACCCTCAAGAGGTCGAGACCAACGAAGGTTGTTGAGAAGGGGCAATCGTCGGCCTATACTCAGAAAGCCCCGGTGAACAACGCATATGTCGCTGTCCTCCAACGACAGAACAAAGGAGCCTTCGTAGACGGTTTCATCAACAACAAGCCTTGCGCAGTGCTGCTGGATACAGGTGCGACTAGGACAATCCTTGGGCCTGCTTTCACTAAAACATCAGAGAGAATAGAACCATCATCCTGGAAGCTACGCACAGCAACAGGGGAGCCGGCCACTGTACATGTTGAGCTACCGGTTAAACTGATTCTAGGCAGCACAAAAGTGAAACATCGGGCATTAGTAGCGGACATTGAGGACGACGCAATTATTGGAATGGACATCATGAATTCCAGAGGGTTCGAATTGAACTTCAAAGAGGGCGTCCTACGTGTGAACGGAGAAGAGCTGGTGCTACATGGAAGAAGTGAAGAGATGATTCGTGTTCTGCTGGCTGAAGATGTAAGTGTACCCGAGAGGGCTGAGACCATACTGGAGGCTCGCTTGGACGGAGGTGCGAGCAATGGAAGCGTGGTGATGTTCGAGCCCAAGCTTCATGATGATAAAATTGGACGAGGGATTGCACTAGGCAAGACTTTGTTGCGTGCTGATGAAATTGTGCCAGTAAGGGTAATGAATGTCAATTATTACCCAGTGACTTTGGAGAAGGGAACTGTTTTGGGGCACTGCTCGTCAATTTCCTCTGTGATCAGGAGTGTAGACGGTACTGTTAGTCAAGACAACAACCTGACAGCGGAACTGGAAAAACTAGCATTAAACCAGCCCAACAGCCCAGATTGAGAGAATTAGTCAAGAAGTACCAAGACATCATCGACCGGACAAGGGAAAGGGGGCCAAACGAATGTAGTTCAGCATAAAATTGATACTGGGGATGCCCGACCGATCCGACAATCAGCTAGAAGACTTTCTCTTGCCAAGAAGGAAGAGGCTGACAAAATAGTCAGTGATATGGGGAAAGAAGGAGTTATTGAACCATCCGACAGTCCATGGTCTTCTCCAGTAGTGCTGGTGAAGAAGAAAGATGGATCAACACGCTTTTGCGTAGACTATCGTCAACTGAACAACGTGACGAAGAAAGACAGTTACCCTCTTCCGAGAATAGACGACACCCTAGACAAATTGGCCGGCTCCACGATTTTCTCGACCCTCGATCTGAAGAGTGGATACTGGCAGGTAGAACTGGCTCCTGAAGATAGAGAAAAGACAGCCTTCACCATCGGCTCAGGACTGTGGTATTTCACCGTTATGCCATTCGGGATTTGTAATGCTCCAGCCACATTCGAGAGATTAATGGAGACGGTTCTGAAAGGACTTTCATGGAGGACGTGTTTGGTATATCTCAACGACATTATTGTGGTTGGCAAATCGTTTGAAGATCATGTAAAAAACCTGGAGGAGGTATTCCTGCGACTGAGAAACTCTGGATTGAAGCTGAGCCCCAAGAAATGCCACCTGTTCCAAAAAGAAGTACTTTGCCATGTTGTCTCTGGACACGGAGTAGCAGTGGATGACGAGAAGATCAAAGCAGTGAAGGAGTGGCCTATTCCGAGACATACACCAACTACGTAGTTTTCTTGGTTTGTGCACATACTATCGCCGATATGTGCAGGGGTTCGCCAACATCGCTAAACCACTGACCAGGCTCACGGAAGGACAAAGTTCCAATGGTCCGAAGAATGCCAAGACTCATTCAGGAAGCTGAAGGGGGCATTGATGAACGCACCGATTCTAAGTTATCCCCTTCCGAGTGGAACATTCATTTTGGACACGGACGCCAGCAACGTGGGACTTGGAGCTGTCTTGTCCCAGATCCAGGATGGGCAAGAGGTCATCGGATACTTCAGTAAAACTCTCAGTAAACCGGAGCGTAACTACTGTGTCACCAGATGAGAACTATTGGCTGTTGTCAAGGGAGTAGGCTGTTGTCAAGGGAGTAGAACACTTTTACAAATACGTGTGCGGGAGAAGATTCCTGTTAAGGACTGAACACGCAGCCCTTAAATGGCTTCTACAGTTCAAAACCCTGAGGGCCAAGTAGCACGTTGGATCGAAAGACTCCAAGAATTCGACTTCGAGATGCAGATGCCCTGTCAAGGAGACCGTGCCCAGATGACTGTACACACTGCTGACGAGCAGAAGAGAAGGAAGCATCGATTTGTAGAACCACGGCAGTTAACAACAACTGGAATGACAACGAGGTCCAGAAAGTCCAAGAAAGAGATCCAGATCTTGGTTTAGTCATCGGTTGGAAAAAGAGTAATCAAAGACCGACATGGCAGGAAATTGCAAGATATTCCCCAGCAGTCAAATCCTACTGGGCCCAATGGAATTCCCTTACCCTGGACAATGGGGTCCTGAAACGTGTATTGGAGTCCGAAGATGGTGGGAAGGATAGACGTCAGATAGTGGTGCCCAAGAACAGAAGACAGGAAGTACTCCGAGAGATCCATGATGGAGTTGCTGGAGGACATCTGGGTGTGACGAAGACCCTACAGAAAGTAAGGCAACGGTTTTACTGGGTCAATTGTCAAGTTGATGTCAATGACTGGTGCAGAAAGTGTGCTGTTTGCGCTGCCAGCAATGGACCTCGGACACGACACAAGGCCCCGATGCGTCAGTATAACGTAGGTAGTCCATTTGAGAGAATCGCCATTGACATCGCCGGCTCGTTCCCTGTATCAGATCACGGAAATAAATACATCCTTGTGGCAATGGACTATTTTAGCAAGTGGGCCGAAGCCTATGCCCTGCCCAACCAGGAAGCCATCATCGTCGCGGATGTCTTGGTGAAAGAGTGGATATGTCGATTCGGTGTCCCCTTGGAGCTGCACTCGGACCAAGGCAGACATTTTGAATCCAACCTGTTCCAAGAAATGTGCCAACTGCTGAACATCCGCAAGACGAGAACCACAGCTCTACATCCACAGTCCGATGGAATGGTTGAGCGGATGAACAGAACTATCAATCGCCACTTGTCCAATGTAGTCTCTGACCATCAAAAAGTCTGGGACCAGTATCTCCATTTGTTCCTGATGGCCTACCGTTCCGCAGTACACGAGTCGACCGGCCAAACTCCTGCTAGTATCATAATGGGCCGAGAGCTGCGTCAGCGAATGGACATACACGAACGAGTCCGTTTGAACATCCAGAGTGCCAGCGACCGAATGAAAGCGACTCATGACATCAATGCCGATGCTGGAGGATTTCAGGTTGGGGACCTAGTTTGGCTGTACAACCCGAAGCGTCGCCGGGGCCTGTCACCGAAACTACGGAATTCATGGGAAGGTCCGTACAAGATCGTCAAGAGGATAAACGACCTGCTTTACCGAATCCACAAGCCACCCAGAGGTAAACAAAAGTTCGTTCATTTCAACAGGTTGGCCCCTTACGCTGGGAACCATAACCAAGTCCGCACCCTCAGACCACCAGAGGATGCGATGACGTTCCAGAAATTCATGTCCTTATACGCAAATGGACAAAAAGTGTCACACGGGGTAACTCGAGAGGAGCCACGGGACCTTTTCAAAGTGCCAGTCGATTACGCCCTAGCACACTGCGTCGCAGAAGATCTCCAAGAAATTTGACCAACTTCAAACACTACGAAAACAGAATCCAGAAATTGGAGGTGTGCTACAGCTGAAGAAGGGCCAGAGGAACATCTACTACCTGGTGACCAAGAAGCATTCCCAAGATAAACCGTCCTATGAAGATATCTGGAGGAGCCTCTCTAACTGAGAGATACGATGGTGAATCAGAATCTGGTGGACTTGGCAATCCCAAAATTATCCTGTGGTATTGATGGGCTGGATTGGAGAGTTGTAAGAAGTAAGTTGGAGACGATGCAGATATGGGGAATCCTGCAAATATCGACACACTCCAAGGATGACATTTCGGGACGAAATATCTCTAAGAAGGGGGCAATGTAGCGAAGCTGCGGGCGATGCCGGACCTGAACGCTCACGTAGTCAGCGCGTGACCGCGAATTACTTCCGAGGCCCTTTGCTTCGAGAAGAATCTGGTCTAATCGGAGAACGTTCCTAAGGCTTTTCGAAAAATATCAGGAGCATTTTAGGAAAATGAACGGTGTATATAAAAAGAACCACGCAGCAGAGTACAGTCAGTGAAGTAGAAGTCGAACATAAATAATTGTCCAGTGATTGTCATATAAATTAGAGTATTGTGTTGAAATTGTATTTCGTCAAATAAATTATTTTAGAGTGAATTTGTTTAAATATACCACAATACATTTGTAGCAGGTCAGTGTACAAAGTTCATATACAAATATGTGTATAAATAAAAATAAAGGTTGTATAGGATATAAAAAAGATAAAGAACATTGAGCAGACATTAACACATTGTAAAAATATTAACAATGAATATGGAAAGTTGATAAAATAACATTCAAAGTTAGGTGTTAATACATTACAAATCAATATCAGTTGCAGCAGGTGGGTTAGTCCTATATTCAGTCTCATTATAATAACATTTAATTAAATAATGAAGCGAAGTTTTGTATAAAAGTGTATAAATTCTCTTTATTGCAAAGCGCTTTCGACTTTCGTCATCTTCAGTGCTTCCTGAAAGTAAATACTCAGTTGAGAGGACCGAAATTGAGTTTAAGAAAGAGGTTATGAAATTTGGAAAATTAAATTCAATTTAAATTCAATTTAATTTAATTTTCCAAATTTCATAACCTCTTTCTTAAACTCAATTTCGGTCCTCTCAACTGAATATTTACTTTCAGGAAGCACTGAAGATGACGAAAGTCGAAAGCGCTTTGCAATAAAGAACTTCGCTTCATTTATTTAACAAGTGTATTCAGCTTCACGCATTTATTTATTTATTATTTAATTAAAAGTACTTGTTTCATTAGCTGTTTGAATTTTTGAACCGTGCAGTTCTTTACCTTTTGAGGTAAAACATTATACAGTTTAATCTTCAGAGAATTCGATGCTGATTTTTGCAGTCTATACCTTGATGATCTCATGAGTTCTGAGTACTATAGTCATGACATCCAATTTGTTTGCGTTTGGTATATACCGGGTGGCTACGGAAGTATTGCCTACGGAATATCTCAGTTATTGTATGAAGTAGGTTTGTGAAATTTGGAGCGTCGATATAATGACATAAGAGCTAGAATTTGAGAATATTGACATGTCGAAGTTAACTTCCGGTCTGACCGGAAGTAACATCAACTTTCTTATTTTAAATGGAAACCCTATTTTTTTTTCTTTTCGCTTTATTCAGCATTCATTTCCCTTTCTAATGACATATCACAAGTTGGTATCTAACCAGAAACTAGATCAGAAAAAATATAGGTCCATAACTTAAATAGGAACATACAACTTTTTCTTGCCTGTACTATTCAGCATAACCATTCCTTTCTAATGATATAATAGAAAATAATTTTTTGAACTGAGATACCGAAAAATCCAATTATTATTCTTCAAATAACAAAACAGATTATCGCCATACGCAAAAATAAAATTAAAAATAATGTGGAATGATAAATTATATCCTGTAGGTTCTACGTTAAACAGGAACATAAAGGTACTTGGTCTGTGCCAGCGTCCATAGATATTCTAATATCTACCTATGGACGATGTTTGTGCTATTCAGAATAATCATTCCATTGCAATAATCATTCGAACCAAAATATTAACAAGTAGGCTGATTAAGATGTATTTTGGAATGAAACAAAAAAGAAATGAGAGCTGTCACGAACGCTGCTATCCATATTATTTTGACGTTCGAAGTAGTGTTTTTGATTCTGCCATTTTAAAAGGGTTTGGGAATCGAAATCAGTTAGTGGAATATTCAAAAAATGCCCCGTTATTCACGAACCGAACAAATTGACATGCTTCTCATTTATAGCGAATGTTTAAAAAATTCTTATGCCGCTGAACGATTGTATTTAGAGCGATATCCAGGGAGGCAGCAACCGTCAAGAAGGTATTTCCAGTGGCTTGAAGAAAAATTAAGAACTGAGCCTGATGTTCACGAAGATCAAGAAGCATTTGTTATTAATGAGGAAACTGGAATTAATGTATTAGCTTTAGTACAATATGATAGCACAATTTCCTCAAGGCAGATCGGCGCCGAATTAGCTATAAGTAAGGGCTCTGCTAGGAAAATTTTAAAAAAACATCGATTGAAATCCTTCAAGTATCAGTTGCATCAACATTTGTATGAAAATGACGGTGAAAGGCGCCTGGAATATTGTACTTAATTGGTTTCTTCGACAAAATGCTGAGAATCACCTATTTAACTATTATATCTTGTTTACGGACGAGAGAAGATTTACCAACAATGGATTATTTAACAGGAATAATACAAGGTAGGTACTGTACTTTATTTGGATTATTGTCGATAGTCGAAGTGTAAAGTGCTAAAAGTGTGAACGGTCTTTTGTTCCAGGTACTGGGCGATAGCAAACGAGCACCGGTTTCGACAAGGCGGCTTCCAGGAGAGATTTGGTGTGAATGTTTGGGCAGGAATAGTTGGAACTCATATTGTTGGCCCCATTCTTTTTCAAGGCCAACTAACCGGAGAGAGATACTTTAATTTTTTAACGAATGAAATTTCGGAATTCATTAACAACCTACCAGCGGAAATAACTGAGAGAATAGCAAGATGGCGCCCCTCCGCATAATTCAAGAATAGCGAGAAATTATCTTCAAAATCGCTTTCAAGAGAGACTCATAACAACCCATGGTCCAGTCAGGTGGCCACCAAGGTCACCTGATCTTACTCCGTGCGACTTTTTTCTATGGGGGCATCTTAAAAATAGGGTGTATTCCACACAGCCTACAACTCTACATGAGCTAGAAGTAAAAATTCGTAGAGCTTTCCAAGATATCACGCCCCAAATGTTGAGAAACGTTTTACATGAAAATATCACCAGAGTCAATAAATGTATTGACGCTGAGGGAATGCATTTCGAACATTTGTTTTGAATTTATTTTATCTTTAATCCTATCAATTTGATTTTTTTTTTCGATAAATCTGTATTTTCGTTATTTGAAGATTAATAATTGGATTTTTCATTTCAAAAAATTACTTTCTATTATATCATTAGAAAGGAATGGTTATGCTGAATAGTACAGGCAAGAAAAAGTTGTATGTTCCTATTTAAGTTATGGACCTACAGAGTATTGTTTTTTTCCCAATTTTTCCAATATTTTTTTTGGCGGCTTTTTATAACGCCGACGAATGAAAATAAAATATC
This sequence comes from Chrysolina oricalcia, assembly GCA_944452925.2. Taxonomy (NCBI): domain Eukaryota; kingdom Metazoa; phylum Arthropoda; class Insecta; order Coleoptera; family Chrysomelidae; genus Chrysolina; species Chrysolina oricalcia. Next base: position 44,367,643 of record OX101815.2, on the reverse strand, counting down.
ACAGTAGTAGCAACTGTTATCAAGTGATGTATGATTTCCATAGCAAACTTTTCAATTTTTGGCTTTCATTTTGCTTCCACGGCCTACTCGGTGAATTTCAATAATAATTTTTTTCTGATCTAGTTTCTGGTTAGATACCAACTTGTGATATGTCATTAGAAAGGGAAATGAATGCTGAATAAAGCGAAAAGAAAAAAAAATAGGGTTTCTATTTAAAATAAGAAAGTTGATGTTACTTCCGGTCAGACCGAAAGTTAACTTCGACATGTCAATATGCTCAAATTCTAGCTCTTATGTCATTATATCGTCGCTCCAAATTTCACAACCCTACTTCATACAATAACTGAGATATTCCGTAGGCAATACTTCCGTAGCCACCCGGTATATATATATATATATATATATATATATATATATATATATATATATATATACATATACCGGGTGACACAGCAGACATGTAGCAACCTGTAGTTTTTTTATTTGAAGAGATAAAAATTTGAAATTTGCAGAAGTTACGAAATCAATGAGCGCTTCATTTGAATCTAACGACAACTTTTTTCAATTACCTGTTTGATCGGCAGTAACTCCAACTTCTTTTTTTTGAATGACACCTTGTATATTTATCTAGCCTATCTTATTTGTCTTGAAATTTACTATTCAACCGTGTATCACAAAGTGGCATTCGTTCCTCAATTCGCAGATGAATTGCATTTTATTGAAAAACATCAAGTTGGCTGTTACTCGAATTCGATAATCTTTCGATGTTTGGTAGGCTTGGAAATCCAAAGAGTATCAGTTAAACGATATAATTTCAGTTTTTTCCATACCTGATCACTTCCTACAGATTGTCAATAATTTCTTTAATAAAATGAAAAAACATCTGAAAATAACTCACGATATTGCTAAAACTGAGATAGGAACATATTTTTTTCAATTTGGCTACTTGTGAAGAAACTATCAGCCTTTCTCTTTGGCCATGTAGCCATATCATGATCTTTCCATTTGGAAACATAAAATTAAAATTGTTCCCCTGATCCACCAATTCACAAGTATTAGTATAGATATTTGCAATAATATTTTGCTTAGTAGGCGGTGTACACAAAATGTTTTGTGTTTGACAGGTAAACACCATTTGTTTGCAATGATTATCTCCGTCAGTTTTATGCTGATTGAAATTGAATCGTTTAATTAGATACTAAATATGTATTCAAAGAACGAAAAGGTCGATATGTTGTTGATATTCGGAGAGTGCAAGATAAATAATTGTAGTCAGGCTGAACAATTGTATGTCGAAAGATTTCCGTAAAGACGCCATCCACCTGATAATTATTTCGGTAGAGTAGAAGAGCAGTTCTTTTCAAAACTCTTTTAGCGGTCTCTCGATTCACGCCGATTTCGTCCTCAATTTGTGTCAGTGATATCGTCGGATCTGCATGTACTATGGCCAAAATGTTTACTTCCAATTCCTCATCGACAATGTATTGGAGATTGTTTTGATTTTCCGGTTCTCTTCTGAACTGATCTTCTACTCTAGCGAAATAATTATTAGGCGGATGGCGCCTTCCCGGAAATCTTTCGACTTATAATTTCTCTTGCACTCTCCGTATATCAACAACATATCGAACTTTTTATTCTTTAAATACATATTTAGTATCTAATTAAACGATGCAATTTTAATCAGCATCAAACTGACGGAGATAATCAGTACAATCAAATGATGTTTAGGTACTTGTCAAACACAAAACATTCTGTGTACACCGCCTACTAGGCAAAATATTATTGCAAATATCTAGACTAATAAACTTTTGAATTGGCGGATCAGGGGCATAATTTTAATTTTATGTTTCCAAATGGAAAGATCATGACATGGCTACATGGCCAAAGAGAAAGACAGATAGTTCCTTCACAAGTAGCCAAATTGAAAAATACATGTTCCTATCTCAGTTTTCGCAATATCGTGAGTTATTTTCAGATGTTTTTTCTTTTTATTGAAGAAATTATTGACAATCTGTAGGAAGTGTTCAGGCATGGAAAAAACTGAAATTATATCGTTTAACTGATACTCTTTGGATTTCCAAGCCTACCAAGCATCGAAAGATTATCGAATTCGGGTAACAGCCAACTTGATGTTTTCATATAAAATGCAATTCATTTGCGAATCGAGAAACGAATGCCACTTTGTGATACACGGTTGAATAGAGAATTTCAAGACAAATAAGATAGGCTGGATAAATATACAGGGTGTCAATCTAAAAAAAGAAGTTGGAGTTACTGCCGATCAAACAGGTAGTTGAAAAAATTTGTCGTTAGATTCAAATGAATCGCTTTCATTGATTACGTAAGTTCTGCAAATTTCAAATCTTCATCTCTTCAAATAAAAAAAACTACAGGCTGCTACATGTCTGCTGTGTCACCCGGTATATATATATATATATATATATATATATATATATATATATATATATATATATATATATATAGATATCATTTGTTAATACGGCACCATTTAACATATGTTTTGTATTAAGAGGCACCCATATAAACCTTGTAGCACCCGACTTTGGGTGCCACTTTGTTCCGCATGGAAAACATTTTATTATGATAGAAAACTGCATTTTACGTCATTTTATGAAGAAAAAGGGGGGTGCCTCATGACCAATTTTTAGCCAGCGACATATTGATTAGTTCAGCCTTTTCATTGTAGAGGGCGCTTTGCTTTATACGAATGTATAAAGAAAATGAAATTATACAATTTGACACCCGAAGAATACGATGTATTGAGGCACCCGTAAAAGCGGCAACACTGGTCTATGCAGCAATTTCAACCATGGATTTTGTCAATATTCAAGACGGCGGCTCCAGTATGGCGGACGAGATTTGTGATTAGGGTCAGATTTGATTCAAAATTGGTATGTGGGATTTTTTTAGTCGTATACTCCGTTTTTTTGGCCAAAATTCATGAATTCAAAATGGCGGCTCCAGTATGGCGGACGAGATTTGTGATCAGAGTCAGATTTGATTCAAAATTGATATATAAGGGTTTTTAGTTCGCAGATTTTGGATTTCTTGTCAAAATTCATGAATTCAAGATGGCGGCTCCAGTAGAGCAGACGAGATTTGTAAATAGGGTCAGATTCGAGTCAAAATTGGTATGTGGGAGTTTATTAGGTCGTAGATTTCGAAATTTTTGTCGAAATCCATAAATTGAAAATGGCGGCTCCAATATGGCGGACGATATTTGTCATCATGGTCTGATTGGATTCCAAAGTGTGTAAGGGTTTTAGGGTCAGAGATTATGAAATTTTTGTCAAAATTCATTAATTCAAAATGGCGGCTCCGAAATGGCGGACGATATTTGTCATTATGGTCTGATTCGTTTCCAAAGTGTGTGAGGGTTTTCGGGTCAGAGATTATGAAATGTTTGTCAGAATTCATGAATTGGTAGACGAGTTTTGTGATCATGATCTGATTCGATTCAAAATTGGTATGTGGGGGTTTTTTGGGGTAGGAAATTATGATTTTTTAGTCATAAAAAATAATAGTTTCAAAAACTAAAGAACATGGCTCACTTCTAACTAGGAAGTTGAAAATAATTGACAATGATATTACTCAAATGTAAAATAGCGTGGGGTGCTTGACAAAGTTATCTTGAGCTCTTGAACGCTCAGTATTGTTAAATCAAAATAGAGGATATGAAAATATAGATTTTCACATTTGAGAATATCATTGTCAATTATTTTTAAAATTTTTTAGTCCATGGTAGAAGTACAATAGGTTTTTTAGTTTTTTTCAACTATTATTTTCTCAGTCAATAAAAAAAATTGTCGTCAACCAGTTACATCTCACGAGCAACCCTCAGAACTCTTCAAAAAACTTGTGCGAGCTAGAGAAGACGTAGCCCTCACCTTTCAGCGTGTGATGCTAGGCACAGGACCGAGCTGAGATTAGAACCCATACCGATGACTGGATTGAGAAGTGAAAACCTGACCACTCGCCACCTTGGCCCATTCATGATAATTTGAACGTCATTCCGAAAACGTTGAGTTGAAGTTGGTGAGAGTGTATGTTACTTTGCAGCAATAATAGATAGACAATACAATGACGCCAGAAAGCATTCAAGGAATAGCTATTTGTGAATTTAGAGCGCAAATTGATGGATTGTCGCTCGACGTAGAGAGTTACCGCGCGACGCGAAGCGAAGCGCGGTAATCTTTTGAGAGCATCAATTGTATTTTGTATTCGAATTACACACAGTATTTTTCGACAAATGCAGATTTCAGACAAAGAAAGAACTCGATACTTCATTGAACATACATTACTACCTAAGAATAATGGATATCGTCGGCTTAGCAATACCAATAATTAGAATTACCTGTAAAACATTAAAAGTATAAATAACTTTTGCCAAAGTCGGTATCGAAATTGCTCGCAGTCCAATCATTATCTCAAATAGAAAATGCGAGTCTAAAGAATCGAAATCCTGCCGTCGGCGTGACAGGAAGAGTTTCTAACCACTAGTCTAATTTGTTCACAATAATTAAGAACATATTTCTCAATATGACGCCGGCAAATCGGAAGCTTCGTAATAATAATAAATGAATAATAATAAAACTTATTCACAAACTACTCTGAAGAGTATAAAGTATAATTGAAATGTACCTTTTTGATGAGATAGTCTTTATCTGCGGCTTCTTGTAAAAATCCTTGTACATTTTCAGAGGTAAATATTATTTTGGATTATATTGCTCTACATTCAACAGATTGTTTCTTGAGAACGCGACAAACTTAGAATATTTGTTGATGTCTTTATTGTTTTTGACATTCAAGCATGTCCGTAGCAACGAATACATAGACCAAAGAGTTAATGGTTTCAGGGTCTCAGATCTTTCTCCAAAATAAGCCAGTAGGTAATAATTTTCCTGAATACTAATAAACCTTTTTCGATTGGCACCAAGTTATGATTGTTCGTATTGTTATTCATATTTATGTCTCAATTTTTCTGGAAGAAGATGTATAAGGTGGATTCATGCAACATCACTAAAACTAAAATGAATTAAAGATTTAGATGAATTTTAAAATAGGAAAATGACGGTGTTCATGTAGCATCAATTTAACGAAATTAAAGGTGCATTTAGTCAACATCATTATGAAAGTGTGCCTAAATATATGTTAAAACTGAAAGTCGAATCTGTTATATCAAATGATATCGTTTATACAACAATATTAAGTTTATGCTAAAAACCTTTGATGTTACCGTTATGTTCATGATAATGCTTGTGCTAAAGTTGACTAAATCCACCCTAAGAAAGTACTAGACATGCGAATATCATTCCAAATGTTGATCTTTGAAACGTCTTGGTATTCTTTGTTCAGAAAACAGAAGGTGATTAAGGTGAACCATAACCTGAGATTATCGTGGTTTGTTGATTTGATGTATTCTGTTCTGGTGTTTATGGCATGAAAACTATCACCAAGATAAAGAATTGTGGTTTTGTACTCAGTGCTTCTGGGAGCCTCTGGAGTTGTGAGGAATCAGAGAAATAGAAAATAAGGCGTCATACCAATGCTGAAATTGCGAAGCAAATTTGTCAATTTGGCTCTTTCAGTATATTAAATCGGATGCCGAAAAAGAGATCTTTGCATAAACTCGGATGACGCCCAAAATATTTTCTCTCTTATCTCTTGTCATATATGAACGAAAACTGTTTGACGAGTTCAATTTGCTGACCATTAGTATCCACAAAAAAAGAAAACACGAAGATATAGATCTACACAAGAAATTACTCAAGGATAAAACATAACATCTTTCTTCTTTGGAAGCAATCAGCTGTGAGCAGAGATTTTCGTATGTGACCTTTGTGAATCTTTCCCAGCGCAAGACCACACATGCACTTTTTCTAATTTATGGAAGAAATCCATCTTTCTTAATTTTAATGTTGATTTCAATTGCCCAGTTTCTTGCATGAACACGTCCATTTCATTACATTGTCTTTCATTCGTAGTTTTAGTTTTAAATTTATGCTTGCGATTTGCGAAAAATGCAACTTTAGGTGGATTCATACCTAAGTCGTATTATTCGCACATTCTGCCACATGAGGAGGTGTGTACACTATTTTCCATGGATACCTACTTGTTTATTCCCAACAGTATGTACCATACAAATGAGAGCGATTTTTTATTTTTCCGCTTGACAGCGGAAATGTTATCATTTAATGACATTCATCGAAAAACATCAACTTTACTTTGTTATGCGGTGGTCTAAAAACTCTATTTTGATAGTGATTGAAATTATTCCGAGATTTAAAAAAGAAATATTACAGTTTCGTCTATTTGCTTTCGTTACTCATTACGAATATGAGCTTTTATTTAGCCTCACCAGTCCCGGTGCCTGCCTGTAATGAAATCTTGCCTATTGAATTTGAGCGACTTCTTGTTATCCGATTAACTTCCAGTGAAAATGCAATACAGAATATTGTTGGAGAAAAAACAAAATGGCGGATGCAAGATGGCGAACAAGATTTGTAATAATTATGTTATAATTGGTATGTGATAAAATTGGTATGTGGGGGTTTTTGAGTTCGGAGAATTTGAACTCAGAATTCAAGATGGCGGCTCCAAGGTGGCAGACGAGTTTCGTGATTATTATCCGATTTGATTGAATATTGGTATTTGGAAGTTTTCTGTGTCTGAGATTATGAATTTTATGAAAAAAAAATTCAATTTAAATTGGACGCTTCAGATGGCGAAAAATTTTGTGATCATGGTCTGATTCGATTGAAAATTGGTATATGTAGAATTCTGGTGTCGGAGATTATGAATGATTTATCGTAATTCATAAATCCAAAATGGCCGACTCCAAGAAATTTCGTGGTTTCTTTACATTCTATAGTATTATTGTCTAGTAATAGTACAGGTAGCATGCAACGAAGGCTAGTATTTTCGTGTTAGATACATTTAATGATAGTAAATTTAAATCAAACCATCCTTTAATGCGGTTAATATCTCTAGAAATGGTTTGAAATAGATTAGCCTCAGTCTCATCGTGCCATTGTATGGTAGTATCCTTGGCAAATAAAGTGAAACTATCTGATATATTCAAATTGGTCATGTCATTAACATATAATAGGAAAAGTACAGGACCGAGTACCGTGCGTACCTTGGGGTACACCACAGCAAATAGAATGGAGTGGTGAGTGATGATTTCTTTTGACATCCTGATGACGATTTGATAGGTATGACCCAAACCACTTCAAAGATTTAGGTTATTGTGTGAGTTATATATTCGAAAGCTTGCTGCTTTCGTATTCGAACTGAAAACTTTAGACGGCAAGCTCTTGAATCATCTTGAAATAACTTCGAGTTTATTACTGTCTGACATACTTGAGTACTGTGATGTCTGTCTGTTATGTAAATTCCACATGGGCAGGCCTCGCTTTTCAATTGGACTCTCTGGGCAGGTGCTCAGGGCCCGTGATCCATAGGGGCCACTACTTCGTGCTAATGTGATGTGTGAACTATCATGTAAGTTTCTGCTGGATAACCACACATGGCTTGCTCGTATCAACCGAACTCAGAGGTACCCGACATCCAGAGCGGCGTCAACGTGAATCCAAGCTGAAGCAGTTTACTTTCAATTCATTTTCAATCAGTCTGAACCAACTCTCAAAGGAAAAAGTCTTCTTTATCATATAAATCCATTATTTTTGATTTGAAATGAATCTTTTCAAAAAGTAAATACCTAGTCAAACATTTATATTCAACTAGCGCATCGAAGCCTACCACGACCGGTCACTCAAAGAACGAAAGCAATGAAGGGAATGCAGCTAGTCTTCACAACTTCCCTGTGAATATTTGATGCCGGACTCTTCTGTTCCTAATCTTAGTGAACCCAGTGCAGAGTTAGGATTGAGTATTATTTTCGAAAATTTGAGTCTTATTACAACTAAAACAATTACTGATCTACAGTATGGGCGTTCAGTAAATGCAAATCTGACAGCTTGATTCAATCTGTAGGCGTGGTTTTCCCATACCTGTAGTGGAAAACGGAGCAGACAGATTGAATGGAGCTGTCAGATCTGCATTTACCGAACACTCCCAGTGTTACCCATTCGAAATGGCAGCACCCTTATAAAACAGGGTATTACTCGAGAACCTCGTGTATTAGTGGAATAACTTGGGATTTTTGGGAATTGATGTAATACAATTTCCTCAGCGGTTTCCCCCTCAGTATGCATCTTGTACGCATCAAAAGACACTTTTAGACTGGTGCCAAAACGAATTTCGAACACTAACATTGATAAAGAAAGTAACAGGCAAGCACCAAGTGGAAGTAGATGTTGGGGTTCCAACTTTGAGGAAAAAATATTTAAACACGAAAATACTGAAAACGGTGATATGGGATGAAATTTAGGGGTCGAAAACGAATTTTTGCTATTTTCGCAAAACGTGGCCTCCTTCATTGAAAAAATCGAAAACTTTTGAATTCAACACTTTTTGTCATAATCCCAAATTAACCGAAAAATAGTAATTGATTTTTTCTCGCTCATAAACGTTTCCCAAACCAACGCGGAAACGTGGGACGGGAGCAGGAACGGGATGAACACGAGGCTAAATTCGATAGTAGGATATATAAAAATGTATACCAGTGCGATTATTCGTATTCTAAAATGCAGGCAAACAGCGAAATATGTTTGGTTTGCTCCGTGCACTGTTTTTCTAGCAATTCGCACAGTTCCCATTTTCCGTTCCCGCGTTCCGCTTCGGTTTGGGGAAACCTTATATTATTATTCAATGCACATGAGAATTTATCTTCTGAATTGCGGAAAAATCATGCTCAGTCGACACAAAAAAAAGACATAAGTATATCATCAAATTTTTATCTGAATTAAATCATTTATACACGTGAAAAAAATTAAATACTGATAAATAGGTTTCCCGTCATTTTGACGGTTATGAGGTCATGAGGTCAAATGTCAATATGGCACCCATTCAACACCTATTTTGTTATCGAGGCACCCATATAAACCTTGTAGCACCCGTCTTCGGGTGCCACTTTTATTCGTGTGTATAACTTTTAACTTTGATAGAAAACTGCATTTCACGGCATTTTATGAACAAAAAAGGAGGGTGCTTCATGACCAATATATAACTAGCGATATACCTACTGGTTACTTTTTGGGACCTTCGAAATACAAAACTATATTAATGAGACAATTGTTCGTGAAAGATAAGGGTATTTTTTTCGAAAAATGTACACAACCCGAAAGCTAGTTGACTTCTGAATTGCGAAAAAATCATGCTTAACCATAAGGAAAAATCCTATGTTAGCTTACATAGTATAAACTGTTTGCTGCAGGTCAAGCATATGTAGCCTTGATCCAGGTTATATCATAGCAAGTCTACAAATCGAAATATTAAACTGCTCCAAGTTAACGGCGGAAAATCTTTGTAATGTTGATGATCTGAACGAAATGAATCGAATGAGAAACTCATACAAGTAATTAACTAATTACCATACCTATTGTATTATTGAAGCTTAATTCAAAATCGCAAAAGGAATTGTAGTTCAATTATATTATAGTATTAAAAACAAAAGTATGAAATATTGTAACAATTACTAAATTATTCATTTTATAATAATAAAAAGTTTAAAATAAACTAAAACAAAAATTGAAACAAGCTGTCATTTAAAAAATGCACTGAAAAGAAGAAAATAAACTTTTGAGTAAATCAAACCCATAATTTTGATATAGTATACAATTTTCAATAATATAAAAGCTTTTTGCGAGAATACATCTTGACACAAGTAACTCTTAATAATTACGTAAATTGAATGTATTCAGGAAAATCTTGCGACCAGCCTTTAGATCATTCAAAATTGTATAAAAAAATTATGGGATCAATTCACGTCAGAGTTTATTTTCTCGTTTTTAAATAAAAGCTTGATTTAAAAAATTAATTTCAAGTTCTTTTATCACAATATGTCGTGACGTACTACATCCCGAAACTTCCTTTCTTCATATATCCTATTCGTGAAAAGCCGTGATAAAAGCTAGTATCATCTGAACTGAAGAATTGAAGAGAACTTGTGTCCAGCTATGTTTCCACAAAACATAATTCACAGTTTCAAAAGTTTGCGTAGCCGGAAATACTCGTACGTTGATCGTTTCAACAAAATTGACGTTCAGTGCGGAATTCATTTAGCAATCCCATTCAAATGTAATTTTAATAACCGGCCGGATTTACGACATATAAGTAAACTCTTTTGAGTCTCATGACTTCCTTACCAAATCAACAGATACGGATCCTGTTCTTGATTTAACTCCAAGTGATCTTAAGAATTTTTGACCAATCACGAACTGTTTCTAGAAAACAATGGCGCAACTGCAACTGTCAAACTTTGGAACGGACACCAATTGAAACATCAAATTACGATATAATATCTCTCCTCAAACCTATTTCGTTGAACGCATAGGTACTGTGCCGCATAACATTCCGTGTGATCCTAACAAATGTTCATATTTTACTGATAATAAATGACGTGTGTTGAATACCATATCGCTAATCTCCTGAAGAAATGAAAGTGAATTAGGATTTGCATATATCTAAAATACTGTGTTTTTGTGATAGCAGATTATTCAAATTCTGTATTTTAGGGAAGGGTGCTTCATATATGTTTTTTAGCTTTTCATTGATCCAATTTTTTTCTTTATGTTGTTTTTATATTTTTGATATCTTATTCAATTATCGTCGAGTGGAAGTGCAAAGAGTGTGGACACAAAGTCGGATTCTGACAAGGAATAAAATTCTAGTCATCGACTTAACGATGAAAAAGAAGTGATGATGAATGTTCTGAATATACTTGCGATGCTTGATTATTTTTCAGTTAGGCACCCTTCAATCTGGCAACACTGGTGGGTGTCGGTTTGAACAATACTGACAGAACTTTATACACATGGGGTGCTTTTTGTCCTGCATATCAAGTGGTGTCTCTTTCGACAACGTTTTGAATATACATTTATACACTGGGTGTGATATTGACACCGCTTGAATGGGTGCCACTTAATACAAAAAATACGTATATATATATATATATATATATATATATATATATATATATATAGTAGGAATGGGCATCAACACCAATTTTTTTAATATAGGTCGGCATGTGTTTTTATAATTTGCAATTATGCAGTTATGGATGTTTCGGAGGTGTTTCTATGAGACGCTGTATAAAAAACGTAAAAATGGAAATATTTATAATGTGCGTCTGTGACTTTACTTTAGTACCAAAAGTATCTAAGTTTAGAATGACGGGTGTATAATGCCATTTTATAACGAACTACAGCGGTTGAAAATGGAAAAATTTTATTTGGTTTTTAAAACTTGGCGAAATGTCGGAAAATGCTGTCTGCCAGACATCAACTGAATATTGTCGCCCTGATTCATTTGTATTGGTTATTATTCTGTATAAGAAATTAAACTGATGAGTTCTATTCCATTATTAATTTTTTAAATTATTCAAAATTGCTTTTTGCTAAGCACTTTGAAAGTGCTCGGTGCTCACGAGCATTTCACTATTGAAAGTGCTCAAATATAGTGCTCGCGAGCACTTTTTTAATGCTTAGTGCTCACGAGCACTTTTTTCAGTGCTCTGCTACAAAGTATGCTATCATTCGTTCATTGAATATGTCACTTGTTCGTCAATATAATTTATCATCGTACAATTCCTTGCTCAAATTAACATTATTGGACCTCTTTCCAATGCTTTCTTGATTTATTCAGTGGTCTTTCTATCTTCTTGTTTCACATTGTTTTCTTCAATCAGATCTTCTGAAAATTATTATCATCGGAACTATCTTTGTAGCTACTTAACCATTCAAAATCGGACAAACTTGTTTCTAACTGCTCAAGGAGTTCAGCTTCTGTTAGGATTTTACGGGCAGACATTTTTTAACAGATTTCTGTAAAAAAATAGATGAATATAACATTGGCAAAATTTAGTGTTAATTCACTTTGTATACAATTGTGTTGGCTGTCTTCATCAGAAAAACAGCAGAAAATGTAATCAAATATCAATGACTATAGTAGATGTTCCATATTTTTCCCCATTTTTTTGAAAAAAAAAATCATATGTGACATGGATGCAGAAACAATAAAATGGGCTTACCTTATTCACAGATTCACATACCATCTTCGAAATATAGTACTTTATCAAGATTGTTATATATAATTGCTGAACTCAGATATGAAACTAAGATATTAAGCATCACAGACTGACGGAATTCGCCTAAATTATAGCTCATGTTGAAATTGATGCACACTCACTTTCTGTTATGGTTAGTTTTGCACAATGATGACAATAAAAGTAATTCATCCTTCTCACTATTACTCTCCTCTCTTCTTTGAAATAAAAGGTGCGGATTTGGTTTCGCAAAATCAGCGCCCCAAGGCCATCTCTTTTGTGGACTGCATGTGCAGAGGTACCATTTTATCATCCAATGGCCATATGATTACACATACTACATATTGGTAAAGTTAAAAAACAGCTTTCAGCTGGCACTTCACCATTTCATATCATATGAATAAAGACTATTTATTATTATTACTGGCTCTGCAATGTCCGTCCAGATTTAGCGCTGTTCAGCCACCTCCTCCGCGGTACGATATTCTTTTATTAATATAATAATAATAGTACCTTTAAGATTTTATTGACAGTCTTATGAATTCAGTACATTGATAGTGATCATGACACTGACAAAAGGCAGACTTAGCGCTTTGCCTGTTAACATAGTTAGCAGGTGTATGCTCTCTTACACTCAACCTTCTATCCAGTTGGAAACCACGACCCCTGGATGTCAACACCATGTGGAGGGGCATCTAGTTTCAGTGATGAGGCCACCCTCCACCCCCAGGCACCTTTATCAGTCAGATTCCTCCGACTCTGTTTGATGGGTATCCGTCTGAAGTCGTTTCCACATCTATAGATAGATAGCATTAATTTAACTACGTTATGTAAATACTGTGGCGAAGCTGCGGGCGATGCCGGACCTGAACGCTCACGTAGTCAGCGCGTGACCGCGAATTACTTCCGAGGCGCTTTGCTTCGAGAAGAATCTGGTCTAATCGGAGAACGTTCCTAAAGAACCACGCAGCAGAGTACAGTCAGTGAAGTAGAAGTCGAACATAAATAATTGTCCAGTGATTGTCATATAAATTAGAGTATTGTTGTGAAATTGTTGGATCATTGTATTTCGTCAAATAAATTATTTTAGAGTGAATTTGTTTAAATATACTACAGTGGTGTCAGAATTGGGATTTTTAAACAGAGTGTTCGTGTAAGTAGACAGTTTGTGTATTTCGGACAATTGTTTTCGCGAAAAACAGACAGTGACTGAATTTTTTTCGTGAAATTGACAGTTATGTGCATTAACGGAGTATAAACTGATACACTTCTCGCGTGTGAAATAGACTGTGTGAAATAGACAATAATAATAATAATAGACTGGTGGCCGTAGAATAGACTGTGTGAAATAGACAATAATAATAATAACAGACTGGTGGCCCGTGCAATAGACTAAGACAAAATGTGTTCGAGGAAAGTTCGCCTGGTCGATTTGAAAGTTACGGAATTGAAGCAAGAACTGGAGGAGAGGGAACTTGATACAAGTGGTAAAAAGGCCGTGCGTCAGGCAATACTTTCTGAGGGATTAATCCAGGAGGGTGAAAACCCAGAAACCTTTTTATTCGAAGTTTCTGGAATGGATATGAGTACCATAATGAGTAAACTCGACGGAATGGAAGACAAAATTCAGGAGAAACTTCTAGAAAATTCGAATAGTCTGAAAGCAGAATTTCAAGAACGTTCGAGGAATTTGAGAGAAGATATTCTGGAAAATTCAAAGGGTTTGAGGGAGGAGCTTCTAGAAAACTCTAGGAACATGAAAGAAGAACTCTGTGGCGTGGCGAATCGATTAGAAGAAAGAATGGGGACAGTCGAGACAGAGATGGAGAAAATCAAAGATGGAATTGAGCAAGAGATGGGGAAATTGAAGGAAACCATCAGTGATGAAATCAGAGGCGGCATCAAAGATGAAATTGAGGAAGAGATGGGAAAATTGAATTAGTGACGAAATCAAAGGCGGACTCGAAGCGGAAATCAGCAAAATAAAGGAAAAAATCAGTAAGTTAGAAAACCAGAATGACACTACCCACACCACAGAATCTGTCAATGAAAATTCAATGCTGGAACTGAGTTTGAACTTAGATGATGTTCAAAAGGGTTTAAAAGATGTAAAAATCAGTCCAGAAACAGGAAAACTCTCTATGAAACCACCTCAGTTTGATGGAAAAACACCATGGACAAATTACCGCCGACAGTTTGAAGCTGCAGCAAAGGCGAATGGATGGAATGCAGGAGAAAGAGCTGTAGCATTAACACTGGCGTAGCGTGGAGAAGCAACAAATATCTTACAAACCCTCACGGCACAAGAACAAGAGGACTACGATCAGCTGATTAAAAATCTCGAATTACGGTATGGACAGACCCATCTAGAACATGTATACCACTCACAGCTCAAAAACCGCTGCCAGAAATCAAGCGAGTCCTTACAGGAATTTGAAGCAGACATTGCACGCTTGGTTCGCCTTGCATACCCAGCCACACCGGAAAAGGTAATGGAGCGACTAGCAGTTCAGGCATTCTTAGATGGACTTTGTGACCAGGAAACCAGACTAGCATTGACACTAGCTCGTCCAACACATCTCGTGGATGCACTGGCACGCGCTTTGGAATTTGAGGCGGCGAAACAATCCTGTAAGAGCCAAAGCAAGGTCCGGATGATGAAAGAAGACCGACAGGAGCCTTCCGGTCTTGAAGCTGCCATAAGGAAAGTTATGAAGGAAGCGTTGCCCGAGAAGAAATTAGTGAGATGCCGGAACTGTAGGAAACTTGGACACGTGCTTAGCCAATGTCCAACCCTCAAGAGGTCGAGACCAACGAAGGTTGTTGAGAAGGGGCAATCGTCGGCCTATACTCAGAAAGCCCCGGTGAACAACGCATATGTCGCTGTCCTCCAACGACAGAACAAAGGAGCCTTCGTAGACGGTTTCATCAACAACAAGCCTTGCGCAGTGCTGCTGGATACAGGTGCGACTAGGACAATCCTTGGGCCTGCTTTCACTAAAACATCAGAGAGAATAGAACCATCATCCTGGAAGCTACGCACAGCAACAGGGGAGCCGGCCACTGTACATGTTGAGCTACCGGTTAAACTGATTCTAGGCAGCACAAAAGTGAAACATCGGGCATTAGTAGCGGACATTGAGGACGACGCAATTATTGGAATGGACATCATGAATTCCAGAGGGTTCGAATTGAACTTCAAAGAGGGCGTCCTACGTGTGAACGGAGAAGAGCTGGTGCTACATGGAAGAAGTGAAGAGATGATTCGTGTTCTGCTGGCTGAAGATGTAAGTGTACCCGAGAGGGCTGAGACCATACTGGAGGCTCGCTTGGACGGAGGTGCGAGCAATGGAAGCGTGGTGATGTTCGAGCCCAAGCTTCATGATGATAAAATTGGACGAGGGATTGCACTAGGCAAGACTTTGTTGCGTGCTGATGAAATTGTGCCAGTAAGGGTAATGAATGTCAATTATTACCCAGTGACTTTGGAGAAGGGAACTGTTTTGGGGCACTGCTCGTCAATTTCCTCTGTGATCAGGAGTGTAGACGGTACTGTTAGTCAAGACAACAACCTGACAGCGGAACTGGAAAAACTAGCATTAAACCAGCCCAACAGCCCAGATTGAGAGAATTAGTCAAGAAGTACCAAGACATCATCGACCGGACAAGGGAAAGGGGGCCGAACGAATGTAGTTCAGCATAAAATTGATACTGGGGATGCCCGACCGATCCGACAATCAGCTAGAAGACTTTCTCTTGCCAAGAAGGAAGAGGCTGACAAAATAGTCAGTGATATGGGGAAAGAAGGAGTTATTGAACCATCCGACAGTCCATGGTCTTCTCCAGTAGTGCTGGTGAAGAAGAAAGATGGATCAACACGCTTTTGCGTAGACTATCGTCAACTGAACAACGTGACGAAGAAAGACAGTTACCCTCTTCCGAGAATAGACGACACCCTAGACAAATTGGCCGGCTCCACGATTTTCTCGACCCTCGATCTGAAGAGTGGATACTGGCAGGTAGAACTGGCTCCTGAAGATAGAGGAAAGACAGCCTTCACCATCGGCTCAGGACTGTGGTATTTCACCGTTATGCCATTCGGGATTTGTAATGCTCCAGCCACATTCGAGAGATTAATGGAGACGGTTCTGAAAGGACTTTCATGGAGGACGTGTTTGGTATATCTCAACGACATTATTGTGGTTGGCAAATCGTTTGAAGATCATGTAAAAAACCTGGAGGAGGTATTCCTGCGACTGAGAAACTCTGGATTGAAGCTGAGCCCCAAGAAATGCCACCTGTTCCAAAAAGAAGTACTTTGCCATGTTGTCTCTGGACACGGAGTAGCAGTGGATGACGAGAAGATCAAAGCAGTGAAGGAGTGGCCTATTCCGAGACATACACCAACTACGTAGTTTTCTTGGTTTGTGCACATACTATCGCCGATATGTGCAGGGGTTCGCCAACATCGCTAAACCACTGACCAGGCTCACGGAAGGACAAAGTTCCAATGGTCCGAAGAATGCCAAGACTCATTCAGGAAGCTGAAGGGGGCATTGATGAACGCACCGATTCTAAGTTATCCCCTTCCGAGTGGAACATTCATTTTGGACACGGACGCCAGCAACGTGGGACTTGGAGCTGTCTTGTCCCAGATCCAGGATGGGCAAGAGGTCATCGGATACTTCAGTAAAACTCTCAGTAAACCGGAGCGTAACTACTGTGTCACCAGATGAGAACTATTGGCTGTTGTCAAGGGAGTAGGCTGTTGTCAAGGGAGTAGAACACTTTTACAAATACGTGTGCGGGAGAAGATTCCTGTTAAGGACTGAACACGCAGCCCTTAAATGGCTTCTACAGTTCAAAACCCTGAGGGCCAAGTAGCACGTTGGATCGAAAGACTCCAAGAATTCGACTTCGAGATGCAGATGCCCTGTCAAGGAGACCGTGCCCAGATGACTGTACACACTGCTGACGAGCAGAAGAGAAGGAAGCATCGATTTGTAGAACCACGGCAGTTAACAACAACTGGAATGACAACGAGGTCCAGAAAGTCCAAGAAAGAGATCCAGATCTTGGTTTAGTCATCGGTTGGAAAAAGAGTAATCAAAGACCGACATGGCAGGAAATTGCAAGATATTCCCCAGCAGTCAAATCCTACTGGGCCCAATGGAATTCCCTTACCCTGGACAATGGGGTCCTGAAACGTGTATTGGAGTCCGAAGATGGTGGGAAGGATAGACGTCAGATAGTGGTGCCCAAGAACAGAAGACAGGAAGTACTCCGAGAGATCCATGATGGAGTTGCTGGAGGACATCTGGGTGTGACGAAGACCCTACAGAAAGTAAGGCAACGGTTTTACTGGGTCAATTGTCAAGTTGATGTCAATGACTGGTGCAGAAAGTGTGCTGTTTGCGCTGCCAGCAATGGACCTCGGACACGACACAAGGCCCCGATGCGTCAGTATAACGTAGGTAGTCCATTTGAGAGAATCGCCATTGACATCGCCGGCTCGTTCCCTGTATCAGATCACGGAAATAAATACATCCTTGTGGCAATGGACTATTTTAGCAAGTGGGCCGAAGCCTATGCCCTGCCCAACCAGGAAGCCATCATCGTCGCGGATGTCTTGGTGAAAGAGTGGATATGTCGATTCGGTGTCCCCTTGGAGCTGCACTCGGACCTAGGCAGACATTTTGAATCCAACCTGTTCCAAGAAATGTGCCAACTGCTGAACATCCGCAAGACGAGAACCACAGCTCTACATCCACAGTCCGATGGAATGGTTGAGCGGATGAACAGAACTATCAATCGCCACTTGTCCAATGTAGTCTCTGACCATCAAAAAGTCTGGGACCAGTATCTCCATTTGTTCCTGATGGCCTACCGTTCCGCAGTACACGAGTCGACCGGCCAAACTCCTGCTAGTATCATAATGTGCCGAGAGCTGCGTCAGCGAATGGACATCCACGAACGAGTCCATTTGAACATCCAGAGTGCCAGCGACCGAATGAAAGCGACTCATGACATCAATGCCGATGCTGGAGGATTTCAGGTTGGGGACCTAGTTTGGCTGTACAACCCGAAGCGTCGCCGGGGCCTGTCACCGAAACTACGGAATTCATGGGAAGGTCCGTACAAGATCGTCAAGAGGATAAACGACCTGCTTTACCGAATCCACAAGCCACCCAGAGGTAAACAAAAGGTCGTTCATTTCAACAGGTTGGCCCCTTACGCTGGGAACCATAACCAAGTCCGCACCCTCAGACCACCAGAGGATGCGATGACGTTCCAGAAATTCATGTCCTTATACGCAAATGGACAAAAAGTGTCACACGGGGTAACTCGAGAGGAGCCACGGGACCTTTTCAAAGTGCCAGTCGATTACGCCCTAGCACACTGCGTCGCAGAAGATCTCCAAGAAATTTGGCCAACTTCAAACACTACGAAAACAGAATCCAGAAATTGGAGGTGTGCTACAGCTGAAGAAGGGCCAGAGGAACATCTACTACCTGGTGACCAAGAAGCATTCCCAAGATAAACCGTCCTATGAAGATATCTGGAGGAGCCTCTCTAACTGAGATATACGATGGTGAATCAGAATCTGGTGGACTTGGCAATCCCAAAATTATCCTGTGGTATTGATGGGCTGGATTGGAGAGTTGTAAGAAGTAAGTTGGAGACGATGCAGATATGGGGAATCCTGCAAATATCGACACACTCCAAGGATGACATTTCGGGACGAAATATCTCTAAGAAGGGGGCAATGTGGCGAAGCTGCGGGCGATGCCGGACCTGAACGCTCACGTAGTCAGCGCGTGACCGCGAATTACTTCCGAGGCCCTTTGCTTCGAGAAGAATCTGGTCTAATCGGAGAACGTTCCTAAGGCTTTTCGAAAAATATCAGGAGCATTTTAGGAAAATGAACGGTGTATATAAAAAGAACCACGCAGCAGAGTACAGTCAGTGAAGTAGAAGTCGAACATAAATAATTGTCCAGTGATTGTCATATAAATTAGAGTATTGTGTTGAAATTGTATTTCGTCAAATAAATTATTTTAGAGTGAATTTGTTTAAATATACTACAATACATACATTTGTAGCAGGTCAGTGTACAAAGTTCATATACAAATATGTGTATAAATAAAAATAAAGGTTGTATAGGATATAAAAAAGATAAAGAACATTGAGCAGACATTAACACATTGTAAAAATATTAACAATGAATATGGAAAGTTGATAAAATAACATTCAAAGTTAGGTGTTAATACATTACAAATCAATATCAGTTGCAGCAGGTGGGTTAGTCCTATATTCAGTCTCATTATAATAACATTTAATTAAAGAATGAAGCGAAGTTTTGTATAAAAGTGTATAAATTCTCTTTATTGCAAAGCGCTTTCGACTTTCGTCATCTTCAGTGCTTCCTGAAAGTAAATACTCAGTTGAGAGGACCGAAATTGAGTTTAAGAAAGACGTTATGAAATTTGGAAAATTAAATTCAATTTAAATTCAATTTAATTTTCCTGAAAGTAAATACTCAGTTGAGAGGACCAAAATTGAGTTTAAGAAAGAGGTTATGAAATTTGGAAAATTAAATTCAATTTAAATTCAATTTAATTTAATTTTCCAAATTTCATAACCTCTTTCTTAAACTCAATTTCGGTCCTCTCAACTGAATATTTACTTTCAGGAAGCACTGAAGATGACGAAAGTCGAAAGCGCTTTGCAATAAAGAACTTCGCTTCATTTATTTAACAAGTGTATTCAGCTTCACGCATTTATTTATTTATTATTTAATTAAAAGTACTTGTTTTATTAGCTGTTTGAATTTTTGAACCGTGCAGTTCTTTACCTTTTGAGGTAAAACATTATACAGTTTAATCTTCAGAGAATTCGATGCTGATTTTTGCAGTCTATACCTTGATGATCTCATGAGTTCTGAGTACTATAGTCATGACATCCAATTTGTTTGCGTTTGGTATATACCGGGTGGCTACGGAAGTATTGCCTACGGAATATCTCAGTTATTGTATGAAGTAGGTTTGTGAAATTTGGAGCGTCGATATAATGACATAAGAGCTAGAATTTGAGAATATTGACATGTCGAAGTTAACTTCCGGTCTGACCGGAAGTAACATCAACTTTCTTATTTTAAATGGAAACCCTATTTTTTTTCTTTTCGCTTTATTCAGCATTCAATTCCCTTTCTAATGACATATCACAAGTTGGTATCTAACCAGAAACTAGATCAGAAAAAAATTATTATTGAAATTCACCGAGTAGGCCGTGGAAGCAAAATGAAAGCCAAAAATTGAAAAGTTGGCTATGGAAACCATACGTCACTTGATAACAGTTGCTACTGCTGTGATATTTTATTTTCATTCGTCGGCGTTATAAAAAGCCGCCAAAAAAAATATTGGAAAAATTGGGAAAAAAACAATACTCTGTAGGTCCATAACTTAAATAGGAACATACAACTTTTTCTTGCCTGTACTATTCAGCATAACCATTCCTTTCTAATGATATAATAGAAAATAATTTTTTGAACTGAGATACCGAAAAATCCAATTATTATTCTTCAAATAACAAAACAGATTATCGCCATACGCAAAAATAAAATTAAAAATAATGTGGAATGATAAATTATATCCTGTAGGTTCTACGTTAAATAGGAACATAAACGTACTTGGTCTGTGCCAGCGTCTATAGATATTCTAATATCTACCTATGGACGATGTTTGTGCTATTCAGAATAATCATTCCATTGCAATAATCATTCGAACCAAAATATTAACAAGTAGGCTGATTAAGATGTATTTTGGAATGAAACAAAAAAGAAATGAGAGCTGTCACGAACGCTGCTATCCATATTATTTTGACGTTCGAAGTAGTGTTTTTGATTCTGCCATTTTAAAAGGGTTTGGGAATCGAAATCAGTTAGTGGAACATTCAAAAAATGCCCCGTTATTCACGAACCGAACAAATTGACATGCTTCTCATTTATGGCGAATGTTTAAAAAATTCTTATGCCGCTGAACGATTGTATTTAGAGCGATATCCAGGGAGGCAGCAACCGTCAAGAAGGTATTTCCAGTGGCTTGAAGAAAAATTAAGAACTGAGCCTGATGTTCACGAAGACCAAGAAGCATTTGTTATTAATGAGGAAACTGGAATTAATGTATTAGCTTTAGTACAATATGATAGCACAATTTCCTCAAGGCAGATCGGCGCCGAATTAGCTATAAGTAAGGGCTCTGCTAGGAAAATTTTGAAAAAACATCGATTGAAATCCTTCAAGTATCAGTTGCATCAACATTTGTATGAAAATGACGGTGAAAGGCGCCTGGAATATTGTACTTAATTGGTTTCTTCGACAAAATGCTGAGAATCACCTATTTAACTATTATATCTTGTTTACGGACGAGAGAAGATTTACCAACAATGGATTATTTAACAGGAATAATACAAGGTAGGTACTGTACTTTATTTGGATTATTGTCGATAGTCGAAGTGTAAAGTGCTAAAAGTGTGAACGGTCTTTTGTTCCAGGTACTGGGCGATAGCAAACGAGCACCGGTTTCGACAAGGCGGCTTCCAGGAGAGATTTGGTGTGAATGTTTGGGCAGGAATAGTTGGAACTCATATTGTTGGCCCCATTCTTTTTCAAGGCCAACTAACCGGAGAGAGATACTTTAATTTTTTAACGAATGAAATTTCGGAATTCATTAACAACCTACCAGCGGAAATAACTGAGAGAATAGCAAGATGGCGCCCCTCCGCATAATTCAAGAATAGCGAGAAATTATCTTCAAAATCGCTTTCAAGAGAGACTCATAACAACCCATGGTCCAGTCAGGTGGCCACCAAGGTCACCTGATCTTACTCCGTGCGACTTTTTTCTATGGGGGCATCTTAAAAATAGGGTGTATTCCACACAGCCTACAACTCTACATGGGCTAGAAGTAAAAATTCGTAGAGCTTTCCAAGATATCACGCCCCAAATGTTGAGAAACGTTTTACATGAAAATATCACCAGATTCAATAAATGTATTGACGCTGAGGGAATGCATTTCGAACATTTGTTTTGAATTTATTTTATCTTTAATCCTATCAATTTGATTTTTTTTTTCGATAAATCTGTTTTTTCGTTATTTGAAGAATAATAATTGGATTTTTCATTTCAAAAAATTACTTTCTATTATATTATTAGAAAGGAATGGTTATGCTGAATAGTACAGGCAAGAAAAAGTTGTATGTTCCTATTTAAGTTATGGACCTACAGAGTATTGTTTTTTTCCCAATTTTTCCAATATTTTTTTTGGCGGCTTTTTATAACGCCGACGAATGAAAATAAAATATCACAGTAGTAGCAACTGTTATCAAGTGATGTATGGTTTCCATAGCCAACTTTTCAATTTTTGGCTTTCATTTTGCTTCCACGGCCTACTCGGTGAATTTCAATAATAATTTTTTTCTGATCTAGTTTCTGGTTAGATACCAACTTGTGATATGTCATTAGAAAGGGAAATGAATGCTGAATAAAGCGAAAAAAAAAAATAGGGTTTCTATTTAAAATAAGAAAGTTGATGTTACTTCCGGTCAGACCGAAAGTTAACTTCGACATGTCAATATGCTCAAATTCTAGCTCTTATGTCATTATATCGTCGCTCCAAATTTCACAACCCTACTTCATACAATAACTGAGATATTCCGTAGGCAATACTTCTGTAGCCACCCGGTATATATATATATATATATATATATATATATATATATATATATATATATATATATATATATATACCGGGTGACACAGCAGACATGTAGCAACCTGTAGTTTTTTTATTTGAAGAGATAAAAATCTGAAATTTGCAGAAGTTACGAAATCAATGATAGCGCTTCATTTGAATCTAACGACAACTTTTTTCAATTACCTGTTTGATCGGCAGTAACTCCAACTTCTTTTTTTTTGAATGACACCCTGTATATTTATCTAGCCTATCTTATTTGTCTTGAAATTCACTATTCAACCGTGTATCACAAAGTGGCATTCGTTCCTCAATTCGCAGATGAATTGCATTTTATTGAAAAACATCAAGTTGGCTGTTACTCGAATTCGATAATCTTTCGATGTTTGGTAGGCTTGGAAATCCAAAGAGTATCAGTTAAACGATATAATTTCAGTTTTTTCCATACCTGATCACTTCCTACAGATTGTCAATAATTTCTTTAATAAAATGAAAAAACATCTGAAAATAACTCACGATATTGCTAAAACTGAGATAGGAACATATTTTTTTCAATTTGGCTACTTGTGAAGAAACTATCAGCCTTTCTCTTTGGCCATGTAGCCATATCATGATCTTTCCATTTGGAAACATAAAATTAAAATTGTTCCCCTGATCCACCAATTCACAAGTATTAGTATAGATATTTGCAATAATATTTTGCTTAGTAGGCGGTGTACACAAAATGTTTTGTGTTTGACAGGTAAACACCATTTGTTTGCAATGATTATCTCCGTCAGTTTTATGCTGATTGAAATTGAATCGTTTAATTAGATACTAAATATGTATTCAAAGAACGAAAAGGTCGATATGTTGTTGATATTCGGAGAGTGCAAGATAAATAATTGTAGTCGAAAGATTTCCGTAAAGACGCCATCCACCTGATAATTATTTCGGTAGAGTAGAAGAGCAGTTCTTTTCAAAACTCTTTTAGCGGTCTCTCGATTCACGCCGATTTCGTCCTCAATTTGTGTCAGTGATATCGTCGGATCTGCATGTACTATGGCCAAAATGTTTACTTCCAATTCCTCATCGACAATGTATTGGAGATTGTTTTGATTTTCCGGTTCTCTTCTGAACTGCTCTTCTACTCTAGCGAAATAATTATTAGGCGGATGGCGCCTTCCCGGAAATCTTTCGACTTATAATTTCTCTTGCACTCTCCGTATATCAACAACATATCGAACTTTTTATTCTTTAAATACATATTTAGTATCTAATTAAACGATGCAATTTTAATCAGCATCAAACTGACGGAGATAATCAGTACAATCAAATGATGTTTGTACTTGTCAAACACAAAACATTCTGTGTACACCGCCTACTAGGCAAAATATTATTGCAAATATCTAGACTAATAAACTTTTGAATTGGTGGATCAGGGGCATAATTTTAATTTTATGTTTCCAAATGGAAAGATCATGACATGGCTACATGGCCAAAGAGAAAGACAGATAGTTCCTTCACAAGTAGCCAAATTGAAAAATACATGTTCCTATCTCAGTTTTCGCAATATCGTGAGTTATTTTCAGATGTTTTTTCTTTTTATTGAAGAAATTATTGACAATCTGTAGGAAGTGTTCAGGCATGGAAAAAACTGAAATTATATCGTTTAACTGATACTCTTTGGATTTCCAAGCCTACCAAGCATCGAAAGATTATCGAATTCGGATAACAGCCAACTTGATGTTTTCATATAAAATGCAATTCATTTGCGAATCGAGAAACGAATGCCACTTTGTGATACACGGTTGAATAGAGAATTTCAAGACAAATAAGATAGGCTGGATAAATATACAGGGTGTCAATCTAAAAAAAGAAGTTGGAGTTACTGCCGATCAAACAGGTAGTTGAAAAAAGTTGTCGTTAGATTCAAATGAATCGCTTTCATTGATTACGTAAGTTCTGCAAATTTCAAATCTTCATCTCTTCAAATAAAAAAACTACAGGCTGCTACATGTCTGCTGTGTCACCCGGTATATATATATATATATATATATATATATATATATATATATATATATAAGTAGGAATGGGCATCACCAATTTTTTGAATATAGGTCGGCATGTGTTTTTATAATTTGCAATTATTCTCACTGCTTTTGAAAGCTCTTTCAGAAGATGACGAGTTTCCCCACAAGATAATACCATATCTGAGATGGGAGTTGAAGGAAGCTGTCAGAAGAATGGTAGGACTTACTATGGGTTTTAACTGTCTAAGCAGAAATATGTATTTTCAAAGCCTGGAGCATAGGTCGTCAATATGAATGTGCCAGTTGAGGTTATCATCTGTGGTGATCCGAAGTAGATTTACCTTATCGCCATTTTTTATTCTACTATTGGACGAAAAGATTAAATTTTTGTGTCTGTTTAGCTTCAGAAGATTTCCAGTGAACTACTTTTCCGCTTGATTTTCTGAATGTTTTATTGTTGTGTTTAAATTTTGACAGTCTTTGTAGTATCATCTGCATAGGCGACACATTTATCAGGTAACATATGATAGAAGTCGTTAATATATATAATAAAGATGCTTCGCTGTTATTGAGAAGTACGAAATGTTTTCGGTTGGTAAGGTAAGACTGGAAGAGAAAGTGCTATTCCTCTCACACCATTGTCGGAAAGTTTTCTCAAAAAGCCCTTTTTGAAGATGGATATTATCTTAGTGATCTTCAGCTCGTCGGGAAAGACTCCCTCGATCAATCAATAAACAAAATGGTCAGAGGTTTCACAAAAACTGTATGGATTCTTTGATTATTCTGCTGTTTAAGTCGTAGGAGTCAAAGCAGCTGGAGTTTTCAGTAGGGTAATCGCGTTAAATACTTCGGGATTTGTGACAGGTTCAGAGTAAAAAGAACCAGTAGATTTGCTTCAGCTCATCATTAA
Source organism: Chrysolina oricalcia (assembly GCA_944452925.2). Lineage (NCBI taxonomy): Eukaryota > Metazoa > Arthropoda > Insecta > Coleoptera > Chrysomelidae > Chrysolina > Chrysolina oricalcia. Next base: position 44,341,783 of record OX101815.2, on the reverse strand, counting down.
TTGAAGTAAGGTTAGAATAGTCGTTTCGGATATCTAACTAATCAATTATTATCTCTGCTATTGTAGCAAAAAATAAATCAAATTCTTGTGGTTTGATTTTTCACTAATTTTTTATCTAGTTTGCTTATTATTCTCAAACTGTATCACTCTCCAGCTATCTTTGATTTTATTGCTCGAGTCTGACAGGAATGAATCATAGGCTTTTCGTTTAGTTTTGATTACAGATTTTTGTATTCTTTGTTCAGTTTTTTGAAGGTTTCCTTATGGGCTGGGTCGTTTGATACATAAGAAATAACTTTAATGGTAGATAGTTGGTCTATCATTTTCCTTAAATATTCACTGTACCACTTCACTAGCATGTTAGATCTGTTTTCATATACTGTTTTGAGATGAAAATGTTTCGCAACTAGATTTTGAAAGGTAAAAAAAAAATGATGTTTGAGGCCGAATTTTTGGTATTGAAAATATTCCAGTGACAGGAAAACCTTTATCTTCAATATATTTTTATTTCAATCGATCTTCGCTTCTGGGAAAGTTCCCTTGATGTCCTCGTTGTGGAGGGCCTCAGCTTGTAAACATGGAGAAAAGCTTGTTTTTCAATTGCTTCACTGGCACAATTTCCTTTTATTCCAATTAGTGGTTTATTCCGCTTGTAGAGCTGTGGTTGTTTTTTAGGGTGGGTGTTATTTGAAGCATTCAAGTGATCTCTTGACATTTGAGTGTGCTTCGTACTTCGTGTATCGCTGACGGCACTTGAAATGCACTGATTTGTAAAACAAAAATATACAGTTTGCGTAAAAACTGCAAAGATGGTGATTTCAGAAAGTTACATCGATTTGACCGCGAAAATGTTGAGTGGTTAGCAAATTATTGTTTGACTGGTATTGGTGAAAGGCGAGGGGCTGCACTATCACCTCACCTATAAATAAAATAAAAAATTTACTGCGGCAATCGTCGGATCTGGGCTTTCAAAATTCTGTAGCTGAAGAACCCTGTATTCACCAAACTACTGTCTGTAAGACATTCACTTCCGTAATGGGTGTCAGTTTTGGAAAAAGCCAATATTTTTGTTAAATTTCCTAGAAGTGCTCAAGCTGGTAGAGGACACACCTAACGCTGGTGACTCATCTGCATGCCTTAGGAATATACAGACAAGAACCCATATGCAGATTATGCAATGAGGAAGATGAAACAGCCCCTCATATTTTCTTCAACTATATTAAGACAACAGTAATCCTTTTCAAATAGGGAAAGAGGTCTAACTACAGCAGGAGTGGCAATGAGCCATTAGGCAGTTCAATTATAATCAATAATATCGACTTTTAAGTAAACAACCTTGAATGTCAAAACTGACCTCAAAAAGTCAAATATTTCATTGGTCCATTGTATCATGAATAATAAAACTCATCTGGTTTCAGATTCCATTAAACTTTTCTCGGTCTGTTGTGTATTGTGGGTCCTTATAAGGACATCTACAACATTATGGTGATGATTTTAATTTCATTTCAGGATTCATTTCAAATAGGGAAAGAGATCTAACTACAGCAGGAGTGGCAATAAGCCATTATGCAGTCCAATCTTACTCTGATGTACCAGCAAATAAAAAATTAAAGGTTGTAAAATAGTTTCTTTATTTTCATAACGGTTTTTTTAATACTGAACTACTGAATGAAGTTTTTTAAATCTGATATTTTGGTGTACATTGAAATTTTCAATCTGAAAGAATATTATAATCAACAATATCGACTTTTAAGTAAACAACCTTGAATGTCAAAACTGACCTCAAAAAGTCAAATATTTCATTGGTCCATTGTATTGTGAATAATAAAACTCATCTGGTTTCAGATTCCATTAAACTTTTCTCGGTCTGTTGTGTATTGTGGGTCCTTATAAGGACATCTACAACATTATGGTGATGATTTTAATTTCATTTCAGGATTAATTTTTTTAATCATTCGTCCATGTACTCTGCGGAAAATTTAACCTAGTTAATTTTACCCAGTTGCAGTTGATTTTAGTATTTGCAACATCTTCAATAAGACTTTCACCCAAAGGCGAGGATTTTTCTATGTCGATGTTTTCAAAATTCGTGTAGATTCCAATATTTTCTTTCCACCTGCAAAATAGAAATGGTTTTTACATACAACAAAACTTTTATCACTGATTGTAGTTTGTAATTACGTCAAGCTCAGGAAGTCAAAATCATACTCATATCAGTTGCCACTTCCAAAGTAGAAATTTTTCGATAATACATTTTTGGAGGTTTATAAATTTAATAGTCTGATTGCAAAGCTTCATTGACGAGATTTTTAAAAAATTTGAAATTACATTATGAAGAAGTTAATATGAGAGAAGGTACAATAAGTATCAGTCTGCACACTTCAAATTTTCAAATCACAACTGCGGTATGGAATAGCCTTCTGAGAAGAATGTAGTGATTATCTATTTCAGAATGTTAAAATTTTGCAGAAGCGTGCTCTGTGATATTTATGCAAAGCAAAGTATCGGGATTCATGTCGACATCTATTTTTGAAACCTAAAGTTTTACCAGTTGTTGCAATTTTCATACTTGAAACTGTGTTTGATATACAAGCATAAAACAAAATTCACTATTCGCGGTTCTTCTGACTGTTTTACAAGACAAAATAATAAATTAAAACTGCCCATCCCTAAAAGTACTCAGATCAAAAATTCAATAAGATATAGTGGATGTGAGATGTTTAATCACCTTCCATCAAACATTAGAAGGATCAAATCACTATTTCGGTTCAGAAAGGATATGTTTGTTCTCTGAAAGAGTATATTTGCAAGAGTTCTGTAAAGATATGTTTTGAAACTCATAAAAAAGCATTAATTGAACATAGCTGAATTAAAACATGTTTTGTTGTTTCCATCTGTCACTCCATTTGAATCGCTTTTTGAGTGCATGAAGAAATGAAGGGGTTATTGGTTTGACTTTTATTCTTGTATAGTTGAATGCGCTCTTTCTCGCCTCAGTGACCCCTGCGGTGGTACTGTAGGTTTTTCCGGATTTTCCCTGCCTATGTCTCGAAATGTTCTATACCCAAATGGATCTTTGAATAAATGAAAAGATTATGAACAATAAGAGTCATAGTCCATCCATCTATACATGAGCTTGGGCAGTTTTCTAAATCTCTGAATTTGTATTCACACCAAAATTCCAAATATTTATACAGGGTGTTCCAAATTAAGTCGGCACCATTGCCAACTCCGTTATTATTGATGCTACGAATTCGGTTGAATGGGCAAACTAGTAGCATTTTTAATGGCCTTCTCGATGCCGAAAACTTGACAGTCGCGTTTTCAGAATATTTCATAAAATGATAGTTTTTTCAATGGAACACCCTATATTTTTTCATGCATTTCGATTCATAATAACATTCTCAACAACAAAGCTCATATCACCTTTCTTTCTAAAGTGGAAAATGAGCGACTTATGTGGAAATATTTATTTCTTTCACTAGTACAAAACATTTCTTTGTGTTGGCGAATAAAACCTCATGATTGTTCAAACACCCAATTTTGGTACTTATACGAATGACAATATTTTGTTAATAATAGCAAAATAAGACAGTAAAAAGAAAAAATTGCGCTGGGATTTGAACTCGTGATCATCATGTCGTACCACTCAATTGACACCACTGAGCCATTTGGTATTAATGTACAAAACGATAATTTACATCGTAAAGCCATTCCGCTAGCCGCATTTATTTTGCGAATCAAAATATTTCTGCTGTAATGATAACTTTCAAGCCGTTTTTGTACAGAACAGAAAATACTGGAGGGTCATATGAATGTGGTTGAAAAAAATGTGTTTGATTCGATAAAACATAATTATTATGAGTCGCCTTGAAACTTTGTTGAAATACTATTTGTCAAATATTCTCAAGTATACCATGACAATGTCATAAATTATTGTAACTGTCAACTACTGTTCGAATATTTTTCGAAATGCCGTTTTCCCATCAAGTAAAATGTGATATGTTAGAATCCTACTTGGTTTGCCGGAAAAATAGTGTAAGAGCACTCCAACACTAAAGCAATTCGTTCCCCGATCGTGAATTACCTAATCGGCGTTTTTTTGCTGTGCTTCATCGTCGATTCAGGAACATCGAAAAAGTTTTTGAGAAGAGGAGAACTAAAAAACGTTTTGTAATATCTGAAGATACATAAATTGACGTTTTATGCTACTTTGAGGTATATCCAAATAATTCCATCAGAGATTCATCTAGGGTAATTGCTGTTCCACTGTCTGGTATTCAACGAATTCTGAAGAAGCATAAGATTTCTCCTTATAAGTTAAGACCAGTGCAAACACTACCTGGTGATCCTGAGAGACGATTGGGGTTTTGTCGGTGGTTTATGAATAAATGCAGACAAGATCTAAACTTCTATAGAACTATTATATGGAGCGATGAGGCAAATTTTTCAAATCGTGGGATGTATAATAGAAAAAATTTTCATTATTGGAGTAGACATAATCCATTTCTAGTCCATCCCCACAATCCGCAAAGACGATTCATTATTGATGTTTGGTGTGGTTTATTTAGAGGCAGAATTATCGGTCCATTTTTCTACCATGGTTCTCTGAACGGACCCCGTTACATTAATTTATTAACAAGAGTGTTGGAAGAATTTTTCGATGATCTTGATCTGGAGGCTCGTCAGTGGATTAAAAAGAATGCTGCGAGGCTGTTTTGGAAACAGATGGATTGCTACAAATGGTCCTGTTAAGTGACCCCCTCGTTCACCAGACATGACACCTCTAGATTTTTATTTTTGGGGATTTTTGAAAAACGAGGTGTACAAAATAAAACATAAAAATGTAGATAAACTGAAAAATTATATTGAAACTATAATTAATAGAATTGATGGCCGAACTGTGTTGAATGCCACACGTAGAGTCAATAGAAGAGCCCAAATATGTGTTTACAAGAAGGCGGTGTTTTTGAACATTTATTTGATATTTTATAGCGCTTTATCAAATCCGTTTGTTATAAATGTTTCCTATTATTAAAACTCTTATTTTCACCTTTACGAAAAAAAGTCAAATGAGATTTGTTGTTGAGAATGTTATTACGAATCGAAATGCATGAAAAAATATAGGGTGTTCCATTGAAAAAAAATAACATTTTATGAAATATTCTGAAAACGCGACTGTCATTTTTTTTTTGTTTTCGGCATCGAGAAGGCCATTAAAAATGCTACTAGTTTGCCCATTTAACCGAATTCGTAGCATCAATAATAACGGAGTTGGCAATGGTGCCGACTTAATTTGGAACACCCTGTATATGTGAATAGAACAAACCATTTGTAACGGGTTATCAGGATATAGTCCTAACCATTTCGAACCCATTTTATTGTTTAACTATGTTGTTCAAAGTTATAACTTGGAAAATATATCTGAAAGATATGTTAGTTTTTCTTCTTCTTCAGTTTTGACACTCATAAGGATAAGGGACAAATAGGGGAGTCATCATTTTGTTTATGAATAAAAGTCGTATATTACTTCAAATTTCAAAGTGTCTCGAAACTAAAAAACTATATAGTTGTTCCAATATCTTTGAAGAGCTCGGGTAGTGAAGTCTTAAAACCCATACACCCTTTCAAAAAACGTGATAGTACCCTTCAGTGCAAATCATATATGTTTAAAACTTTTCTTGCCTTCAGAATTTAGTGGGGTTATTTTTCTTACCTTTCAACGCCATTCCATGCGATCATTACTCCATTGTCAGTGCACAGCTTGGGAGGAGGCCTGATTATTTTGTATCCCACTTCATCGCAAACAATTTGCAATCCTTTGGCTATGAAATTATTGCAGGCAACTCCTCCAGAAACCACCTAAATGAAAAGTTCAACATACAGTGGATCGCTCATCCAACGTTGCCTTATGAATAAATCTAAATTTTGAACTAATAATCAAGACATATGAAAAGATAGATACTTTATTCATCTCATAGCACGTTTAGTGCCCATTCATATTGAAATATGGGTATCTGTACACTTTCTGTTACAAAGCATTATATCCAGGAAAGATGCAAATGTGGCGCCATGTTCTGCGGAAGAGCATATTTCCTAAAAAAAATACTAGTAGAAACCGATTGTGCCATCACATGGAAGACAGTCCGATATTCTGTTAAGTTTTCGACTCGCAACTGTCATTTATTAATTTGTTATAAACATTCAAATAACAAAAAACCTTTTTTTATTGTTTTGCTTATAAAATGAAAACCAATAGAGCAATCTGTTTGCGCCAATGGGAAAACTTGAAGATAATTGAAATACAAACAAAATGAAATGTTTTACGACCCGATCGGATCATTAGAAACGGAGGAAAACCGGAAAACCCGTAAAATTTTGCGATTTTTTTAAAAATTCATAGCTCCGCCATTTTTCACGAAATAGAGTTGGTTCTTCTCATGAAAGTACTGAATCATGGTTTTGCTTATAAAATGAAAACCAATAGAGCAATCTGTTTGCGCCAATGGGAAAACTTGAAGATAATTGAAATACAAACAAAATGAAATGTTTTACGACCCGATCGGATCATTAGAAACGGAGGAAAACCGGAAAACCCGTAAAATTTTGCGATTTTTAAAAAAATTCATAGCTCCGTCATTTTTCACGAAATAGAGTTGGTCCTTCTCATGAAAGTACTGAATCATGGGTACTTTATGTGTACATAAAAAAACAGGCTTTGACGGAAATGGGTGAAAAATGCTTGCAAACATGAATGAAAACGGCCGAGCCCGCGTTAGCTGCCGAGTGGTAGGAGAGTCCGGGAGATGAGGGGAATTCTTTTAATGAAGGGGTTACGTGATAATACGCTTGAGGAGTCATCTCCCGCTCTCTTCCCACTCGACCGCTTACCAGCTCGGCCGTGTCCAGTCATGGTTGCATGCATTTTCACCCATTTTTATATGAATAAGATAGTGAAAAAAAATTAAATTGCAATTGTGCCAAAACTAATGATCCGACACCGCCTGTTTTGTGCACATATAAATTACATATGATTCAATACTTTCATGAGAAATATTAATCCTACTTCTTGAAAAATAGCAAGTTATGAATTTTTCAAAAAATCCAGTTTTCCCAGTTTTTCTTCGTTACTAATGATCCGATCGGGTCGTAAAACATCCCATTTTGTTCGCATCTCAATTACCTACAATTCTTTCAATTGGAGCAACCAGATTACTCTATTAGTTTTCATTTTATAAGCAAAACAACAATAAAATGTTTATAATTAATAAATGACAGTTGCGAGTCGAAAGCATAACAGAATATTACGACGGTCTGTCTTTCATGTGAAGACATAGTCTAGTACATAATATTTTTGTTAAAAACTCACTCATTTTATGCTCTATTGCTTGGTGTATCCACATATACGTCGTGGACGTTCAACGTGTGTTAAGGCTGGTTTATTTAACAACATGATATATGATGATATATGTCAAAATGGGTAGAACATAAAATTCATAAAGAAATACAAGAACAAGAAAAATATGGATCTAACGAAAAAAATGCTCTATTAATCAAGTATTTTTTCAAAGAAAAGTTGAAATTTCTGGGATTAGTAATTGATTTCAGTAATTCAAGTCGCATTTTGAAAAATTGGGCTCTAGCATATTTACTCGTACTTCTTATGTTGCAGGCTGCAGCTCGTTGTACATGGAAGTAATTAGGGCCAGTGACGTCTTAGTGGGCACCACAGACAACAGTATTGCAAAAAAAGTAAGCCATTGACTCTTTTTTCGTAGGTTTTTATTTTGTTAGATTGAGCAATTGAAAACGTAACTTTTTGGTGTCGTGTAATGTCTTCATATCTAGCTTCGTTTTCGAGAAAAAACAAAAAAACATAAAATAAAAATAATAACAATTGGGAAATTACAGTAAATTTGCAAAACGTCCACCTTCTGATAAAATACACGACCGCATTCGATTTGCCATTGATTGTCCGACACGTTCAAAAATTCCTTGAAAAGTCAATTGTCAATTATGCGATTTCTCAAGTCATTTACTTCTAATACTTTACTTTATAAACAAGAGCCTTCATATGACCCCATAAATAGAAATCTAGAAGATTCATATCTGGACTGCGAGCTGTCCAATGTTGAGGTCCTGCACGTCTAAGCCAGTGATTAGGGTAGGTGATCTCGAGATGCTGACGAGCAAGAACACTAAAATGAGCTGGAGCCCCATCGTACATAAACTAGATGTTGCCTCTTACAAGTATGGGTATGGCGGAACAGCAATTTTAATACACAATACACTCACAAAAAACCTTCCATTTACAGTTTCTTCAGTTGGCATCCATCTCTTAGAAGAAAAACAGTTTGAATTCTCTTTAATATACTGTAAACAAAAGAAGATATATATACTTTGCATTTACCAAACCCTATCCTCTGACGTAAATATATTTCTCAATAAACTCAATGAATACTACTGCTCTGTAGCTGCAAACCTGACAAAAAATTTACCATCGGAAATCAATCCTATGGAAAACTTCACTAACCCCGGAATAGCAGAGTCACTTCTATTATACGACACAAACTTAACAGAAATTAAAGATATTATCAACTCTATAAAAAATAAAGAAACTGCCGGAATTGACGAGATAACAATTCGAATAATTGAAAATATCCCAGACTGCTTACTGGAAATATTGGTGGAATGAATCCTTTTCTGAAGGTATATTCCCAAACTTTCTAAAAACCTCGGTCATAATTCCCCTATATAGGGGAGGTCCCCAAGACGATCCCTCCAACTATCGTCCCATTGCTCTCATTCCTTCTCTGGCAAAAATACTGGAAAAATTAGTAAAAACACTAATAACAAAATTTCTTAATAAACATAGCTTGCTCACAGTCAATTTGGTTTCCGCAATAATAGAAACACGAATGATGCTATTTTCCAATTCTTGCAAAAAGTTTATACCGAGTTGAATGATGGTGAGTTGGTGGCAGCAGTGTTCTGTGATTTGTCGAAGGCTTTTAACTGCGTCAATCACAGGATTCTGCTGCAAAAACTTAATCATTATGGAATCAGAGGAGTCGCCTCTGATTGGTGTAAATCTTATTTATCTGGGCGGTCGCCAGCTAGTGAAGACCTCAACATCGTCTAGCGAAGCAGATATAAACTCAGGAGTACCACAGGGATCGATACTCGGCCCTCTTCTTTTCTTGATTTATATAAAAGATTTGCCAGATTTTAAAATCTCAGGAAACTTCACACTTTATGCCGATGATACCACAATAATATGGCACAATCAAGATAGTACTGATCTGAATTTGTCAATTTGTGAGGACATTGAAAAGATCAAAAAATGGTGCGACTCAAACCAACTATCTCTGTGTCAAAAACAAACGTCATAGGTTTCAGATGTGAAATCAATAATCTGCCCCTAGGAAATAATTTCATAGAAAATAGGTGTGAAGCAAAATTTCTCGGATTGCAAATTGACACTAAACTCAAGTTTGATAGTCACATCACTCACCTAAAGAGCAAGTTAGCATCGGGTTGTTACGCTGTCCGCATAATTTCAAACGAATTAGGTATAACCACGGCCAAGATGGTATATCACTCACTGATAGAGTCTCACCTAAGATATGGTATTGCCTTCTGGGCAGTAAACAATAACCATTTGCAGTCTATTCTGATATTACAAAAGCGTGCCATTAGATGTATGACTAAATCCAAATTCCGTGAACCCTGTAAACCCCTCTTTCGTAAACACAAAATTCTAACTGTAGTCGATATCTTCATTCTAGAAACGGTATGTATAGTCAAGAAACATATTAATAACTTTGACACAAATCCTTCCCACTATGCCACTCGCCAAATCAGCGTCATCAAGCTTCCACGCCCGGCAACAAATCTAATCAAAGAGTCTCTGATTTACAATGATTGCAAAATGTACAACCGCCTCCCAATAGAAATTAGGAAAATTATCTTGCTTGATAACTTCCGGACAGTGTTACTGAGTTTTTAGCGACGAGCATTAGCAGACTTACTTATGTATAGGCTTATTCCTGACAGTGTTACTGAGTTTTTTAGCGACGAGCATTAGCAGACTTACTTATGTATAGGCTTATTCCTGACTATTTTTATGAAAATTTTAACTATTTTTTGTAATTTGTTCATGGGTATTAGAGCTACTTGTTGTTACTTTTATTTATTAATTTTTAACTGGCGAACATATATTTTTAAAGTTTTTAATTAGCATTAGCGGATATGTATGCATAGGCTTATTCCTGATTCCTGATTACCTTTTAAGTAGATTTTAATAAATTATTGTATTGTATGTAGTTGGATATTTTTAGAGCTGTTTGTCGGTACTGTTATTATTTTTTCTTTCTTAAACTGATGACGTCTCTTATAGACTCTTACTTGTTGGTGTTACTATTGTTTATTTTTTATACTTAAGGTTATTCTTAAGAAACAAGCTTTGTCAATGAGAACAACTTCTTTGGACAATAAAGCATATTTCTCTCTCTCTCTCTTTTAACAGAATGGGTGAATGATCTCGCAAAAAGTCCGTGTAGGATTCACCTGTTAATCCATAAATGAGTTGCATGTCAGCCATTTCAGTGTTAGTAGAATTATTCATGATGGAATCGCAGCTAATTGACAACTCTGAATTTTACTGTTATGACAATAATGTTGTCACGAAGAACTGAAGCTTAGAGCTGAATCGTAGAACTGAAGTGCAGGACTGGAGCATAGAACTGTTTAACTCGATCTGCTAACTGAATAGTAAGACTGAATGATTCATAGATAGATATTTGGATGATGTCTTAACTATGGTTTGCTAACTCTCATAGTAGCCTAATGACAACGCGACCTTACCTGCATCTAATGGCCATTATTCATTATCGTATGCAGGTGCGCCTATCATGGATTATTACGGATGGTGAACAAATAACAACCAATAATCCAAAACAAAAATTAACTTTTTCAATTTGAAATGAAATATGTGTAGGAAAAATCCTACTATCAATGACAGCTGGTCCCCAATGCAGGTGTTCATGATTTGCAATAGAGTGGGTTTAATTTTTTTCACGAAAACGAAGCTAGATATGAAGAAAATATACGATACCAAAAAGTTGTAATTTCAGTTGCTCAATCTAAAAAAATAAAAAACTACAAAAAAGTCAGTGGCGTACTTTTTTTTTCACAATATTGTTGGCTGTGGTGCCCACTGAAACGCCACTGGCCTTAACAATTTTAATCTAGTTAGTGCTAAATGAGTCTTATTAGTTCAAATAAATGTAGTAAATTTCAACCAAATCGGTTTTAGGATATTCATGATATTTTATAACTACCGATTATTTTTTAAATTTCAACTCCCTGTATCTCAGAAACGAAGCAACTAAGGACATGTGTTCATGGGAACTTTTCTTCTTAAAATGACCTAACGAATCACCCTCTGCAATTAGGAACCGTAGTTAGGAAATACCCTGTATAACTTTGGGGTATTTTTGTTCAATGTTAACTCTCTTCAAAAGTGTCTGCCTTATTTATTTCTGTGTTTTGAATTACCTAAACTTTCAATTAGTGTTTGTTGGCCTCTAAATCAAACACTTTTTTATGGCCTTAATTTTTACACCTTTCTCTTATGCGCCAACACATGTATGCCTGCTCATATGTCCAGTAGATAGTATCACACAAAATTTCAAGGTGCATCAAACACTTCATGACACGTGCGTCACTAGCTCTTGGACTGTTATAGTTCCGTACTGTATTCAATTAAAAGTTTTCCATTTGTTTCATTAGTATTTTCAACATCTCTGCTTTTAGTTTTTTTCAAAATAATTCGCACACTATTGATTTAACAAAAAAAAAATTGAAATTTTCTGTTTGCTTCGTGAAGGTCGTCAAAAAAGGTGATTATGGAAAATTTCAATCATTCCGAAATATATAATATTTTTTAAAATACAAATGTTTCTTTTCAGACTTTTTTGTTTTTGCCATTTTTCGATAGTTTTCGTGAAAAATGGTTCCTATTTTTCGTTCGGAAAACCCAATTAGAATTTTCTGATTCTTCCCATAAAGAGGTCAGGTATGAGAATATCTTCACGAAATATAAAAGTAGTTGAACCGAATCCTGGATAGTCGTTGCAGGACAAAAACCTCAATAAAATATCGAAAAAGTAGTAACAAAATATTTTATTTTGTTTTTTCGACTGCGATGATTTTGGAACGACTAAATATTGTTTCCGAATTATTAAAATGGTTCAAATTTCGAACTGATTTTTAAGGTGACATATAACGTTCTGAATAGCGAAAGACAGACAAAGAGATAGACAGAAGACCACGGATTTTTAATTATGAATATTCTGATTCCTGCCAATAAATTCAAATTTTTCAAAGTATATTGGTTCACATTCTGTTGAAATTACTTTCAATAGACGATTCCACTTTGGCGATAGGTACAAATACTGAAATAGCTAGAATAGTTTATATTTGTTTCATGACAGGAAAACATATTTTCTATAATTGATGAGAACATATTTCCAAGAGTGGACGGTGAATTACTTATTATTAACAAAGATTAAAAGTTGACATTGAAACACAGTAATTGTCATACCAAGGTTTTTTTGACGGATGGTATCAATCCTTTCAATTCGGCATACTCCATACCTCTCTGCACCCTGTGGCAAATATGCCTGGTGACGGCAATTTGGAAACCGGCACACAAGTTGTTGACACCTGGTATAACCTCATCAGCGGCGATTTCTGTAATCAATTCATAGCATAGGCAGTTTCCAAATAAGAATAGCAGTTCAGTAAAACAGAAAGCAGACAATGAGTCTATGCCATAGATTCTGTAGATTTCAAGGTGAAATTTCACAAAATCAATTTTACAAAATAATGGTGAACATTTATATTTGCAATTACCCTCTGAGTATGCTCTTACCATACGCAGTTTCCACACTTTGTCCATGTGAAATACGTGCAAGCATTCCTACCTGCCAATGCATCTGTAACACCTAGAAAATAGATTTGTTTTTTCTCAAGGTGTGTTGGTGTCTCTGTTTCCCAAGCTCCGATACTTGATTTCTGAAGATGCACTGACCCTATTGATCACTATCCCTGCATCTGCGTATGATATGGTCTGAGAATCGAGTGATGTAATAAACCGCTTGGGGTAGAGGATAAGGATAAGCTTGGGTTTCATTGAATTCTACCAAGTTATTGAATCCCCATCTAGGATTTTTGCAGGGTTCATATTTAAATCGTTCACGTTCCTTCCTCGTTCTCTTCTGGTTTCACAGGCTGATATCGGACCTTTGGAAGGGAAAGCTGTATGAAGGGTACTATCATTTGCAAAGCTATGCACTCGGCATGAGGTAGCTCCCAACAAATAATTGATGTCAAGAAGAAACAGAAGCGGGATTCCACTAAATAAATTCGTAATGGTAACGATAACAATCGGTACCCTTCTCTGCCCATCGCCTACAATATCTGGGCCATGGGTACTACCCTTACCACTACCAATTTGTTTAGTGGGATCCCGCTGCAGTATTGGTACTAAAATTAATCCCCGTGGAACACCAGCATTTTTAGGTAGAGTGTCGGATGAAAGAAACTCCATCAATCACCACGTAGAGAGATATGTCCGAGAGAAAGCTAGATAGCAAGGAACACAACTGAGGCGGCAAGCCATAACATGAAAGCTTGGCGAGGAGTGCCTGTGCGGGTAAAGAAAAGATCTTATTAGTATTTTCTGTGGCGCTCCGAGACAATTGTTTTTGGCGTATTCACTTTTCAGATGCAGGAAAACCCAGAAAATGTACAGCACCACCTCGGGTGGTCGGTGTGCACTCCAAGCAAGAACTAGACGCTGCCATCTATGTGAGACATATGATCATAAACAAGCAGGTCACCAGTTGATCTCTGATAACGGAAACCATAAGTCGATCATGCACTATTTCTAAGCTGTCTAGGTATTTCATGATCTCGATGCTGATTGGGTTTTTTCATGACCTTCGGGATAACAGAGAGCAATGCCATGAGTTTGTAGTTGCTACATTTCATTTTGACCTTTCATACCTTTTTCCTTCTCTTCCGCAATTAGCTGTAGCTGCAGCTGGTTTTTCATCCCCGAAAAACTAAAATTACAGTTCTTTCTTTGCACTAATGGTATTGTGAGTTTGTAAGCCAAAGGATTGTGTGCTTTAGATGCTGCCAGTTCAATAGCCTGTCCTCCAGAAAGGTGAGCATATTCAGGAATATTTTTGAGTTTCATCCTTCGAGCCATCTAAAAAATTATATTCCTACAGATATATAAAAATAATGATGAATCTAACATAAGTTTACAGCTTGGCGAGGAAAAGATGATAATTAGAACTGAATTGAAAAAATGCGGATCCACCGGAATTCGAAACCGGAATCACGTGGTTTCAGGCCAAATGCGTTAGACCACTACGCTATTGATCCTATTTCAAACACCGGCGATTCACATTTGAAATTCAGCTGTGCTAGGTTAATTTGATGATTGGAAGAAACATTTTCGCATGCACGACCAATGAAATTTTATTGGTGTTGCACCTGGTGTCAATTACATATACGATTATCGATCGACCTCACATCCGACATTTCAAGTCTGCATGAATCAGCCAAGTAAATATAAATAATAAATTAGTAGTTTAAGGAATGTAATAAAAATTTTCAATTGACTATAAGTTAAGGCATAGAGGAGACGGAAAGACGAAAATTAGAATTGATTCGAGCCCGGGATCTCTTAGTTTCGTCATTGGAATGATAAGGCAGAGTAGATAATTGCATAGTAAACCTGAATTAAGATAGTTTCGTCAATGGTCATACCAAGGAGTTTTGTTGAGAGATGCACCTGGAGGAATTCGTTATCTAGATTGGTGTTAGAAAAATATAATTGCGTTTTTTGAGAATTTGATACAAATTTATTAGAGTTGCAGTAGGTTGTCATTTCTTCAATTGCCTGTTCAGTACTCTTAGTCATGTCTCCCATGGTAGACTCGGCTATACCCAGAGTTATGTTATCATTAGCAATACTGCTTAGGTGAAAACGTTTACTGATGTTCAATGGAAGATCATTGAGAAAAGAAGAAAGATGAGTTGGTCTAGAATTGATCCTTGAGCCACAGTATTTACGAGGATATATTGAAAAATTCTTAGCCTACTATAGAACCAAACAAAATTTCAATGTCAAAATATTTTATTACTCAACATATTCTCCTCTTAATTGGATACATTTATTACAGCGATGCATCAACGTCTATAGACCTTTCAAAAAAATGTTTCTTCTTGCTCTGCAAACCAGACCTCCACAGCTTTTATTACCTTCTCGTTGGAAGAAAATTTACGACCTTTTAAACTTTTTTTCAGTTGAGGAAAGAGATGATAGTCGGACGGAGCCAAATCTGTTGAAAAGGGGGGTGTTCTAGTAATTCAAACCCTAAATTACGAATTTTTTGCATGGCAACATGAGATTTGTGTGCAGGGGCGTTGTCCTGCAAAAACAAAACAACTTTGGATGGCTTTCCGCATCTTTTCTCTTTAATTTTTTCCCGTAGAGTGGTCAGTAATGTCGAATAGTCATCTCCAGTTATTGTTCTACCCTTATCCAAAAAATCAATCATGATTATTCCATGGCAATTCTAAAAAAACTGAAGCAAGAACTTTTCCAGCAGATTTTTGGACGCGAAACTTCTTAGGTCTTGGAGAACCGGAGTATCGCCATTCCATCGATTGTTGCTTTGTTTCTGGATCGTAGAAATGTACCCAAGTCTCATCCATAGTGACAATTCGGTTTAAGAAGTCTACATCGTTTAAAATCGAGCACAGATCGAACGCGATGCTATTACTCTTGCACGCTTTTGGTCAACATTCAAACATTTGGGGATCCATTTTGCAGCAATTTTTCTCATGTCCAAATTGACGTTAACTATATGATGAACGCGTTCGTATGAAATATTCAGTGCTTCAGATATCCGCTCTAGCCCAATTCGACGGTCTGTTAAAATCATGTCATGAACTGCATCGATATTTTCGGGGACTGGCACAGAAACTGGACTTCCCGATCGGTCATCATCTTCAATGAAAAATTTACCTCTTTTGAAGCATGCAGTCCAATTTTTCACGGTCGCATACATACGAAGGACATTGATCACCAAGGGTATTAAGCATATCTTCGTAAATCTGCTTACCTCTTAACCCTTTTAAATACAGGTACTTGATGGCTCGATGAATTTTTCGATTTTCACAATTTCGGTGGACAAATTTTTTCTTTTAATTTATTGCGTAACTTTGGTTTACTTTCTTGACGTCAAACTTTACACTGACACTTCTAATAAGTTATTGTTCGTTGCTATGGTTACGCAATATTTTGTTTATGCAGGGATCTGGTCTAGGCTAACTAGATATCAATACATCCTCGTACTGTGAACCGATGCTGCCCCATCTAAAGTCACACATTTTTTCTACTATACAAAATTTATGTAATAAATTCCAGTACATTTCCTCTAATATTCATGTTATACATTTTCAAGTCTTTATCAATATCAAGATCCCGATATCATATTTTCTATCTTTAATCCATTTCTGTAGGAAGTCTGCAAAGAGAGCGGTTGCAGTATCAGTGGTATATTTTGTCATTATTTTATGTTTGTTCTTCACGAGTCTGTTATATGGGTCTTTCAGATATTTTTGGAAAAATTATCAGGAGACTGATAGGTCAATAATTGTAATCTCCACTTTCATCCACAGTGATAACTTTACTCAGTTTTGAAACATAAGAGAATTCACTTGCCACAATGCCTAGATTTATTAGAGAAGTTAAGGTATCAGCTATAATGTCACAGACTTCTTGACATCTTGACCTCTGTTGACATTGGAACCTCAGGTTGTGCAAAATGGTTGTTTTTTCTTCCGTGATGGCTGGTTCAAAGAAAAATGTATGCGGGAGTATCTCTTCAGTGGTCCAGGTGGGATCTGTTATATCCGAAATGTTCTTCCATTTTTTTCTTGATTAAACTTGAGAAATATTCTCCCAAGCAATTCGCTACTATCTCAGGGTCAGTTATGTTTAGTCTCTTTGAGTTATTTCTATATTAATGTTCAAGTGGATATCTAGCTTTTTACGATTCTTTCTTTCAAGTTTTGAATTCCAGATTTGTTTTATTTTGTTGTCGGCACAATTGATTTTCTGATTTCATTTTTCTTATTGGCGTTTTTGATGATTTACGATAGTTTTTTCTTTTTTCAGTGGACATATCAGTTACGGTTTCCGAATGAGATGCATCTTTTTTAACAGGATGGAGAATTTCATCAAAAATTGAAAAATGCGGGAAAGTTTGAAACAATCGAGTAACTGATAGTCCGCAAACAGTAGCTTGAACCTAAAGTTTCGATGTATGTGTGTGATAAGCTGTTTTTCTCATTTACTGAATTTTATTCGATTGAAATGTATATTTGGATATTCTCGTTCACATTTTTGAGTTGGTAACATAAGTGCCCTTACTTTTACAACTCAAATTTTGTTTACATTCACATTTGGGTAATTTGACAGTGATATGAAGTTGAAGTTTTGCCCGGAAAAAAACCGGTGTAAACACTGATCGCTTTCGCTCAAAATGGTTTACTGAGGAATTTTGAATCTGTTGAAAGCACCCTGATTCATACCAGTACAATGAGAAACTGTAGATAGACCTGTCAGTCCAAAGAATGCCTAGGTCGTTTTAAACGAGTCGGGTCGTCAATAGTGTAATCTACTGCGGCACTTAGAATGGGGTTTCCGTTAGCTTTCGCCCATTCAAATACCATATGAGTGTGCGCTCTAATCTCACTTTGGATGGTGACAAGATTCAATCCTTCTTGTATACGAACGTTACGCATATACCATGGAGCGTTCATAATCATTCTCAAAATTTTATTTTGTAGTCTTACAATAACTAAAATTGACTGAGTAGTGTGACCCGCTGCTGAAGCATACATAACGACAGATTTGAACACCATTTTGTAGATGATCAGTTTGTTCTTTAAAAGCACCTTTTTATAGCAATTTTTTTTAACGTTTTGAATATGAGTCCAAGTGAGCCGGCGCCCCAGAATAATATCTTAGTACTTGACTCGTGTGGACCAGTTGATCTCTCTGCCTGCAGCCTTTACGCTGCTGTGAGGCGATCTAATACCTCTCCATAGCGGCCTGAGTCTTGTTCGGATTCACCTTCACTTTCACTTTAGATACCACCGCTGAAGCATGTCTATGGCATCTTGCAATAAAACAAGACCAGCACGGTGGTTAAGTGCCGAGGAAAGATAGATCTTCACGCGATATAATCGGGATGTCGCTGGTATATAGGCTATATAAAGCATGGGTAACAATACTGACCCCTGTGGAACCCCAGCCTCTATTACTCCCCTGTCCGAGAAGGTATTTTCGACTTTTACTTGAAAAGTCCTCCCAGATAAAAAAGATTTCAACCATTTTATTAAGCGAAGAGATAGTCCTTCATGCCAGACTGCAAGTATTTAAAAATAACATAAAACAATAACTTTTTGAGATTAGCCCCTATACAATCGAGGAGTTTTTTCTTGCATCATTTCTGCACTCACTTGGTTGTTTCAATACTTTTTTGTTATTAATGAATGTGTTTGTTATATATTTGTATTATTTTTATATCTGATTTTGATATGTACTGACTTGTCCAATTGCTTTTTTGAGCTCTTCTTAATGGATTAATAAAGAATTGAAAATTGAGACTCATCAAAAGCTTTGGATATATCTAGTAATAAAATGCGGGGCCGAAATCGAGTCTTCAACAAGTCCCAACGCTTTCAATTATGTGGAGTGTTCTCTATGAAAACCAAAATAAAATTATGGTACATATTTATGAGAAAAATTAAGTTAATGACCTGCAAGAAATTAGAAACACATGGAAAGGTGTTCGTGGACAAAGAAGTTTAATTTTGTGCCGCCTGTACTACACAGTTTTTGTAAATGCACAAGTACCGCAATGGAAACATTATTGTCGGTTAGTTTTGAAACTTCGTTCTACATCATGTTTAATGAGACCACATTCAATGTAATAATCAAACCGACGATTGAATTAAAACCCTGTTCTTCCATGTGGCATCACCTCTAAGAATACCCTGTAAGTAATTAGTAGCAAAGTACAGCTGCCAGGAGAATGATCGTATATCAACGAAAAGTCAACAGTAGATGTACAACACCAGTTTCAGCGCACGCATGCGCATTGACGAAGCTCGCTGGGTTCACCGCGTGACGTTGGGTGTTGCCGGATTTAAAATTAAGGAGTAGAGTTACGGAGGGTGGGACGTTGCCGGTTTTTAAATTTAATTATGGAAGAAAAAAGATATACACGGTGTAGCAATACGTTGCATGACAGAAAAAACAGTTTGTCAAAAATCAAATTATATACAGGGTGTTTCAAAATACATCGGAAAAATGAATCATCACATCATTGGAGCATCGCATCATTGGGGCATGCAGGGATTCAGAAGTTTTCGTTTTACGTATACAGGGTGTGTCAAAATACATTATTTAAGAAAAAAAAAATACGGGGTGTCTCATAAACGTGCATCGTGATGGGGTTTGGCATTTAAGAAAAAAATATATACCAGGTGTACCAACGTGCCAGTTGAGGCAAAAAATATATACAGGGTGTCTCATAAACGAGCATCGTGACGGGGTCCGTCATTTTTAAGGTGTGATACCAATTCGTTTTCAAGGAATACATCAGAGCCATCTGTCGTTCAATATATACATTAATGATATTTTGGATCTGTACGAATCATCAAAAAATAAGCACTTCCGGTTTCAAAAAATTAAGATAGAAAAAAGTAATAGTAAATTCGGATTACCCACATCGAGAAGAGTCAAAATCTGCAATAAAATGGCTACTTCCGGTCCAAACCGGAAATTGCACTTCCGATCGTCCGATTTTGATGATTTTGGCATCAATAGATTCGTTTGGATGTCAAGAAACATTTTTAAGCATTACCGAGGTCAAAAAGGCATAGGAGGCTATCTTCGTTATTATAGAAACGTGCGGGTACTCTAAGAAGACAACTTTCATGGGAGATCAAAAAATAATAGAATTTGCGTACGTCAACTGCCATAAGGGCCGTAAACCGCACATATTAATGCGTTATGTACTTATTGCTTAAATCTTAGAAGCTGATTCGTAAGTTTAGTATAATGGGTGTACCAACTCGACATTTAAGAGAAAAAAACATGGCAGCTCTCAAATTTGGTATACCGGATGTCTCAAAATACATCGATTAAGAGAAAAAAACATGGCAGCTGTCAAATTTGGTATACCGGGTGTCTCAAAATATATCGATTAAGAGAAAAAAAAACATGGCTGATGCCATACAGGGTGTACCATCATAGTATTTAAGAGAAAATAATATGGCTGCCGCCATACAGGGTGTACCAACTTGGCATTTAAGAGAAAAAAACATGGCGGCTGTCAAATTTGGTATACCGGGTGAACCAACTAGGCATTTTAGAGAAAAAAACATGGCTGCTTCCATACAGGGTGTACCATTATAGTATTTGAGAGAAAAAAACATGGCTGCTGCCATACAGGAGGTACCAACTTGGCATTTAAGAGAAAAAAACATGGCAGCTGTCAAATTTGGTATACCGGATGTTTCAAAATACATCGATTAAGAGAAAAAAACATGGCAGCTGTCAAATTTGGTATACCGGATGTTTCAAAATACATCGATTCAGAGAAAAAACATGGCGGCTGTCAAATGATATGAGACAGAGAAAAAAAAAACATGACAGCTGTCAAATTTGGTATACAGGATGTCTCAAAATACATCGATTAGGAGAAAAAAAAAACATGGTGGCTGGTTGTCAACGTATATACCGGGTGTCCCACAACGTTTGAGAGAAAAAACATGGTGAATCATTAAGAGAAAAAACATGGCTGCATGAGTGATGGAAGAACGCTTCAATGGGCATATGGAGATTCGAAACAACTACTTGCCCATGCAGAGATTGAATTACATCCGACATCTAAATGTGTAATAAGAGGACGTTTAGACCGTTCATTTGGGAAAAAAACATAGCGTAGTCTGATTGGTCAAAGCTCATTATAGTTGTACAGGGACGTCTCACAAATTTTTCCATTTGGGTGGAAAATATATATACAGGGTGACTCAAAATCCTCATTCTTAAAAGTTAAATGGGAAAATGGATCGACGAAAAACTTACCATTGCGGAAAAACATATACCGAGTGTTTCGAAAAAATATTACTGGAAATAGAAAAAGATGCGTAGTCGTTTAGAGTGAAAAAAAACATGCCCGCCATTTGACGTCATCATAAAGGCATTATTTTTGGAAAGTATGTTAGTGCCATTGGGTAGTTGAAGTAATCACCAATAGAATGGTATCTGAAGAGTACAGACAGAAGGTTGCGGATTCTTTCGTTCCAAAAAACAACTAAAATAACAAACGCTGAAATGTTTAAAAAATTTGACCAATTCCGCGGTTTTCACGTTCCAAAAAATGATTAAAATTACAAGCGTTGAAAATTTACTTTTACATGTATTTCTTATGGAGATTTGACATTTCAGAATCGTTCAAAATTATCGTTTTCGCGTCCCAAAAAACAAGTAAAATTAGAAGCGTTAAAACACTTTAAAAATGCAACAAAAATAGACGTTTCCGCGTCCCAAAAAACGATTAAAATTAGAAGCGTTAAAACACGTAAAAAATGCAACGAAAACATGTGTCTTCATGTTCGAAAAAACATATAAAATTTCGAACGCCGAATTACATAGAATATGTAACGAAAACATGCGTTTTCGTGTTCCAAAAAATGATTAAAATTACAAGAGTTAAAAATTTACTTTTACATGTATTTCTTATGGAGATTTGACATTTCAAAATCGTTCAAAATTATTGTTTTCGCGTCCCAAAAAACAAGTAAAATTAGAAGCGTTAAAACACTTAAAAAATGCAACAAAAATAGACGTTTTCGCGTCCCAAAAAACGAGTAAAATTATAAGCGTTAAAACAAGTAAAAAATCCTATCAAAAAGTACCAGTTATCACACTTATATAGTAAATGTTACTCAATTGCACTTAGCTTTAAGTATTTTGGTGGTTATGAGGCTTCCTTCAACTACTTGCACTCAGTTCTGGACGTTTTGTTGTTATTATTAAAAATTACTATTTAGTTATCAGTTTGTATAGTAAATTTTCATAAAGTGAGGTTAGATAGATAAATCTAAAAAAAAAGGATGTTAGGTGTGGGATTCGAACCCACGCTCCCTTTGGGAATCGCAGCTTAACGCCACAACGCCTTAGACTGCTCGGCCAACCTAACTTATAAGTATACATAATAAGATGTTGGTATTGTAGGAAATGGTAAAAAATTCAAACATCTTGAATAAAAAATTTATTAAGCATTTTTATTTCGGTAACATACCACATAGCCATTTGTAAAGAATATCTAGTTTCGGAGGCTGCAATTATAGTTGGTATTGTTGCGACGAATGTATGCATACAAGGTGAGATGCCATCATTGTTGCTGAATGTGGGAACCATCCAAAACGTATTATCATAATCCTCCAAGTTCACAACTCGTGTAAGTAGGCCCAACTGGTGAAATTTGGCAGTAAGATAGTCACGTTTTTGAAGTGGGAAAAATCGACCATTTTTCTTCAATAGTTGATGTGTTGAGTGATCTTTGTATCAAGGTTTTTTGTACACAAATTGATGAGAACGTCAATACACACAAAAAAAATGAGACCAAAATAGACGTTCCTCACGCTCCAAAAAAAAGAGTAAATTTAAAAAGCGTTTGAACTCGCAAAAATGTGAACAGAACATACGTTTTACGCGTTTCAAAAAAGATAAAAAATACGAACGTCAATTCACGCAAAAATACGTACAAAAATAGCCGTTTTCGCATCAATTATTATGACGAAAATTAAGGCAAACAATATACACGTTTACATGTATTTCTTATGTAGATTTGACATTTCTAAATTGTTTAAAATGGACGTTTTTACACGCTACAAATAAGATAAACGTCAATTCACTCAAATAATATGACCAAAATATACGTTTATTACGTTCAAAATTGAAATTTTAAAAGCGCAATTCACGCAAAAATGAGTATCACTACATGTTGAGCTTACGTCGTGGACGTAAAAAAGGTAAGACCTTCGGTCGGTAGAGATTATTTCTATTGAACAATCCATAAAAAAGCATGAGTTTTCGTGATTTCGTGTATGGTGATAGTGGCCACAGAACGGATCTTAGAGGCACAAAACAAAACTCGATTATTACAACCGACGTACTTCCCGTTGAGTTATTATCGCATTTCCTGTGAGCGAAAACCAAGAAATGAAAATGTTATTCATAGTTATTTTGTGACCAGTACCGGCATCATTTTAAGTATGTGTAGTTTGTAATTCAATATAATATGGATTATGTTTGAAAGTACAGATGATTTTGAGGTAAGTGGGTTTCAGTTAATCATGTAGCAACGTAGTCTAAAGATGACAATAATTGATCATTCAGTCGAGAAAACATAATTTCAGCAAATATCGTGTTTTATTATTGGAGTTATCACCATTGTGTGGTTTAGGGCGATAGGCGTTTATATTTCATATCTTGAATTTATCCAGGAAATTATGAGTATTATTATTCATTTTACTTCAGTTAGCATCTACAAAAATTTATTTCGTGTTGTCGATTTTCACAATGTTCATTTTGAATAAAGTCCGTTTTGGATACATAAGTCCATTATGATTTTTTTTTTTTGATATAGTCAGTTTTATTAAATATAGGGGTTTTACAAATTATTAGAGTCTAATTACAAAATAAGATAACATTTTCGCCATATGTGTTTAATTATCTGAAATGTGATTGAGTGAAATTTTCATAAAAGTTTTAGCTGTGAGGCATGGTGACGTCATTATTGGTTAATTGATTATTTTATCTACAATAATTTTTTATATAAACATATATTCATTGTTGGAAGTCGTCGAATCATCAAGTTTACTTTGGATCAACTTTGGATGATCTTGTTGTTATTGATAAAACGTGAATGTAAAAATAATTTTGAAATTTGTCATTTTGTACATTTTCTTAATAAAAGTTTGAGTTCTGTTTTGCACTGCCTTATCCAATAATAAATATTCTAACAGGTTATGGGCCCAGTCCATGTTTAAATAAGGCACTAGTAAAATTGAAACAGAACAGTAAAAGTAAAGTTAAAGTTCAGTCAAACGTCAGTCAAAGTAATGGAATCTTCAGAAGGCAAGTTTGGGTTTTCTAAGCTCAACAATAATAACTATCAGCCCTGGAAGTTCAAAATGAGGATGATGCTGATAAGAGAAGGATCATGGAAAGTGATCAATGAAACTGAACCAGTTGAACCAGAAGAACGTCGAAAATGGAAGATATTGGACGAAAAAGCGCAGTCTACAATTTCATTGTCCGTGGAAAATGATCAGATCGTTCATATCTACAATTGCAAAACATCTAAGGAGATGTGGGAAGTTATTCAGAAAGTTCACGAGAGAGCAAATCTGAGCAACAAATTGTATTTGCTCCGTAAGCTATACCACACCAAACTGGAAAGTGATTAACAAATGTCCGACTATATAAGAAAAACCCTATTGCGTGGAATAGGCAAAGATATTAAAGATTTCCATGTTGCTGCTCTACTCCTTGGAGGCCTACCGGAAAAATATGAAACACTAGTTACCGCTCTGGATGCACGTCCTGATGATGAGTTAACGTTAGAATACGTGAAGGGGAAGCTTATAGATGAATATAATAGAAAGACTGGAAATTCTAAGCAATCCGATCAAACTGCTTTGAAAAGTTTTGGTAGTTGATATAATAAGTCTACAAATTTGGAGTGTTTCCATTGCAAGAAGAGGGGTCATCTGAAAAAGGACTGTTATTTCTCAAGAAGAGTCAAAGAGAACAGATACACACAAGAAGGCAAAACCACGAAGACCCTAAAAGCCACAACAATGCCAGAACAGCGGTTGAAAAGGAGACAAAAGAATTTTGTTTCTCAGGAGTCCAGACGCAGAATGATAATTCAAAATGGTACATAGACTCTGGTGCTTCTAGTCATATGTCATCCGACGCAGAATTTTTTGTCAGCTTGGAACACCACAGTGATTCAGTTATAGTCGCCAACGGACAGCGAATGAAATGTACTGGTAGAGGCGAAGGAATTTTAAATTGTGTGGTATCAGGAAAAATCAAATCAGTTCGCATCAAAGACGTTTTATATGTTCCTGATTTGTGTTCCAATCTATTGTCTGTAAAACGCCTGACAGAAAATGGATTTAATGTCATTTTTGATCCTCACATGTGTCTCATAAAAATGGAAAATGAAGTTTATGCAGAAGCAAAAATCAGAAATGGTCTCTATGAACTGGAATTAGAATCTCCGAAAGCACATATCACACATGGAAAACATCAGTGTTGTATCCACCTCTGGCATAAACGATTAGGACATAGAAATGCTGAAGATATAAGAAAAATCGTTTCAAAACAACTTGCTGAAGGACTGAATTTAGAAAACTGTGGGGAGTATTTGCAATGTATCAGTTGTATTGAAGGGAAATTGACTGAGAAGCCATTTCCGAAATATACCATAAAGCAATCAAAAAGATGTCTCGATTTGGTTCACACGGATATTTGCGGCCCAATGCGAACTGAAACACCAGGAAAGAAACGTTATTTCCTCAGCTTCATCGATGATTACTCTCGATTCACCATAATCTACTTGCGACATTCTAAAAATGAAGTTTCGGAAAAATTGGAGGAATATATCACAGCTGTCACAAATAAATTCGAAAGGCCACCCAAAGCATTCCGATTTGATAATGGTGGAGAATATTCATCGCAAACAGTGAAATATCTATTGAGGAAATATGGTATAGAATCACAAGCAACCGTTCCTTATTCACCAGAACAGAATGGAGTAGCTGAGCGTAAAAATCGCACTCTGGTTGAGTCTGCAAGATGTATGTTGATCGGTGCAAAGCTTCCAAATAAATATTGGGGTGAAGCCATCAATACAGCAAATTACCTTCAGAATCGTCTCCCAAGTAAATCTATAGATACGACTCCGTTTGAAATTTGGAATGGAGAAAAGCCCAGATTAGATCACCTAAGAACTTTTGGGTGCGAAGCCTATGTTTATGTTCCGAGAGAAAAGAGGCACAAATTGGATCCACGAGCAGAAAGAGGCATCTTCGTCGGTTATGCAGATAACCCCACTGGATACAGAATTCTAGACCCAACTACAAACAGGATTTCGATTAGCAGAACAGTTGAATTTTTCGAAGATCAACATTCAACGAGTTTTGATACAAATTCAGCCGGTGAAACTATTCACATAGAAACTGAAATGCCAAACGAAAAGTCAGAACTGCCAGTAAATTCAGTTACGACACCGATTCAAAATTGCTCAGAAGAAAGAGAAGTGAGAAGATCCTGTAGAATCAATAAGGGAAAACCACCAGAAAAAATCTCGTATATTGCAAGCCCTGAGCAAGCCAGTGAACCTAAGTCATGGACCGATTTGATGAAGTTTCCCGAGAATGAAAAACTACATTGGAAGAAAGCAATGGACGACGAAATAGAATCATTTCGGCAGAAGAATGTGTGGTCTCTGACCAGTCTCCCAGTAAATAAGAGACCAATCGATTCAAAATGGGTCTTCAAAATCAAAACGGATTCGGAAGGAAAAATCACCAAATACAAAGCCAGGTTGGTTGCTAAAGGTTTCACTCAAACACATGGAGAAGACTACGATACCATATTTGCTCCCGTATTGAAACAAAACACGTTTCGAATTTTGTTGACAATAGCTGCTGTCAATAAATTGAATGTCAGACACTTCGACGTGAAAACGGCATTTTTAAATGGAAAACTGAATGAAGAACTCTACATGCTGCAACCAGAAGGATATGTAGACGAAAATGCTCCTCATTTGGTATACAGACTGCACAAATCAGTTTATGGTTTAAAACAAGCTGCAAGAGCGTGGAATGCAACTTTAACAGAAATTCTCAACGAGTTTGGTTTTGTGCAGAGTCAAAATGATCCGTGCTTGTTCACAAATAATGGTACAGAAGGGTGCATTTATCTTTTGATATATGTAGACGACCTAATTATCTGCCACAAAAAGGAAGACGTCATTACAAAACTAGGAGAAAATTTAAACAAACACTTCGACATTGTTGATTTGAAACAAATAAGCTATTTTTTGGGCATACGAGTTCAACGAATCCAGGATGGAAGTTTTCTCCTTGACCAAGAAAAGAAAATCAATAATTTGATTGATGACTTCGATTTGAAGGATTCTGCGCCTGTTACAATCCCTATGAATCCCGATTATCCAAAATTGAACGAAGAAAAAGGATATTTGTCCAACAATGAAAAATATGCCAAAGCAGTGGGGGTTCTACTTTACCTTTCTACCACAACTCGCCCGGATATAGCTACAGGAGTGGGTTATTTAACAAGAAAAACAAGTCAACCCCGTCAAATGGATTGGGATGCCGCCAAAAGAATGATAAAATACTTGAAGGGAACGAGTTATTTCAAATTGAAAATAAGATCTGATGTCAACACGACTTTGACTACTTACGCAGATACATATTGGGCAGGCGATATCGCAGATAGAAAGTCGGTTAGTGGTTTTGTGTTGTTTCTTGGAGAAAATCCGATTTACTGGAGTAGCAAAAAGCAAACATCGGTTTCTCTTTCATCGACTGAAGCAGAATATATAGCTGCAGCCTCTGCAAGTCAAGAAATAATTTGGACAAGACGTATTCTGGTGGATTTTGGACTGACATGTGATGAAGCAACTCGTGTTTTCGAAGATAATCAGAGTTGTATAAAATTGGCTACAAACGAAAAAGTTAGTTGCAGAAGTAAACATATCGATGTGAAATATCATCATTTACGGGACTTGGTGACATCTGGAGTAATCGAATTCGCATACTGTCAAAGTGAAGATATGATTGCTGATGGACTGACAAAGCCTTTGTCAAAAGAAAAATTTTGGAAAGGACCCCGCACACCTTATATGGGAAAATGGCTCTCCGTCAAATTTCTTGAATTTTTGATATGTTGTAGAATTGATCATTCCGATGAAATGTTTCAACGGGCGCAACACGATCCTATGACTAGTTTTCGAGATACAGGGTGTTGAATATGAGAAACATTCACTTTTCATCACTCTGTATCTGCCAAGTTACGATTTAGTTCGGATTTATCTTTTGTGGGATCATCATCACATCCGTGTATGATGAATTCATGAGAAATTCATTTCCAAATCTTTTCGTAGTACAGGGCGATTTCACTTGAAAACAATGCTATTTTGAGACTTTCATAATTTAGTTGTTTTATAAAGAGAAAATGCGAGAAAAGGTAGAATTATCACATAATATTATAAATTCATTTCATCTAGCATCACAGTTGATACAATTCATACAAGGTGATTCACAAATATGGAAACAAAACGAATTTTGGTTTTTGGGACACCTTGTAGTAATAAACCAACCTAAAATGACAAAATTCACTTGAAGAATGTTAAATGATATGTTCCATCGTATACAGAGTCGAATGATATCAATTTGAAAAATTAGTTATACTTTAATAAATAAAAACCTTGATTTTTTAAATCACCCTATATCTCATAAGGGAGTCCGAAAAGAATTCAATATTTTTTCATGGGAGAACTCGAAATACTTTCATCCATATTGTACAAAATTGTCAGCGGAATCCCATGACGGGTTTTTCATATACAAGGCGAAAAATGTATGAAAAAAGCTACGATCTGTACATTTTCCCATTGCTATATTTTCAGTCCAGTTTTCGGCGGGTTTGCTGTAGTTCTTCCTCGTCCGGCCGCTTTTACTCGAAATAAAAATATTTCAATAAAATAGTGATCAGTTATTATACCGTACAATAGCGTACCGCATCCCTCGAAAAAAAGCCATAACTCGAATTATTATCTGCACAAGCATCGTCTAGTAGGCGATTCAATGGAAAAGCTATTTTTTCATGCTTAGTGTTTCTCAGAAGTTATATTATACTTATTACATCCGCAGAAGTTCGTTTTTTCGAATTTTCACTCTATAAAACAATAAAATAGTGAAAGTCTCAAAATAGCATTATTATCAAAGGAAATCGCCCTGTACTACAAAAAGATTTGGACATGAATATCTCATGAATTTCTCACATAACGAAAATACCACAGGATAAATCAGAAAAAAATCATAATTTGTATGTAATTATTTCTATCGGCTTATATAGATATATATATATATATATATATATATATATATATATATATATATATATATATATATATATATATATATTAAATCAAATTCTCGGCATATTTTTACACCAAATTAACGTTTTATGTTTCAATTATGTTCTTGTATCTTCGAATCACGTCAGATGGGTTTGGTTGATGATTGATTCGTCGAGTGGGGGTGTTGGAAGTCGTCGAATCATCAAGTTCACTTTGGATCAACTTTGGATGAT